>OZ025241.1:10914128-11476628 GCA_964019155.1 Osedax fenrisi | reverse complement strand
TATAATTTAATTAGTTATTAATTTATTAATTTTTATTATTTTATTAATTAATAATACAATTTAAATATCTAAATAATAACATTTTTAGATGTAGCTTTATTGGTGGTATTACTATTATCAAGGACGATGTCCTTGCTATTATTATGCTTATATATATATATATACTATAGTTGACACGCTGGGCGCTGATTGGTTATATATATATATGTATACATTATAGGGTATATGTGTTAATAAATCTATAGTGTCCGTATTATAGACGTATATGACCTCTAGATATATGCTTATAACTTAATTAATATTTTATAATAATTATAGCAATTATGTATATAATATTTAGAATACTATTTAGTTTTTAATAATATATTGTTATATATCGATACATTTGTATATTCTTGAGAAGGTTTTAAATTGACATTTTTTTCATAAATTTAAAAACGTAATAAAAAAATCAGTTTATTGGATATATCAGCAATATTTTGACTAATAAAAAAATTAAAAATACTTATTTAGACTATTTATATAATTATTAATATTTTATTCATTAAACATTTTTTGTAGGATTTATGGTATCTAGTATACCGAGATTATCCATAATCGGGTATTTTCTGTATTCGGTTACTTTCCCCTACAATACCCGTGTATTATATAGTTTAATATATATATATATATATATATATATATATATATATATATATATATATATATGCCGTTAATGTATACATATATATAGCCATAGTTTCCTCATACCCATAATTAAATCTAATTTTACTAACATATAAGTAATAACCTAATAACCTCAACTGCCTGTGTGGCTCAGTGGCTAAGGCGTCAGACACACAAGCAGTAGGACACGGGTTCGACCCTCGTCCGGACCATTAATTAATTTTATAAAATGGGTCTTAAAATATTATTTAGAAGTGATCTTATATAATTGTGTATAAATAAATGATCGGCTCTCGTTAAAACCATGGATGCCTTAACATGAGAGCGGCTTCGAAGGGACATTAGAGCCATATATGGTTATAAGTGAAAACTTTATCTAAGTTCCTGGATGGGATGAAAGGACTCCACCAAATAAAAATAACAATAACAATAACAATATCTAATTTAATAAATAACTAAATTATAATATTTATCTAAATATAAATCTATTATAATAGACTATACTATACTATACTATAGTCTTAGTAAATTTCTTTACAACTGACAACTTTCATTCTTTCTAAAAATCATCAATTTAAATATATGTTTCTTCTTATTTTTGATCAAAATATTAAACTAGGTATAAGCAATAAGCCTATTCTGATATATTTATAAATTCTAATATGATATGTTATAATCATGTGTTGCATTAAGATAAAACAGACCACTTCTACCTGTATACGATAGTATGTATGACACACACACACACACACACACACACACACACACACACACACCTTAGGTTATCTTTTGTGATACAAACTCTATGTTTCGTCTCTATAGACGTCTCTACGACAACTATAGTTGTTAACAAAATCTATAATTTTAACTCATATATATTTCATCCCTCGAATATCATGATAATATAAAATAAAACTATTCGCATGTTATGTTATACTACTGCTTCCATTTCTCGGACATAGAAGATCAATTCATCAATTCACCTATCTCATTTGCAAAACTTTACAATGTGAACATTTTATAAAGCGTATCACTATCCATTTCAAGTTCAAAATGATCATTTATTCCATAGAGCTAGAGAGAGAGAAAAGCTCTCTCTCTAGCTATGTGATTCATTCTTACAAGATCTAAACAACCCGAAGTTCAGAGTTCAACTGCAGTTAGCTTTTAACGGTGTTCGTATTTTATGGGACTTGATTATTTTATTCTTTTTTATTATTATAATGACTATACGGTATAGTATATATTTAATATACCTACTATATATATATTCTATACGATAGTATATGATAGTATTACAATGGTAGGTATAAGCTGGTATATTGAGTATAACAGCACCCGTTGTTTAAGAGTCACTCATTAGTAATGAGTCATTTATATTTAGTGAAATTACCTAACGGTAGTTTTTTATCATTTAAATTATTATCGTATTATTGTTAATAGTGATATAATATCACTGATATTATGCAGTATTATTAACTTTATCATTTGTGAATTATTTAAACAAATATATATATATATATATATATATTTAGTTTTGTATAAGGTTATCAAATTGTCTATTAGTTGTATTATATATTTTTATTATTATTTTCCATTCTCGAATAATTAACCGGGTAGAACTAGATAAGCTTTGATTTTTTTCTACCCAGTATACTGGGTAGAACTATAGTTCGATACACCTTCTGAGTTATACATATATATATATATATTACAATAGTATATATATATGTGTGTTTGTCTTTATGTATGTGTTTATTGTTGTATTCTAAGTAAATCTAGAATGAAGTAATGACTGGATTCGTTCTATATATCTAAGTATTTCGAGTTCCTGATGAATCATCACGCATCTACTTATCAATATTCAAGACCACATAATACATATCCCAATGGATGTGTATACACCTATAGGTGTATACACCTATAGGTAAAGAATTAGAAATATATGTTAATAATATTTGTATGTATGTATATATATATATATATATATATCATTTATATCCTACTATTCCTAACTTTTATAACTTATATACTAATTGTGTATAGCCTAATTAAATGTATTTAAACATTTATAAAATATAAATATGTATTATTTCTTATCATATTATATTATAGATATCGTTATAATATATCCTATAGGAGTACTTAAGTATACTTATCATAGTTGCATTTAGCTGTAGATAAGTAATGAGAATTAATATAATACCAAATATTTTGCGAAGCAAAGATATAACACTCCCTATGCATGCAACGTAATTTAGTAATAGCCCCAACCGCTGCTAGCAGTAGTATCGAAATCACTGAAATAGATTTAGGTTCGGCTCTGTTTGCATACAACAATGTTTTCATTGCTCTATTAAATTACATGCAATATAAATTAGCTTTTACTCATTAAATATATACTTATAGCATTTAAAACATACATATCATATTTGTTTGTTATATATTAGTAATGAACACTTAGTTTTCATCATATAAATATTAATTTAAAGCATATTATTTAACATTTTAAAAGTGTATAGTTAAATACGAATTTACATTATAAACAACGCATAGTTCCTAAAAGTAACCCGTTATAGGTGGCACTAGGGTATTTTGTATACAAATTCGAATTACACGATTTCGCGTAAGTGTTATATCTTTCCTTCGGAAAATCTTTGCTACTATATTATATAGGGGAACGTCTATATGGGATAATATCTAATTACCGACATCTCCTGATAGCGAACCCCTTGTATCTCAGTAACTATAATATATATATATATCAACAAAGTATATATATATATATATATATATATATATATACATGACATATTAGTAATGTAATGGTATATATGAATAAGTATTTTTATTTAAAAAATATTCAATCCTATAAATCTTATTTGATAAAATGTTAAATTATAACAACCCATATGATCTCCTATTAATATTAAACATAAATTCAATAATAAATAAATTTCGTGCATTTTTTAATTAATTATATTAATGTATATCTGCTATTTGATTGGATATTATAATACTACAATTATTTCTACCACTATTATTTTAGGGGGTGGTAAGAGTAGAATGGTCGTTATTAGGCACATGTATCCAATTACCGACCCCTTATTTATGTTGGTCAATATAAGTATAACAACAATTTAAAATAGTCAAATTATTCATTGTCATAATATTAACCTAATTACAAAATGTTAAATACAAATATTGAATAATTATTACAAATAATCATTTATGGGTCGGTAATTGGAGACTTTCCCTAAGTGTGTAAATATAACATAACAATTCGTAACATACATATCATATATATATATATATATATATATATATATATATATGTATATATATATTTATATATATATATATATTTATATATAGGTGTATATATATATATCAGAAACAGAGGCTTAACGGTCAGAATGTACCTATAAACATGGTCTGGTTATTATTATTATCATAGCAGGTTATTTATAATTATATATAAATATATTTGAATCAGTGAGACCAATTTAGACTGTTTTTACTTTTACATTGTTGTGAAATAATTTATGATTTATTTATGTGTTTAAAATAAAATTAAATAAACATGCATCATCATCAGTAATCACATGATATATATTCCATGCTATATTCCATTATATAGCTATATAGAATAGTTAATAGCAAAATTAATAATATAGAATAAAATATACTATATAATACAGTAGGCATATATATAGGCTATATTATATTGTATATTGTCAATATATAAGCTATAGTTATACTCTAGCTATAGTTATATTATAGGATTAAATAATACAAAATACCTAAGAATATACAGAAAATCACTATTACATAAGCTCATACATGTATCATATAAATATACTAGCTATATTATACAAAATTACTAAAATTGAACAAAGAAATATGACCGTTTTGATATAAATAGAATATTGCATGTAATCATCATCCCTCCGATCTTGCAACAATTTGAATTCCGTGATCCATCCTAGCTAACAGTAAAAGCCTTATAATAGCAAAATAATAGCATATATAATAGCCTCACATGTTTACATTATGCTATTATGCTGCTATTGTGTTGCCATTAAAAGTCGATTACGCAATTATTATACTGCTATTAATTTGAAAAGTATATTATGCTGCTATCCTAATACTTATATATATATATATATATATATATATATATATATATATATATATATATTAGATCGATGAATTCATCATTAATGATCAGATAACAAATATGGTTAAAACTCGATAAAAAATACACCGTTAAGCATATTCCCTGTGATTCCTATAGGACTTCTATATATGATCTATAGGGTGCTGTTAATATTACTCAAGTATAAGTAATTAGTCAATAGGCTATTTACCTATTCATACATCATAGGATCATCGATTAATAATCAACATATGCATTCATCGTACAACTAAATAGTAGGACATCACCAACTGTCATGGAAGTACACTTAGACATCCACTGATATTATTCGAAAATAATGATCATCAAATTTGTAGGATATATCTATTTATATATATATATATATATATATATATATATAAATATGGCGATGCTAGTATAGAACCTATATATGCTATATATATATATATATATATATATATATATATATATATATATATATATATATATATATATATATATATATATATATATCATTATGATAATCATATTACTATATAATTAATATAATAATTATATATTATGATAATATAATAATAGGTATGTGTAATAATATAATAATTATTATAATAACTAAATATAATACTCATATTAGGGACAATATTATTATTATTATTTGTTTATATATTACTCTTCTATTACTCGATACTTCCTGTTTACTTTTATTTCTAACATTAATTTAATTTCATAAATCATTTATCTGATCAATCCGACATTAATATAAGTTATCCACACTTACTACAGTATACAGCCCTGTGTATAAACATTCACTCTATACCCCACACATATTATTTATTTATTTCATTCATTAAACCAAATTTATATTATCATTATTTTTTTTTTTAATATTTTTTTTTTAATCACTGAATTGTTTACACTAATATTGTTTACATTCTATTATACTGTGTACACCTTTTTCTCTATTAATATGTTCTATTTATAGCTCATTATTAATCACTCAAATTCCAAGAAATCAAATCAAACTCAAATTCCTAGAAATAATAAATTAGTTACATTGCTAGTCATAAACTATATAATGGACAATACCACTGCATCATGTAATCACTGTAAATCTAGTTTAAATAATATAGAAACTGACTTTGTTTACTGTTATAGGTGTCATACACATGTACTGTGTACATTGTACACTAAACTGCCTAAAAGATAATAATTATTTAACATTTAAATGGAATAATCACAACAACCCTCTCAATTATGCTATCCAACTCATGCGTCATCTTATATATATGTCCCAAATGTATTACATTTAATAATACGCTGTCACCACCACTTCACATAGCAACACAAGTCTCACAACAACCTAATAACTATATAAACATAGATGAACCAATGTCCGAAACCAACACTTTAAATCATATTATGGACAGCATTTCTATCATAAAATATCAACAAATTTATAACACTAAGATCATAAAAGAACGTATTATATTAAATAATACTAAGCCCGTTCAACCGTCACCCTCTAGATCAATCACTTCAATTAAATGTCCACTGAATATACACATTCCTCCCCTACTCTCCCTAATGATTTCTAAACCTAAACCAAATTTTATAAATAATTTAAACCAATCTCACACCATTATAATTCCAAACAAATACTCTAAACCTACAACATATACAACATCACCCATATCAAAGTCGGCCTTCCCCAGTCCGATAATCCTATTTGCCATAAAAAACAATCTACTGTACAACTCGAAAATCAAATACGTATTACGTCACTACCACAGCAACAAAATTAATTGGAAAACATCTCCCTTAACTCCACCCCTTTCTGTTATTAAGCATTGGAGCAAACTCTTCAACAATCGCACATGCATTAATATGCGATAAGCAGCTTCTAATAATCCGATACATTCATCCATACATACTGACTCCACTAATCATACTCAACATAATAACTTACTATATGTATATTATAAGTGTAATGAAGATGTATATACTACTAGTACTCACTCTACACAAACCACCCCATCACCAACTCCTACTCCATGTCCACCAATTGTGAACCCTTCCCCACCCCCTTACAATGACACTCAATTCCAAAAGTCCGTAAAAATAAAAATATGATTTGCAAAACCACTTCCACAAATCTGACCATTCATACACTGCAATCCCCATCTACACCTTTAACTCCATTGTCCCCATCTTCCTCAGAACGCCATAACTGTCTAATTAAATCTGCATTATTAAACACCTGCTCCGTCCGTAACAAGATCCCACTTATCCTATAACGTGCTGCAGAACATGACCTTGATCTTATATTCATCACTGAAACATGGAGTATGCCTGATGACATATCCCTTATATCATCTCTTAATACTGGTCCTTACTCTTTTTCTCATTTCCTAGACGTAATACCCATAATTATGGAGGATGTATTGGTATTATCTATAAATCCTCCCTTCATATATCACCTCTACGTGACCATAATAATGATCACTCTGAGGCGTTTACCTATTCCATTAGTCCCCCGCACTCCAAGACTTTTAATATATCACTTTTTACCAACCCCCTCTTCCTCAATCCCTTTATTCCTCTCCGAGTTTTATTCATTTACTCATCTAATGTCTGAATCTAATATCATTATAGGTGATTTTAATATTGCTACTATTAACCAATCATTCTAAATCTCTACTCAATATACTGTCATCCTCCAATCTTAAAATTCATAATACTTACCCCACACACAAATATGGTAATACACTCGATCTCCTCATTTCCCATAAGTAATCCAACTTGATTTGTTCTCACTATTTTGGCCCTTGTATTTCTGATCATCACATTATATTTGTTACCCTCCAATCCCTTAAACCTCCCCACCCCATTATCACTAGTTCTTTCCGCAAAACAAAAATAATCAACACTCACGATTTCATCAGAGACTTCCTATCCCTCCCACATAACTCACCCGATGAATTATTTACCACTCTTTCAACTACCCTCGATTCCCACGCTTCAATCATTATTAAAAAATCCATCCTTAGACTTGACACTTTCTGGTATACCCTCGCACTCCTAAAACAAAAGCGTAAATTGCGTACACTTGAAAAGAAATTGATAAAATCAAAATCTGAATCTATACTTGCGCTTTATCAACTGATAAAGTCTAAACATAGACGTGATCTCACGTTCACCATTTGTTCGAAACTCCTTGGGCGAAATAAAAAGAAAAATGTACCCGACTTTCCACAAGACACCTAATCATCAACTTTCGATGACTATTTCCATAATAAGCTTACAAGTACTCTAAGCTATCTCCCACGATATACCACTTTAATAACCCCACCATGCCAACTCACTCACTTAATGTATGTTCAGTCACTTCCATGTCAGACATAGGCACACTTATTAAAGCAACTAAAAGTTCATCTCATCTTGACCCTATTCCTCTTTCCCTTTTACACGAAATCACTGAATCCCTCACTATCCCTCTCAATAATATATTCAGTGAATCCTTCGAATCTGGTAAGTTTCCAACATCCTATAAACATTGTAACGAATAGTCGCGAAACAACTAACGTATTATTTAATATCACACAAAATCCCTCATATCTTCCAATGTATATCTTCCTTCCTGATCAACAGAAACCGCACTAGCGAAGATATCCAGCGATATTCCCACTAATCTTGATAACAAAAATGGCACAATACTCGAACTACTTGATCTCTCCTCCGCGTTTGACACTATTAATCACACGATTCTCATACACTGTCTTACATATATAGGTGTCACTGTTACTGCATACAAATGGCTATCCTCATTCATAATCAACCGAACTTCCTCAGTTTTAGTTCACTCAACCCGTTCATCTTCCCGTCTTGAAAACACCTATACTCTTTAACATTTACATAATTCCCCTTCTTCACCTTATCTCAAATTCTCCAGTTAGCTTCCATACATATGCAATCGACATCCAACGTTATGTAAAATGTACAGAAAACGTAAATGTTGCACCTGACATCGATGTCAGGTTCCTTTCCTCTACTATTACCAGCATTCATAACTGGCTCATAATTAACTCCCTCGTCTTTAATCCAATTAAAACCGAGGCTATCTTCCTTCACTTTCCTATCCGAAGTAAAACTTTACCAACTCCCCCTCCAATTAACATTAATGGACAGCTCATCATGTACTCAACCCATGTCAAAAATATTGGTGTTATATATATATTTGACAACTGTCCCACATAACAAAACTATTAAACTATCAACTACTTCACTACGCCTTATTCGTCATTCAATATCAATATAGGGTACTAATATCCTACACCGCTACTATTATAGCTCCTGCTTACATACTACCTCTATTCGACTACTGCAATGTTATCCTTTACAATACCTATTTAACCTCAACATACCAAATACTCCCATACTCATATATCTCCATTCCTAGTTAAACTCCATTGGCTACCTAGGTAGCCATGGCGTACAGCTGTATTAACTACGCCATGGAATCCTATATAAAACTCTACTACTGGCTCATAAAGCAATCCACCATGACTCTCCTGACTACCTAGCATCCCTACTCAAACTTAAATTACCAACTAGTACCACTACACGCTCCACTAATACGTTTCTACTTCAACTCCTTCCTAAACACAACTTACATTCAACTAACACTCGCGCATGGGCAATATCCGTACCATAGGAACAATATCCGTCCCCTACTCCTGGAACACTCACCCTACATCCATCAGTACTACACCATCAACTCCAAACTTCAATAAACTACTGAAAATCCACTTCTTTAATATGAAACATTAAATTCAAATATATATGGACGGCCGATTGTTTTATATAGCATATAAGCACAGTTCGCGGTCCGAAAACCTAAAAATGTAAATGTATCCTTAGACAATAAGCCTATAAACTGATGTTTGATATCATTATTATAATAATATTTAATATACTACCTTATAAACGTTAATTCTTTATATAAGGTGTATTTATAATCAACATTATTATAGGTTACATAACGGTATATTATTATTATAATAATAATTATAATAATTGTTATTATTTAATTAATTATTATAATTATAATTATAATTATTATATCATTATTATTATTGATTCCTACTTATTTATAAAGTATATGAAATTATTAATACGATTTATTAAATGAAGATTATCTTCAATATATTAATTTTTAAAAATAATAAGCTATTAGATTAATTCAATTAATAATTTATTTAATTAAATTTTAAATGATTAAACTTGGTAAATTTAAACAATTAACGTTTATGAGTACGTATAAATAACCTTATACTTATTAATAAAATGAATACAAATATATATCTAATATTTATATTTCATAGTATTATCAAAGCCCAAAGGGCTTTGGTATTATTCATATATTACTGATATATTTAAAAAGGTTTGAAAAAATATATATTTTTAAATATTGAAATATATAGTAAATGAGGATGAAATTATAATAACTAATATATTAAAATATGATGCCGTGATAGTATAGTGGTGAGTACTTCTCGTTGTGGCCGAGAGAACCCAGGTTCGAATCTTGGTCACGGCAAAGTTGGTCTGTGTTCAGTTCATAACTTTGTCATGGCATTGTTTTTTTATAATATAAAATATATTTATCAAATGACAAAATAAATATTAAATTATATTAATTAACTATTATATATATATCTTATAATTATTTTATTAAGATTTTTAATTTATAATAAAATATTTGGTTTATTATATTTTTATATACTCATCATATTTTATTATAAATCAAAATCTTCCATTAATCGTCTTAATTATTTTAAAGTTATGCAAAACATTTGTATATATCTATACCTGATTTGTAAATTAATTTGATTTTAATTGTAAATATGTTATGAAATTATAAAATTAACCATGGAAATTAGTTTAATTTATACGGTCTCTATAGTCAGTAATAATATCCTAGTAACTTTGATTGGAATGAATATATATATACATATAGAATTGCTCTATAGGAAAATGTTCTGCATTATATATATTTAAATCTTATTTCCAAAATATATTCTACTCATGTTTGTCATACATACATCAACATACAGATAGCTAATGTTATTATAGAATGTAGACAATTACATATAAAATATTAGAATATGATCATTATTTTCATTACATGGTTTAATAAATTAACGTTTTGAATCCCATATACTTTTTATTGACTTGCACTAAGATAAATGTGATTGAAAAATCAGTACTATTATCAAAGATTTTTCGAAGCAAAGATATAACACTCCCAACGTAATTTAGTAATACCCGATGCCGCTGCTAGCAGTAGTATCGAATCACTGAAATAATTTAGGTTCGGCTCTCTTTTCATACAACAATGTTTTCATTGCTCTATTAAATTACACGCAATATAAATTAGCTTTTACTTACCAAATATATACATATAGCATTTAAAACATACATATCATATTTGGTTGTTATATAATAGTAATTAACACTTAGTTTTCATCATATAAATACTAATGTAAAACATATTATTTAACATTTTTAAAGTGTATAGTTTGATACGAATTTACATTATAAACAACACATAGTTTCTAAAAGTAAACAGATTTAGGTGATTGTGGCACTGTGGTATTTTGTATACAAATTCGAAATACATGATTTCGCATAGGTTATATCTTTGCTACTATTGTAACATATATACCCGGATATATACTCTATATAATATAAATCTATAGATTTCAGCTGAAATATAATCATGCTATTAATGAAACTAAAATATGAATATAATAAACATATTTAACTCGACTTCACAATAGATGATACAAAAGTTTATTTTAAAATATGACACTACTGAAAGGTGGTATATTCTTTAGCTACGAAATGATGTAATCAGGATTAAGATAATGTAATATACGTATTGTATATATGTATATCTATATTAGATGAACAATTCTAGTAGGATAGATGTAAAATTATCTAAAATTACAAATATATTATTTACCAAAATATTATATATCTTAAACATTTATAATTAATTTATTCACACAATAAATTTACTATATTAGATATGGTTATTAAATAATAATATATAACTACCTGCTAATTTGTAATCCATATACTATTAGTACAACTAACCTATTTGAAGATACTATAGTTGTTTTAGTCTACATTTATATTCTATTTTATATAATAGCCATATATTATAAGCGGCTTGACTTTGCATACCAACTATATGGCAATAAGCAAATAGAGAATAATATTACAACGCAAATAATAGGTAATCTTTATATTATTTAGTTAATAAATTATAAATTAGAATTTAATTAATTTACCTTTTCAACATATATAGATATCATTAATTTATTTAAATAATTCAGTAGACAATAATGATATATTTAGAATATGATATTAATACATAATGTTGGAAATATCTCTATAAATGTAGTATTTTAACTATATCTACATTTTGGAATTGAAATTATATGTATTGTATGTATATATGTATTTGAATTAGTAATTAATTTTATAATATATCATAAATATAAGTGATATAAATGGTTAAAAACACATAATATATATATATATATATATATATATTACTATTAAAATATAGATACAAATTATGACTTAAATATTTGTTTATGTATTCATCTAAATATTAATTTTTTATCAGTCAATTATAAAAAATTATAATTATAATTACTAATAAATATAAATTACTTATTTTCAAACATATAGTATCTTAAATATATGCAATTATAACTTACTATAATAGATTATATGAATAATAAGGACACGGGTAAAAATAATGAAAAAAAATAATTGTTGTAATATTTTATTATGATTTATTTATAAAATTTGAAAAATATTATCTTTATAATGGTACATAAATGGTTGTTTACGTAAAATAAAAATGATAAAAAGAACCAAGTATATTCACTATAATTCCAATAAATTTAGTAATAATGCTTTATTTTATTTTTAATTTTTACAATATATCCATAACATATGTAGAATTATTATTCAAGTTTATTTTTATTGTATTTTATTTATAATTATTTTAAAAATTATTTTTTTGTTGATATTTAGTAGGTCATCTAAATAAATATGCATACCAAATAGAGTATTAAAAAAAAACAAAAAAAACATGATCAATAATTCTTAGATAAAGGCGATACCATCGTTTGGTTTACATGTAAAAAATACAAAAAAATGCTATTTTTAAAATCTATTAACTCAAAAAATATTCACTTTTTTTTTTTTAATCTATTAATAATATTCCATATTTTTATATTATATGTTGAAATTTATAGATGTTTACACAACTTTATGTTATACGTTTCTAAAAAAATAATTGAAATATCTGATAAACAATGTCAATTTTCCAACTAAATTACTAATTAAAATTTTTTAAATACATATTTTTTAATTTTAACAAATATCTTTAATCTTACAGGTTTTATCTAGTTATATTGAAAAAATGAAGAAAATTCAATTGTACAAAAGTTAATACTAGTTATGTCAGCATGATTGGTCACAAATAATTATTTTGAGTAAATCAAGTTTCAAATATAATATATGAATATACAGGTACAAATAATATAATATAAACAAAATGAATAATGTAATGAACATAATTTAAACACCACATAAAAGATAATATATGAAGTATTATAATTTTACATTAATTACAAAATTGAAATTCAATTTTTTTTCGAAAAAAACCATTGTATCGCCCCCTTAATTATTATAAAAATATATATATTTTTAATAATTTTAATAAATATTACTTAGTGAATTAAAAGTTTTGAAAAGTGATCCTTTTTTGTATCTTTTACATGTTAACGAAACACTAGTGCCCTGTGCCCTTATATATTAATTTTTAGAATATAATATTACATGGTAGTTTCTAATAAGTGTAGTTAACAATTTCATTGATTAATTCACTATTAAACATAGGTAAAATAATATTGAATACTAGTTATCAAATAGTATATTTAATGACACAACTAATATAATTATCAATAAGTATTAGTTAAAATAATTTTATTGTAATTCGAGTTTATATTAAAAATTTGTCTCTTAAAATATATATCCATATAAAAACTAAATATAAAAATGGCGGATTATAAATATATATAATAGGTGGAATGGTATAGAGTATGGGAAAATATGATAAAATAGTCGGTACAGCAGTAATGGTAATGAATAATACTCAGCTAATGGGTACGTACTACGTAATATAGCGACGTGACCCTGGCTAAAATTCCTACGAGATGAACAGATAGCTACGGCAGCTGAACTAGCCCCAACCGCGTGTAGATAACACCACCGAAGAACCCCGCCCTGATAATTATATGGTAATGGTTGTATACACATATGTGTTTACAACGTCGGATATAAAGAAAGGTTGTTCTTTATTGTTTCTTTCTTCGTATCGATGGTTACGCACGTGAGAGAGGTTGATGCACCGACAGCTGGTTAATAGTACTAGTTGTGTTCGTAGTCCATAGCGTAACGATCACGATGATGTCATCTCGATGATGATGCAATAATGATGATGATGATGTAATCTCGATGCGGCTACTGCACAGCTGTTACAGATCTATACCCGAAGCGAACATTTGAATAGCTTTTCTCTGTATTCTGTAAATTAAATAATTATTATTATTTCACATTAATTATTATATATATTAATTATATATATATATATATATATTGTAATGAATTTTTCCTGACAAATAAAAATCTTAGATTAAATATATTTCAAAAGTAAAATCAGATATAAATGCAAAATTCTATATTATATAATTTAAATATTTTTTTAATATCCAATTAATTAATAGATTATTTTTCGATCAATTACATAACTATAACGATTATTATTATCCACATTATGTTATTATACATATATTAGTAATGGAATATAAATGAGATTATTTTGATCTCTATTTTAATAAAATGTTATTTACTGTAATACAATTAATATTATGAGGTTGGGCAAACATTATTTATTTATATAATACAAACATAAATATTTTGGTTTAAAGTTCTAATTTAAAAAACAATGCCATGACAAAGTTATGAACTGAACACAGACCAACTTTGCCGTGACCAGGAATCGAACCTGGGTTCTCTCGGCCACAACGAGAAGTACTCACCACTATACTATCACGGCATCTTGGAATTTATGACTCTTTTAAAGATGAAAATTTCTATTACTAATTATTCCTACTAGAATTATTCCAATTATTCCAAGCGATTACAGAAATGTCACATCAAAAATTCATTGGTGATATTATGGGAATATCACCATCAGTGATTATCATCAATGATAAAATATAGACAATTTTTAAAGATATTAGTTTGTGTTTCATAAACTTTGTCATTCATCAATAATCATTATTATAATGGATTATGGTCAAAAACTTTGTGATTGATTGCAAACTTGTTTATTCGAATTATTGATTTTTTTCAATTAGCGTATGTATATTTATATACTATCATACATGCAACGGCTTATCATTAACATATATATATATATATATGCATATGTGTTTTATAGGCTCACTCGGGATGTAATGCAGCTAAAAAAACCTACCAATATCATAACTAAACCCAACCAAACCAAACAAGTGAAAATAACTAAAACTAAAAATATTAATGTTTGTACAAACAAACATACGCTATTGTAAATTCAATTAAACAATTTTGCGGGCGTTAAAATCGCGCATCAATTGTAAAAAAAAAATTGACCAGTTACCATTATAATTATTATACTATATAGTTAAGAAGACTAGAATCATCGACTTTAACATATTACATCAACCATCTAATGGTTAATGTCTGCCAAATAGACGTTATTGTAACGGTTATTTAAATATATTTTTACAAGTATTGAAATTTTATGTTTTAAAAAAATGCTAAAGCTTTTTATTCAATATAGATAGCGATATATTTTCAGTATTGATAAGTATTTAATACTATTTTATATACTTTAAAGAATAGGATTTTTTTTTAATTTGTAACTAATTATTATTTTATTTAATATTAAATATATATTTTATTTGTTAATATGTTCTATATATATTTTATGATTAAAAAATAATAATTCAAATCTAAATAATTTAAGAATACCATAAATCTGCAACGAGGTAATCTCGGACGGATTATTTAGTAATAGCATATGATCCTTTAAATAATCTCGGATGACTTATTAAATTAAGTTTATTTCATAATTATTTAATTATTATTCGAATATTTATAATTTAATTATCTAATATTTAATATTAATTATTATACATATATGTATATAAATAAAGACTAAAGAGAAATCTAAATAAATTAAAACACTACTATCAAATGTATGTACAATACTTATAAAATAAACTAAATATAATAAATCATACGAGATTATCTAGTCCGAAATGACCTCATCCAAGTTAACTAGCTACCGAATTTAATCATCATTATACTCTTGACGAATATATTATTCGAATAGGAGACTTGATCCACTTTTTTTACAAAATCTTATACAACTTATCTTAAATACTAATATTAAACATCATATTAGGCATTAAACATGTTTAGTATAGTATAATTTATAAATGGGATATATTTTTTGTATTAAAAATTGTTTAGACAAATTTGTATTGAACAATTAAAAAATAAAAAAAAATAAAAATAAGATCATGTCTCAAAAAAAAATGAGGAGATCGGATTGATTTTAATGTTTTTTAAGTTGTAATATAATCCAATTTATCAAATTGAACAACACATATTGTATTGTTAGCATATAATAGTATAAATAAAGATATTTTTCAATTTTACCTTTTGTTGGATTATAATTATTTCCTGATAAGGTTAAAATCTGTATTAAAAATGATTTCAATATTTTCTATACCGGGAATGGGACATTTACTGTAAGAAATTGTTTGTTAGATCTGAATAGAAATACAATTGTAATCATTTATATTTATTTTGAGTGAATAATTATTTGTAAAAATGTAATAAAATGTATGATACATTTTATTTTATAATTTTGTATTATTTATTAGGTATAGTTTAATGTATAGGTACTATATATTACAATAAATATATGTTGTTATTCATATATGTACATATATGAAAGCGGCTTCGAAGGGACATTAGAGCCATATGGTTATAAGTGAAAACTTCATCTAAGTTCCTGGATGGGATGAAAGGACTCACGAAAATAAAAATAAAAATAACAATAACAATATATAATACAATAACAACATTTAATTAATACTAATTATGATAATGCTATAGCATTGTATTGATACTATAACATGCATTTGACTAATATAAGTAATTATTATGACCGACTAATAATTATAGAATGAATATTTTCCATAAAAAGTTAGGTAGGAAAAATTCTCATATCACTCTTTTATTTCCATAACTATATATATATATATACGTTATATTTTATATAAATAGTTTAAAAATTGTATGTCATGGCACTAATCTGTCCTTATTGGGTACTATTTAAAATTGTTATAATATTTATAGGGTAGAAATAAGATTTTTTTCAGGTATTTAAGGTTTCCACACTCTCCCCTACCCGCAATATCATATTAAATATGAATATATATATAAAATTAAACTGAAAATAAATTGATATACACATATATTGTAGATGTATACGCTACTAAACTTTTATATGCTTATATACACAGTATATGTAGTGCAGTAAATAATGTATATTATATAATCTAGATCAATAATAAATCATATAAAATATAAAAATAGGTTGTATTTTAGATGAAAATTAAATAGAAATGACATCATATAAAGAAAAATATCTATTTACTTATTTGTTTATATTCATTAGTTCAAGGTGTGAATAAAAAATGTAATGATAGTTTTTAAATTGTTTAGACGAAATATTCACAAATTTATTAAATTTTTAATAAATGCAAAATTTTCTGATAATTAAAAACATTTTAAAAATAGTGGCTATTATAAACAATAAATTGTGTACATGTTTATTTTATGAATGAAATCACAATTTAAAATCTGTAAAGAAATGTACAATATATCAAATAAATATATATTAGAATAAAAAAAACATATTGGTTAAATTAATGATAAAACGCATGTGTCCTCGTAAAAAGTTAAAAACAATGCCATGACAAAGTTATGAACTGTACACAGACCAACTTTGCCGTGACCAGGAATCGAACCTGGGTTCTCTCGGCCACAACGAGAAGTACTCACCACTATACTATCACGGCATCTTGTGATTTATGGCTCTTTAAGTTATGAAAATTGTATTGTTAATTCTACCTGAAATAACTATGTATGAGAGCACACAATAAAATATCAAATATTTGTTGGTTATATTATTGGAATATCATCAATGATTATCATCTATAATCAAATATAGAAAAGTTTTCAAAAATATTAATTTGTGTTTCACAAACTTTGTGAATCACAAATAGTATTATAATTATTATAATAATAATTATATAATAAATTATTATACTATAATTGATAGTTAAGAGGAGTATATAAATAGTCAGCATACTGTATTAATTTAACATTATACGGTTAATCATTAACTTAATGTCTAACCAATACACATTCTATAAATATATTTGTACATGTAAGAGATAGGGAAAGTGTGTGTTTGAAAAATTCGAAGGCTCTTTTTAATAATAAAATAATAAAAAGATTTTATTTAATATAGATATAGATCTATTTTGTGTATTGAATAGTATTCTATTCTATAGATACACTATATATAGTATAAAGACCTATTTAAAAAAAAGTAGTCACCATTAATTGTTAAGGAGAGTAGCCTACATTATGTAGGCTACATATATGTGATTGTATGAAATAGATATGAAAAACAAATATTTTTTAAATTCTCAAACTTTAAAGATTTTGTACATACTTAGTTCACAGATATAAAAATAATACATGATTCTATACAACAACCATTTTTTATTTATAAATTATATATTACTTTCAAATACAAGATGAATATAATGTAAATATATGCAATTTTTATAAGAGAATATAATGATAGAAACATGATATAACTTTTAATTATTAATAAAAAGGTACACCTATGCATATATGTGTCTTCTAAATATTCTGAAAATTTCAAAAATTTATATTAAAGAAGTATAAGAATAATATAGTTCCGAACTTTTTAGTGGGAATATTCATAAAATTAAAATACTGACAAAAGCTGTCAAAGTTTAGTGATATATTCTGATTATACAATAATTAAATTTATTAACCCTTTATGACCCAGTAATTTTAAATATTACTGCACCAAATGCTCAGAGATTATATAAATTTGTACTCATATATTCAAATTTGTCTATTAAAAGTTATATTTATTTTGAATAGTACATAATATTTTATATTAATTATTATAATTATAATAATTATAGTAATTTTTTATTTATAATTTAAATTTAAAACTAAGCATAAAATATAAAAAATCATATAATTATATATATATACTAATAAAATGTTTAATATATATTAATTATATTATTAATGAGTAAGTTTACAAATGTTGACTGACTAATCTGTACGGTACAGATGAATAAGGGATGTGACACAAGGGATGGCAAAACCCCCACAAATCCAAAATATGTTATTGTGGTTTTTGGGTTTTACTGTGGTTTTTGGTGTTTTACTGAGGTTTTTGTGGTTTTTCATAAAAAAATTAAAGGTATAAAATAATTAAAAGTATAGTTTATACAAATTGATAAAAGTTAATTTATTATTAATTTATAAAAATAGTGATATAAAAATCATAAAAATACCTTATTTATATAAGGTTAATTTTTTAATATTTTATATTGTATGTTTTATTTATTTATTATGTAATTGTATTCTGTAGAAATGTAATAAAATATTTTTTTTATTGAATCGATTTCTATGAATTATATTTTGTATTGAATTAAAATGACATGAAAAATATTATATTTATTCTATAGAATTTGATTTTAATAGTATTATACAGTGGAGGTAATACTATTTATTATATGCATATTTTAATATAATATACATTTTATAACATTATTTATATATTTTCTTAAAATCTAGAATTAGTTACATAATGTAATATATATTATAGATATATATATATATATATATATATATATATATATATATATATCTATTAGAATTAAAATTATTAAATGTATAATTTATTATATAAAATATATAAAATTAAATATATAAAATATCGAAAAACCACAAAAACCTCAAAAACCACAAAAAACCAATCTCGGCCAACCCTGTCTGTACCCAAATTCAATACTAATACGAGAGCTTCATCATCATTTATTCATGAGTAGGCCATTTGTAAAATGGAAATAAATAAGGCTATAAATCATAAACTTCCTCAAAATATAGCATTGTGACTTATAGTTCAGTTAAGGGGAGGTCGCAGCGCTGAAAACGATAAATTTTCATAAAAAAAAAAAAATATTATTCCATAAAACTACCATTTAATAAGTAATTTAGTATCTGTGAAAAAATGGTATCCAAAAACGATCTATAAATCACATAAAAACATGTTTTTATCACCATTCTCTATCTAAAAAATTATATAAGTAATTAAATTTTAATATTATATCAAGTCTAACTGACATATACCATTTTATTATGTTTTATAGCTAATATATTGCCGATTTTCACAAAATAAAAAGGATTTGTTTACATTATTTATTTTTATAATTTCTTTGTTACTCATTGTTTACTCACATGAGTATTATGAACCAATTAGATACATTCAAATAGACACTATCTTTAAATTTTATAATTTAGAAATTTAGAAATATATTACTACTATAATTATGTATAATTATGTATAAATGAATGATAAATAAGCCTACTGATAAGGAATAATTATAATAGTGAATATATATATATATATTATGTGTACTTTAGAAATATATTACTACTATGTATAAATGAATGATAAATGAGCCTACTGATAAGGAATAATTATTACAAATATATAAATAATTATTTGGTATGAACCTTCAAATGCGATTTATTAGATGATCAATATTTATGCTAGGTGTGTACTCATTAGAGTGGCTACAGAAAAAACTATTGCAGCTTTTTTAATAATTGTTATTGTTATATAGACGATATTGATGATATAAAATTTGCATTTATAATTTATTTAATAATAATTATTTATTTTAAAAATAAACACTATACACAGTTGTATCAAAGATTTTCCGAAGGAAAGATATAACACTTACGCGAAATCGTGTAATTCGAATTTGTATACAAAATACCCTGGTGCCACCTATAGCGGGTTACTTTTAGGAACTATGTGTTGTTTATAATGTAAATTCGTATTTAACTATACACTTTTAAAATGTTAAATAATATGCTTTACATATTTATATGATGAAAACTAAGTGTTCATTACTAATATATAACAAACAAATATGATATTTATGTTTTAAATGCTATAAGTATATATTTAGTAAGTAAAAGTTAATTTATATTGCATGTAATTTAATAGAGCAATGAAAACATTGTTGTATGCAAACAGAGCCGAACCTAAATCTATTTCAGTGATTTCGATACTACTGCTAGCAGCAGTTGGGGATATTACTAAATTACGTTGCATGCATAGGGAGTGTTATATCTTTGCTTCGCAAAATCTTTGGTTGTATTATATAAAAATTCTAAAAAATTAAAATATAAATATAATTATTTTAAATCCTATAATAAACGAAACATATCACATATTTTTACACTTTCGTTTATATTAAATCGAGGGCTGAATTATTGAATTATATGTGTAAATAACAAAAATTATATTTTTTTTAAATGGAAATTAAGTAGGAGGAAAAATATATAAAGGAGAATATTAAAAAAAAATCAATATTTTTTATTTTTTTTTTATTAATTTATTATCTAATTTTTTATGATTCAAAAATAAAAATAAATATAAAAATTTAAATTAAGATACATAATTTAATAACTTTGTAGTACTGATGATTTGAATAAAATACATACAAAATAGAAACAGCATTAGGGTTTCATTAATGATGGTAGGCATGCTATTAATAAAGTTCTGAACAAATTGAGTTCAAAGTAAATAGTTATATTTTCACTTATATTTCAAGCTATATATAGAATATATAGAATAAGAATATAAATAATAATATAGTTATAGAAAATAAAAAAATGTATGTACAAGAATATATTTATTATAATTATAAATATTGTTCAACTTATTATAAAATAGTATGTATTTATAATAGTTTGAATATGCATATATAAAATGATACTGACAATAAATTTAAACATATGCATATTATAGATCTATATGAAACTACACTTTTATATTGCCTCTGTCTCCTCAACACAGTATATATAGTGTAGTAAATAATGTATCTAGATCAGTAATACAGCATATACAATAAAAAAATACATTGTATATTTAAAAAATTAAATAGCAACAATATCATATAAAGAAAAATATCTATTTTTAATATATCTTATTCCTATGTTTATATTCATATTAGATCAAGGTATAAATAAACAGTGAGATAGTTTTTAAATTATTATATAAATGAAGAGTTTATAATTTTGTAGATTTTTAATAAATAATAAAGATAAATTAAAATATTTGAAATTGTATTATAAAAATAGTGCCTTATTAAGGTCTATTGATCATAATTGTGTACATGTTTATTTGCTGATCGCTAACTAACAAATGTTATGTAGAAATATATAAATTAAATATATTTTAGAATAATTAAAATAGAATAAATAATTTGTTTATGATAAAACGAATTATCATATTTATATGATCTTATCCATTAATAAGTTAAAATTATTAAAAAAACAATGCCATGACAAAGTTATGAACTGAACACAGACCAACTTTGCCGTGACCAGGAATCGAACCTGGGTTCTCTCGGCCACAACGAGAAGTACTCACCACTATACTATCACGGCATCTTGAAATATATGACTCTTTTAATTATGAAAATTTCTATTTCTAACTATTCCAACTGGAATAACAATGTAGGAGATATCTAATGATTCTCACATCAAATAACTCGTGCAGATATAATATCACAGTCACTAATGGAATTTATAAATATATTTATATAAATATCATTGATGATATTCCTATAATATCATTATTGCATTGTTAAAGTCACACTAAATATGCTTCTTATTGATGATCACTACCATAATCATTAGAATTATTAATAACTCTAATTATAATTATATAAATATATAATTATATATAATATATAACATATAATTATAAAATAGGATTCCTTTTGTAAAGTAGTGATACATATTTGTAAAGTTCCAAGACTTACTATATCTTTATATGCAAACTACTGAAATGGGTATTTTATTGATTCCTTCGCTTTTTGTACAAAAGGTTATTGTTAATTATGTGGTTAACATCATTGTAACTTTCATTATTCGAAGAGTGTCATATATTTTAATTAATAGATTAATATTTTATTATACAAAACCGTGATATCATATTGAAAACATATATTCAATATATATATATATGCATATTTGAAATAAATAATACTTATAAAAAAATATAAATTTCACTCATAAATTTACACAGTCGATTAGGATAGATAGAACATCAGATAATTTAATAAAAAAATTGAAACATATTTTATAAAATTAAATTGTATTACTTTATTATTTACGATAAATCAAACCAAAATTAATACACAAACTCAATAAAAACTAAAAAAAACCCCTACAAAAAGATAGATATTTGGTGTGTTTTGCCTTCTACAATACCTTTGTTTTGCCTTCTATAAGTGCAGATTTTATTACATTATTATTTTATGATAAATCAAACTAAATGAATACACAAACTCAATAAAAACCCTTTAAACCCCTAGATATTCGGTTTGTTTTGCCTCCTACAATACCTGAAATCAATGCCGGGCACATCGATGAGTTCTCCATCGCAGTTCCATGCGCTGTCACCGGGGGGCGCCGGCGTCGATCTCTTGGTAACCCACGGCAACGAGCTGTTCAACGGCTGCGGCGGCTGTTTCGTAGGCCGGAACCGGAACTTACTGACTCGGTAGACGTTCACGAACGGAAGGTCAAACTGTTCAGGGTGGACATGGTGAGAGAGTTGATGCGAGGAGTGTATGTCATGTTAGCTAAATCTACATACTGTCATATATATATATTTAAAATATAATATGTATTATGTAATACATATATATATATATATATATATATATATATATATATATATATATAATATTAGATAATATACACATAATGAAATAGAAATGTTAGTTTAACAAATTAAAAAGGTACACTTTAACATAGATACATATTAGTAACTATACTTTCTTACCAGATTTATAATACTCTTAGATATATTAAATAATTAGGGGCGTCGGAATGATTTCAGAATAGAGGGGGGCATGATTTTGTTCTAGATATTTTTTTTTGCACCCCAGCAAACAGTAATAGCAGCATAATAGCCTCAAATGTTTACATTGTGCTATTATGCTGCTATTAAATGTCTATTATACTGCTATTAATTGTCAATTCTATTAAGCTGCTGTTATGCTACTATTTAAAGTCTATTATGCTAATATTATGCTGCTATTAATTTTAAAAGTATATTATGCTGCTATTATTATAATAGCCGCATAATATTAGCATAATAGACTTTAAATAGCAGCATAATAGCATGCCA
This sequence comes from Osedax fenrisi, assembly GCA_964019155.1. Taxonomy (NCBI): domain Eukaryota; kingdom Metazoa; phylum Annelida; class Polychaeta; order Sabellida; family Siboglinidae; genus Osedax; species Osedax fenrisi. The sequence goes on along the minus strand of OZ025241.1, from coordinate 11,452,044 downwards.
AATGAATAGCAGCATAATAGACATTTAATAGCAGCATAATAGCAGCATAATATCACAATGTAGACATTTGAGGCTATTACATATGCTGTTATGCTGCTATTATGCTGTTATTACTGTTTGCTGGGACCATACATTACATTATAAATCCTCTCTATTGGAATACTCTCGGTGAGATTTGTATATGCATATGGATAATGTAAATGCCAGATTTACATTTTTTTACAATATAAATAAGTAAAATAAAAAATGCTATAATATTTATTAAATTATAATATGACATACATTAAAAAAAAGTTACATAGAAAATTTTCGATCTTCGCCAATTATTCTTAAGAATAAATTCATGTATGATTGCATCTGTATTAATATTGTCAAACTCTTTAGCATATTTTACATATGTACCTATATTGTGTATTAGGAATTTAAACTATTACAGAATTTAAACGACTAGATGTCATGTTGTTTCTCAACCATGTTTTTACTCGGCGAAGGGTACTAAATCCTCTTTCACAACTCACATAACTTATCAGTCTGACAATGATTAATTTAAGAAGATTTACAATATTTGGAAATAATTTAACATGTTCAACATTAATAAAGTAAGAAATTACTTCTTCTATTGTAGAAATTGAATTGGCAATTTTGAATATCTTTAACTCTGCTCATAGATCATCTACGATTAGTTCATCATATTTAAGGATCTGTACATTTTTATAATATATTAGTAAATATTAGTAAATATATTAGTAAAAAACTAGGTCTAGATCATGGAATGTACTAAAATTCAGAACTTTTCCAGAACTTTTCCAGAACTAATCCAGAACTTTTCCAGAACTAACCCATAACCTATAGGTTTGGGTTAGTTCTACGTATACGTAGAATTAAATCATAACTAATCAAGTACTTTTCCAGAACAAAATCAGATCTAATCCAGAACCTACGCAGAACTAAATTATAACTAATCCAGAACCTGCACAGAATTAAATCATAACTTATCCAGAACTTTTCCAGAAATAAATAATAACTTTTCCATAACTAAATCACAATTAAAAAATAATATTCTCATATGTACGATTTATAATTGTAATATTATTATATTATATTAATTAAATATCTAATATGTGTGAATATAATTTCCAACCTTTCAGAACTATTATCATTATCTTTAGTGTTTTTATTTAAAAATGATCTAATATCCATTTTATATAAGTAACTTTTAATAATGTTATAGAAAATGAACTGTATACAAGAATGTAATGCAATGTAATAAGGGTTACAATATTGTATATTGTATATTTACAATAACTTAAGTTATAAACTGTTTTATAATATATATGGCACACTCCATACTGTTAAGTTTTAATTCATTTAATTCAAAGTAATAAATTAATAATTAATAAATAAATAAATTATAATTGAATAGAACAATAGTTTTTCAATTATTAAATTCACTAGGGGGGGGCAATATATATACTGCCCCCTATATTTGTTCAAGGGGGGGGGGGGGTAAAAGATATACTGCCCCCCCCCCATATTAGTTCAGGGGAGATGCCCCCCCTATTCCGACGCCCCTAACACTCCATACTGTTAAGTTTTAATTCATTCAAAGCATAGACATTAGAGTGAGGTAGACTGTGATTCGATATCTCAAAAGCGTAAAAATTTGAAAACCACTGACGCCATTACAAAAAACCACATTTACAATATTCAAATAATTATATTATTTTTATATTTTTTCGAATAAAATTATCTGTTTTTGTGTAATTAATTGTCATAAGTCTCATAAAAATAAACCTAAATAAATTGCCTTTTACAAGTAAATTAATTATATTATGCTAATATAATATTTTCTTATATTATTATTATAAATATGCTAATAAATAATATTATATTAGCATAATAATTATATAAAATGTATACGCAATTTCGCGATCTTTTTAGGAGTGCCTCTAATGGTTTTAAATGGTGAATTCGACGCACGCCATTCTCTTTTAAATTCATGCCGCTATAAATATGATAACTCTATAACGTTATAATAATTATACTATTATACTAGAATATTCAAATGTATAGAAGAATATTTTTTAAAATAGAATCTTTATATTTTATTACGCCATTATAATAATAGTGAATGCTCATCTTGGCCGCCGATATATATCATAGTTAAAGTTGGGCGTGCTTATTAAGGTGCCTAATATTGTGGGTGTTAGTTACAATAATTATTTCACTTGTTTGGTTTGGTGTATCCATAATAATGGCGTTCAAAATCAAGGAAAGGCTCATAAAAGGAAAATTGCACATAAATGTTATATATTTATAATTATGTGTATTTGACTGTCAACAATTTACAGTAATATAATAATAATTATTTACATTGTAGATATATGCATTTATTTATAATTTATAATATATATATATATATATATATATATATATATATATATATATATATATATATATATATATATATATATATATATATATATATATATACATATGTTTATATATATAATATATAAGTTGCATATAAATATATATATATATATATATTTATATATTAACGATAGATAATTAGATAGCGCAACATATATTGGTGTTTATTAATATAATTGTTCAAATTAAAGTTGTTGGGTACAATAAATTTATTGTTTACATAAAAGTTAATGAAATAGTTTGGTCGTAATAGTACTCAATATATTTACAAAAAGTGAGACGGGTATTGAGCGAGTTTATCCATTTGTAAATAAAGATTATATGCTTGTATACAAATAATTATGTATACTTATATGTTATGCCCTACTACTTATATTATATAAATAATATAGACGAGACCATACAAGTTCCAGATATCTTTATTCAAGTTATAATCTACAACTACGTTAGATAATTCATTGACGCGTTCGTTTCGACTTCGAGTGATAAAAAGCCTAGAACACAATCGGTCTCGCTATGCCCACGATATCTTTAGGGTCGTAAACTATACAATTACGCATGAATTATACCTAGTATACTGAAGTAATTAAGACTTTCAGAGGCAATCATGTTACACGTATTTCGGGTAAGATTTATTAGATGTCGATATCTGTCATCGTGTTTGCTGGTTCCGGGTCTTGCACTGTTGTCGCTGTTCATTGTCACTATTATCTCCATCGTTATATAACATATATCTATAACTCGACTAGGCTATATCCATAAGAGACAGTTAATGCGTATGGGGCTAGCTAGGCTATATCAATAAGAGACACTTAATGCGTATGGGGCTATAGCCCGGCTCTATCCAAGATAGACGCTTGATGCGTATGAGGCTGGATAGACTATAACCAAAAGTGACGCTTGATGCATATGAGGCTAGGCTATATCCAAAAGAGACTTCAATGCGTATGGGGCTAACTAGGCTATATCCATAAGAGACACTTAATGCGTATGGGGCTATAGCCCGGCTCTATCCAAAATAGACGCTTGATGCGTATGAGGCTGGATAGACTATAACCAAAAGCGACGCTTTATGTGTATGAGGCTAGGCTATATCCATAAGAGACACTTAATGCGTATGGGGCTATAGCCCGGCTCTATCCAAAATAGACGCTTGATGCATATGAGGCTGGATAGACTATAACCAAAAGCGATACTGTACTTAATAAACTATAAAAACGACATTCGCTTGTCTCGTTTCCTTCCTTGACTTCAAAGTCCTCCATCGAATATTATATATATATATATATATATCATATTAAAAGATCATTATTAATCTTATATGAAAATATTATTAATATATTTAAATGTATTTAAAATGTGTTAAAAATATTTATTTTATTAATTTTATTACTATATTAAATTAATTATTTAATAATTTGTTTATTACATTTTTAATAATATTATATATGTTTTACCAAACAATTAATTATAAAACTAATACAAATTATTTATTCATATTACATAAAAAATACTTAAAATTATTAAGATAAAAATGATTTGAAAAATTAAAATAACCAACACAACATTGACCATTTTGATTAATTTAATATAATATTTATAATTTATATTAATATAATATATTTAAACGAATAATGTGTGAAAAATTCATTGTAAAATATTAATTAACAAATGATCTGCATATTTGTTTTTAATAACAAATAACTACATATATATATGGGCTAATTTTATATACATAAATTTGACATTGTTTTACATATAACTTTTTTATTTGTATTCTGATTAAAAAATGAAAATATGAAACTCCTATTACTTTTTAATTATCTTTCCAATGGTGGTAATTATTTTATTCTAGCATCAATAAAAAAAACTCATTATTATATATTGAACATATCAATCGGCGAAATTTAGTCTTATAGATTTACTATTTCGACCGAAAGATGGTATAATAGTATAATGATTTAATATATTATGTGATATAAAAATCAATAATAGTGTTATTAACTATATTTATACAAAATATATAATATATTAGTAGTTAGGAGTAGGAAAATTATAATATAACTTTAAAATTTACTAATATATTAAATATTATTTTGTGGTTTTCTGTAATGGCGAATTCTTCTACATGACTGTTATGCTAAAATAGGTCACGTGACGCGTCGAATAGCAATCTACCTCACTCTATATCTATGATTCAAAGTAATAAATTAATAATTAATAAATAAATATTATAATTGAATAGAACAATAGTTTTCAATTATTAAATTCACTCTATAGTATATACAAAAAAAAACAATTATTTTATTACTCTATTACCCAGAACAATTATTTTATTACTTTATAATAAAGTAATAATATCATTGTTTTTTGTATAGTGAATATAACTATAGTTATTTGTATATATACAATGTAAATATATATGTATAATATATATTGTATATATATATACATATATATATATATATATATATATATATATATATATATATATATATATATATATATATATATATAGATGTGGATATTAATATATATACATATAAGTAAAAATAGGGGGTGGGAAATATATATAATGCCCCCCTATATTTTTTCAGGGGGGGGCAAAAGATATACTGCCCCCCCCCCATATTTGTTCAGGGGGGGCCGCCCCCCCTTGCCCCCCCCTATTCCGACGCCCCTATAAATAATGCATGGTAAAAAGATTAGATTTTCCTTAAATTTAAAATATTATATATTATATAATGAATAAATAAACTGCCTAATATGCACGATTGTATAGGAATGTTGCTGAATAGAAATAAATCGAAATTGAAAAACATAAATCAATTTGAATAAATAAATAAAAAAATATTTTGAATAATATATATTAATATGTAATATACCATTATTCAAGTTGGTAAACGGGACGTTGGTACATTAAAATACATGCTTTCATGGTAGTATGGGATATTGGAACTATGGTATTATATAAAAAACGCACCCTAAAGCATTTACTTAACTAAATAGGTTAATACTTTATTTTTAAATTATTGTATTCCAAACAATAACACTTATAGAGTTTTGTGCCCATGTTACCTAGTTATATATATATATATAGATAGTACTAGGCATGTCCTGCATTAACCATTTATATATATATATATATAAGCTATGTAATTATATAAATATAAAAATTAAAACAATTTAATATTTCTAATGCATTACGACTATTAACACTTAGTTATCTAAATAAATAAAAGAAGACAATTTTGTGAATATGTATTATTTAAATTTAATAAATTAATATACTTGAATGTGATAATATTATTAAAAAGTATAGATTTTATTTTATTTAACAATCTAGATTAAAATTTAAATATTGTCACGGAAATAACAAATAGCTTGGGTTTTTATCGCAATTTCCAAAATCTAAATGGACTTCGTTGATCAGCTAATGTTAAAAATGTAAAAAGTAATATATTTACTGCGGGATCATACGATCATTATGAATATTTTGTATATTTATTTGCGGTACATATATTTTTCTGTCGTGAATGTATTTAAATAATCAAACCCGGCCATATCAGTCTTAGGGAGTACGTGAATATGCATGTATTTACATATATATTTGTATTATATTGTATATATATATATATATATATATGTATATATATATATATATATATATTTATATATGAACAAACAAACTTTACTTTATATAATAGTAAATAATATTTACTAAATATATACTAGCACTATAAACATATGTACGGGGTTTTCTATATATGCAATGGTATATTTAAGAGAATAACAAAGATAATCTGAAGTAAAGATATGCCACTTGAGATAATGTGTAATCTAATACGCAACCTATATTGAGTGACTGTTTTTATCGGAATAAAAAACACATTAAATTTTGTATATTATCATCAGCTATATAATTTACAAAATGAAATATAGATATGAAATTTATATTATAAATTATATTTTTCATTTTTATAAAAAAAAGCATTTTTTAGTTCTAAATAATATTCAAATTTAAAATTTAAAATTAACTTAATTTGCCACCCATGAAAATAGGTAACTCCTAATTAAATTGAATAGATAGGGAGTGATATAAAGCTTTGTTTCGCAAAATATTTAGAAATAAGGTGACATTATCGCAATTTTACAGACAATATACTAAACGTGATATTATATTCATACAAAATAAGATGTCTATTTTTCGTATACATAAATATTATCCACTAATACAATTAGTACAGCTATGCAGCTATTACATATCCAAACTACATTAAATATTAATTCAGCTCAGACGTATACGATAGATCACCATAGTGTACAGTGTACATGGCAATACACTTAGCAGTGCTACTATTTACACCTAGGGTAGGCTTTAGTAGTAGTAAGATGGACAGACAGACTAACGTTGGTTACAGACAGACTAACCCTAACCCAACCCCGAGGGGTATTCTAGAACATCACACCCCGAGGGGTATTCTAGAACAAAGGTAGCCGCCGTACAATATACCACTTATAATAATAATAATAATAATAATAATATTACTTATTTGAAGAATTGTAGTTTGTTTCCGGTAGTTTTCTAGTTTATAGTTATATAATTTCTCCTCGGAAAGAGAATCCTAATCTATCCTAATTTCTCCTCTTTAAGGGAATCCTAATCTATCCCTCTATTTCTACTTCGCAATAAAATACTATATTTACTGTCATGGTCGCCCGCCATTACATAACACTAGCGCAGTGCTGCCCCCTACCTGATGGAAGCCGTCGGTCCTAGCGCAGCGGTACAGGTGTCTGATGAAGTCGAACCTAGTGCACGTGTCCGCGTTTATAATCACCAGGTCGCTGTTGCCTGATAGCGGGGAGGGGGAGGTAATTATATACGCCGGGATAGTGATGAAAGCGGCGGCGGCGTTCGAATGTCAGTAATCTCGTACGAGGTAATTTCGTACGACTTATTTAGTAATCTAGTACGACTTATTAAATTAAATTTATTTCATAATTATACAGTTCTTATACGAATATATATAATACAATATATGGTATCAATATATAATAAGTTATTATATATAATCGTATAAAAACTGTATTATTATGAAATAAATTAAATTTAACAAGTCATACGAGATTACCTCGTACGAGGTTACTGGCTACCCGGCGTTCAAATATCAATGCTGATAATAGCGAACGTGAATATAACATACAAATACTGTAGTATATATAGTATACATTATTAAATAGTACAATGATGGATTGATACAATGATCGTATGCTAAGTGCATCTGAATGCGCGTGTGTTCGTGTCATATTAAATGTAGAAGACGGCGCACGCTATTGTATCATTGGCTATAATTGCATGTATTCGTGATACATGGTAATGTATAGTATAGGTATCGAGACACTGCCCTTTACTACAGCTTCGTTAACCCTTTGAGAATGAGAGATTTGTTAAAATATTACTCCGAGCACCATCCTTCTTATAAATAAATATATTATATAAAATGTGAAAATAAATTGTAAACACCTATTTTAAACTATTTTATATTATTGTATTACAAACTGTATTATTTTTAAAGTATATCGTATGCTCTATAATAATAACACAATTAAAATAATTAATGTTTATTTTTATTAATTAAATAACTAATTTAAACGGTTTAATTTATTATTTTACCAAAATAATATAATAACTATATAATTCGCTATATTTAAATAAATATTTGGGATTAATATAAAGGGATTAAATGTTATACCTTAAAAAGAATTAAATAAATACTTATATTTATTTAATTATTTTTTTCACTAAAGTATAATTTTTGTAAAAATTAAAATATAAACACATTTAGTGATAAAACAAATATTAATTAATTTATATAAAATAATAGTAATTTATATTTTGTATACACGCTTAGTAGATATATTTAAATTAAATGTAATATGTCATACATAACTGCAACATTATATATATATATATATATTAGCCGGACCTGTATGGTCTTGGTCTGGAAATTTTTTTGAATATTATACCGCGTACCCCAGAAAAACCCTAAATTTGACTTTTTGCCATTAAAATGATTTTGTGTCATCTAAAGTCTTCGGCGTTGCTTTTTTGAAATATTTTTTTGATTTTTTTTTAACATTTTTAGAAATATTTTAAACATTTTTTTAAAAATATTTTTAAAAATTTTTTTGAAATATTTGTTGAAACATTTTTTTGAAAATTTTGTGTAAATTTTGTTGACATTTTTTTTAAATATATTTTTTTATATTTTTCAATTAATCGTTGAAATATTATTATTTTAAGATATAATTAAATATTATAATTATATAATAATTATATAAATATTAAAAGATATAAATATTATACTTTTTAAAATATGTTTAGAACATATATAAAAAATATATTTTTTAATATTTGGAAATATTTGTTGTAACTAGCAATACAGAATCAGGAATAGCTATAATTAATAAATAATAGATATGCAAACAATCAAAAATCGATCAACGCAGGGTGCGGTTTGGGTTTTCGATATTTATTGAGTAATATTTTGTAATATTGGAAATATGTGTTTTATTTTTTTAAATATTTTTGAAATATTTTTCCACTAATTTTTGAGATATTAAAAACGAATATTTGTCTAAATTTGTTTGAATATTGCACACATTTTTGTTATTATATATGAAAGGCAGAATCATGAATAGCCATAATTAATAAATAATAGATAGGCAAACTATCAAACAACGAGTAAATCAGAGTTGGGTACGGCAAGAAATTCTAAATCAGGAATAATTATAATTAATAAATGATATATAGGCAAATGATAAAAAACGAGCAACGCGGATTTGGAAAGGTTTGGGTTTAGGTATTCAACATATTTTGGAATATCTTAAATATTTATTGTATTTTTTGAAATATTTTACACTAATTTTTTAAATATTAAAAAAAATATGTTTCTACATTTGTTTGTTTTTAGATAAACTTTATTTAATTGTATATACTAGAAATGTAGAATCAGGAATAGCTCTAATTAATAAATAATAAATAGGCAAACAATCAAAAACCGATAAATTTCGGGTCTGGTACTGTTTGGGTTTGGGTTTAGATTTAAGTTTTCGACATTTTTTTAAAACATATTTTGTAATATTTTAAATATTTGTTGTATTTTTTAGCAATAATATATTTTAGTATAATCAGGAATAGCTATAATTAATAAAAATAAATAAGCAAACAATCAAAAACCTAGCAACGGGTCGGGACGGCTACTAATATGTTTAAATATTTTTTATATTTTTAGACAATTTTTAAAAATATATATTTTGTATTATTTTAAATTATTTTTTGTAATTTTTACAAAATATTTTACGAATAAATTTAAAAATGAACAACGCTAGATCTACATCGGATACAGTTAGAATTATTAAATATTAGTTAGAAACAAAATTAATGATTAGCTATGCATAATTAGGAATAGCTATAATTAATAATTGATAGGCAAATAATCAAAAACCGAGCAATTCCAGATCGGGTACGGTTTGGGTTTTCGACATCTTTTTAAAACATATTTTGTAATATTCTAAATATTTACTGTATTTTTTAATATATTTTTTGAAATATTTTTTTACTAATTTTTTAATTTTTTAAATATTAAAATATTTTTCTAAATTTGTTTGTATTTCAGATAACATTTATTTAATTGTATATAAATATTTGTATAGAGAATAGGAAAATAATCAAAAACCGAGCAACGCCGGGTCGGGTACGGCTAGTGTATATATAATAGGAAAAAAAAAGAATATTATAGAAACAATTTTTTTACACATGTTATATATATGTTAACTTTGGGAACATAATTTTATTATAGACAATAATTTAAAAAAATATATATTTTTATTGTAAATATTACCTATAAATATATATATATATATATATATATATATATTACACAGAATTTATATTTATTTACTAATGTAATAAATGTATTTATTATTGAATAAGCATATATTATATATTATATATAATATATACCATATATTATTGTTTCTATCATATATATATATTATAAAAAGTAAATATAATTTTTAAAATAAGATTTAATTTATTTTATATCTAATATATCTAATATATCTAATAACAATTAAAAATTTTCCTATCAATTCTAATCTGTTTAATTTAAATTTACCTAATATTGATCAATTAAAACAAATTCAGATTAAATTAAATTAAATACACACCTACACAAATATATATGTTACCAGGGTTGTGGTCAAATACAAATAATTTTTTGTAAAGAATCAAATACAAATACAAATATTTATTACATTTTTATACAAATACAAATACATGTTATCAAATACTAATACAAATACAAAATTAAAATATTAAATCATGATTAAATCATATTTTATATAAAATAATAATCCTTATCCATATACCAGATTACATAATAATTGAAATCTATTTAAAATATATTTAATTCCTAAAGAAAATCAATAAAATAAAAAACTGTTAATAAAAGACTAGTTGCTTGGGATATTATAAGTTATAATTTATAACACATATATTTTCTATATAGAATATAAATTCATAAATTTATTTATATAGTATTCATAAAATTCTTTGAAAATAATTTGTCTATTATATAATTTTTATTATTTAATATAAATGGTAAATTTTTGGTTTTATTTTTATATTCATAAAGTAATTGTTTAAATTCTACATTCTATTATATTATTAGATTAACATATTTTTAAAAGTGTATTTAAAACTGTATTTGATCAAATACACCAAATTTGAGTTTTTATACAAATACAAATACATCACTGAATAATTATTCAAATACAAATTCAATTTGTTTACAAATACAAATACGTATTTGACCCATCCCTGTACGCTACGAATGTAGTATTAATAGGTATGCCTATAAGTGAGTAGTGATGGTAGCGATGTAAATAAACATAATTATAAAGTATCAGTCAATTTTCAAAAAAGTACCGATATTAGATCCGGTTCGTTACGATTAAAAAATGTTCAGATTTGGTAAAATAATATAAATTATCTGATCGTATCATCCAAGCTCATACCGTTTACATCTCTCGTACGATAATGAGGCTGTGATAACAGACACTAATGGTAACCGTCGGCGAGATGAGCGGAAGGGGCGACACCTAGTGGAGACTTACGACATCGACAGCTTATCATGAACGAAGTGATGGCTATACAGCGAGCGCTCACAGTCTGCCAGTTCTCTGTAGGTGGGGGTGTGGGGGGTGTGAGTGTGGGGGGGAGTTGGGGGTGTGTGTGTGTGGGGGGGTGTGAGTGTGGGGGGGAGTTGGGGGAGTGTACACACATAGGTGTGAGAGAGAGTAGAGGAGGGGGTTGTACTCATATCGGTTGTGAATGTATATTACATATATACTATTTTATATATATTGTTATTTCGGTTCATCCTTTTCAGGAACTTAGATGAGGTTGTCACTTTATAACCAAGTGGCTCTAATGTCCTTTCGAATATATTGATATACTTCCTTATAATAACTATGATAGGAAGGAATATATCTATTATAAACATACCTATAATATAATATGATAAGAAATAATAAATAATTATAGGTTATAAATTTAATGAAAAATAAAATTTTAAATACATTTAAATAATTAGCATCTAAATTACCACAGTTAAGAATAGTATAAATCATATATATATAAATATATATATACATTGACAGTTAATAAGAATACAATGCGCGCACATCTACAACTCAGTCTGTCTGTCTCCCACAGGTATTGTAAAGAAGTCACACTAGATGCACACACACATAATTAATGCTACACTACAGCCTGAGGAATGACTATTTACAACAACAAGAACAACCACTGTGTACATAGAATTAGACATGGTGGGATTATAAATACATCTTTTACAATGCACACATTTGAATAATTAATTAGATACAATTAATGAATTGAACACATTACGATCTTAAGATATTGTGAGTTAATTACTATTAAGACACTCTATCTTAACATTATTGTGTATAACTAAATACACACACACACACACACACTGAGATACAAGATACACAGAGAAGACAGGCATACAGACACACACACACACGCACACACACACACACATATACACACACACACACAGATACAAGACACACAGAGAAGACAGTCATACAGACACACACACACACACACATGCACGCATACAAACCATCGATATAAAGAAAGTGGATAAGAGCAACACACACATAGATATGAAATATAGAGAGCTGACAGGCACGCAGACACACACACACACACACACACACACAGTGATACAAGGCACACATAGATACACTGAACTAACCTGTAGACTGAGATGCTGATTCATTGAGACATACTTCGCAGCTGTAGTAGGTAAGGGGTAGGTAAGGGGTGATGAGTCGTTAGGAGGTGAGAACGGGGTGAAGGGGCGTTAGGAGGTGAGAACGGGGTGAAGGGGCGTTAGGATGTGAGAACGGGGTGAAGGGGCATTAGGAGGTGAGAACGGGGTGATGTGTCGTTAGGAGGTGAGAACGGGGTGAAGGGGAGTTTATACTGAAGTGTATATATATATTAGTTTATATAGTAGGGGATATATACGTAAGGACATGATTTAGAATATTATTGTAAACTTTGAATTCACAGTTGAATGGTATTTATATCAATTCTGGATATAGTATACATTGTACATACATATAGAGGTATACTTAATATGTGATATATTATTGTGTGCGATAGATTACACTACTAAACAGAGATATAATGGGCAACAACAACAGAAAATAGTCATATTATTTTGAAGCCCTTGAGAAGAAAATATTATATAAATATCATTGTAATTTAACAGAAAAAAAAAAATTGTAATTCTTCTAATAAATATTCTTATTATTATTATTATTATTATTATTGTTATCATTATCATTATCATTATCATTATCATTATAATCAACATCATCATCATCATTATCATCATCATCATTATTATTATCATTATTATTATTATTATACACTTAGCTATATTCTCCATAGTCTATAACACAACGCACACACACATACCACACACTAAATACACTATGTAAGTATGTACATTAAAGTGTACAACAATATAACCAGCTGACACTTATTTCATAACAAGTATTGTAGCATCGTATGAAACAGAAATCATATATGTCCTGTCCTTGAAATAAGGATATGGCAATGTATATATCAATATATATATGTATGAACATACGGGCGTGTATATATATAGACATGCGCTATAAAAGTGTAAATATATGTATATTAATATAGACACGAATGTATATACATATTTATATATGTATATGAATGTGGGCATATGGAAGCGGGTATATTTATACGCATAGCACTGAGAGTGGCGCGCATATATAAGTGCCTATAGATGTGAGTGTAAATAGATAATTTCATTTTTAGGCAGAGAAATGGGCGACATAATACAAAATACGCGATATTATTTCTAAGCCTTAAGTTAAGAAGAAAAACACACATATAACACCTATATAATATAAACAACATAAGAAAAGTAAAACAAACTATTTCTTTAAATAAGGTATTATTATTATTACGATCATGTTATTAGCACAAACTTCTTAGCGCACCTAGACCCATCGGTGGGGTGACAGTCAACCCTGGTGGACTCCACAAACTCTATTTGCCCCGAGTAGACATTCCGCCCCAGTAGCTTCTTGACCGCTGGAATGGGGTGACGCGAGCTGCTTAGTGTATAGTTGTTGTCATATTGTAACTCACACACACACACACATATATATTGTTATTGTTATTTATTTGGTGGAGTCCTTTCATCCCATCCGGGAACTTAGATGACGTTTTCACTTATAACCATATATGACTCTAATTTATATATATATATATATATATATATATATATATATATATATATATATATATATATATATATATATACACACACACATACAGGCATTACATACATACTAAATAGTTTATTGATATGATAATCAAAACAATATGAAAAAAAAAAGATTAGTAAAGGAAATTCATATATAATTTATATAATAATAATAATGTATGATTCACACATGCCGAGGAAGTTAAAGAACTCATTTATAAAATAGTATTGTAATTGTTATTGTTATTGTTATTTGGTGGAGTGCTTTCATCCCGTTCAGGAACTTAGATGAAGTTTTCACTGATAACCAAATGGCTGTAATGTCCCTTCGAAGCCGCTCTCGTGTTAAGGCATCCATGGTTTTAACGAGAGCCGATCATTTATGTATACACAATTATATACGATCACTTCTAAATATTATTTTAATACCTATTGTAATGGTCCGGACGAGGCTCGAACTCGCATCCTACTGCTTACGTGTCTGGGGCCAGTTGCTCCGATAAAATAAAATTGGCCTACGCTTATCCTACGCTTATTTTACGATATTGAGTTGTTCGGATGAAAAATAAATAGCGTAGGCGCGCGTCATTAAGGCGAACAAATTCGCCTTAGCGCTTGCTAGCGATCGGTTGTTCCGATGTTCTAGCGCGTAAAAATGATCAAAATGCTAAGCTAAAGTCATCGAGTTGTTCCGACATATAAATTAAACACGCAGCGTTTATTTTACCCATTTATTAAGGACAACTAATAGCTGGCGTTAGCTAAATATTAAATAAAATGTTTTGCTTATTTCCCATTTTATTCCCAATTTAATTGTATTGTAGTATGTATTGGATATACAATTATAATAATTATATAAATATATAATTATTATAATAATATAATTACAAATATTATCGAGTATAACCCAATATAATATACAATAAACTATAGAATCTATCTTTAAAATAATTACAATATATTCAGAATATTATATTCAATATAAACTTCAATAATTTCAATAAAATTAATTAATATACTATATATACTGTACTTATATTAAAGTATAAATATAAAGTTATATTTAAGACATATATTAATCGATTAATCGATCCTATTAATCGAAATAAATAAGGCTGTGTTAAAATAAATTGTTCATTTTAATATTATAAATTTAATGTGAATCCACATATATAAATATTGTTTCTATATTATATAATGTACATATAAATATTCACTTAACATATCATTAATAATAATAACATAATATATGTATTTAATGTTATTAATTAATCAAACTAATATACATATTTATATATATATATTAAAACTTGAAAATATCATAATTTGTATGACCTATATAGGTGTATATTCAGATATATATATATAAAATAATTTCAGAGTTTGGCATAAATGCATAGGTAGAGGAATAATCAAGCTTGTTTAGTCTTCAAACTATAGTTAATAATATATATGTTTTCTATTTATACACTTGTATATGATTGAGAATGTTTTAAGTTGAAATTTATATACATTATATGCGCGTATTATTGTTATATATTTCAATTATAATTATAACTATATTCTATTTTTAGATTTGAGTGACACATTAAAATAATTTTATAGGTGGCGCTACTTTATATTAACTAAAAATAGTCCGTGCGCATATGTTGTATATTTAAATAGTTAATATTTATTACTTGAATTATAATAATATAATTATTAATAATTAATTATTTTAATATATATTATTGTATTAAGTTATTTCACACTGTTTTGAATATAACATAAGCATATTTTATTTATTTTGGATTTAAAGTTTCATAAAAAATTCTTTTTTATTCTATACGATACGCATAGTCGGACAGTCGCCGAGATAATACGCGCTAGAATTAGCTAGGCTAGGACATTTATTTTAATTGTCGGAACAACTCGATTTGCATATGGCTAAGGACATGGCGCAGACCAATTTTGCTAGCGCGTTGCGTACGCTAAAATTATCAAATGTCCCAGCAACCGGCCCCTGACGCCTTGCCAACTGAGCCACGCAGGTAGTTAATATAATATAATAATAATAGGCTAACACTACTTTATTCTTGCATTACATGAACATAAACAAACACAGCATTAGTTCATCGTTATCGTACGTATATAGTATACTATTCAACACGAGTGTGTATCTGGGTGTTAATGCGTTATTTACTCACTAGGGGTCATAACTTCAACCTGTATAGGGACAGGGCAACTAAATCAATAGTGATCAATCGATTAGTAACAACAATCGTATTATTACTATACATACACTACATGTGTTCTCTATTACTGGATGATACCACGGCAACATATTTACATTTAATTCGATGCCCTTTAAAAGTCAACATATATTGAATGATTTTTATTTGCATTAATCTCTATATATATTATTTCTCTTAATCGTCTTCGTCGTACGACATTATTTTTTAGCGAGCGAAGCGAGCTACCAGACCTTCTACGAGCGAAGCGAATCTCGCTCGGCGCAATTTTTTTCGCGATATACTAATTTAATACCCTCTAGATAATAAATCGTCGATAATATTTATATATATCGATTATATAATTAGGACACGGTTAGTATACGTGATTTACATATAATTTTATATATTTATATATTTATTCTATTTATAAATATTCTATTCATCGATCGAGGCATTATATTGTTCTCTCTATTCTCTATGGCGGAGATAGGTAGAAAGTCTATATCGCGTATACGGACGACATAAAATACGTTATATACAAATTTTTTTCGCCCGATACTAATATTACTCGAACCCCTACAATACTAGATTTCGTTAAATTTAAATTTTGAGTTTATAAAAAAAAATGTCCTATCTCTACCGTGTAAAAATTTAAATTTATAATATTCGTATCGCGTAAAAAAATCTATAATATATAGATATAATTATAAAAATAACATTTATGACGAGTATTAATATATATCGTACGTACTATATTTCAGTTATTCGGTTTAACGAGTTTATAATAATTATTTCCTATCTCCGCCATGTAAAAATATATTCTTAAAATTATTAGGTGATGTAAAAAATCAAAATCCACGATAATGATTCGATTTCAATAATTTTAACTTTATTAAATAGATAATTAAAATATAATATCGTGGTATAAATTGTGATATCTAATATTTAATATTCTTCGAGTTATGGCCGAAATAGTGAAAAATACGTGATTTTAGAGTGGTAAATTTGACCGACTTCCGCTAACGCGTTCACCTCGATTATAGATTCAACGGATGCGGAGTATGAAAGTACCTAATATAAAATGAGAAAAACCATTAATATATGAAGCATTTGGGGTACGGATCGGTTTTAATATTTCACAAAAATTCATCGTACAAATGGTCAAGAAAAAAAATTGCAATTTATAAAAAAAAAAAAAATCTAATTTCTATTCTATAATGTTAACGGTAATGAGTAGATATAAATGTAGCCATCCGATATGCATTTACTATGATTATTCGCCACATAAATGGCTTTAAAAAGTACATTTCCTATCTCCACCATGTAAAAATTTGAATTTATAATATTTGTATCATGTAAAACATAGATAATCTATAATTTCCATATTTGTAACTTTATAATTTATAGTATAATTAATATAATTTCATTATTTTTTACATATTTTAATAATAATATAATATCTAGATACTAAAATAATTTAAATATTATCGAAAAGTATAGTAGTGTAAATAGTATGAACTAATACATTTAATTATATTATAAATTTATAAATTTATAACAACAATTATAAATTTATTAATATGTATATTCATTCGATGTGATAACAAATATATTATATAAGCATTATTTACTTATTTTATTATTATTATACTATCTATATAATAAAATAATATTAATATATACGAATAATTCATTAGCGTAACTATTATTTACAAATATATATAATTATATTTATATTTTTATAGTTTTATAACACAAATTATATATTTATAAAATATGAAATTCTAATAACTTATTTTATAACAGTATCATATAGTTTATTTTACTTATTTTATTATTACTATACTATCTAATTAATAAATTAATATTAATATTATCGAATAAGTCATTAGATTAATCGGTATTAATTATTATATTTATATTAATTAATTATATTTTAAAATTTTACAAAAAAAAATATATCTTTATAAAATAGATATAATTATGAAAATAACATTTATGACGAGTATTAATATATATCATACGTACTAGATTTCAGTTATTTGGTTTAACGATAATATAATAATTATTTCCTATCTCCTCCATGTAAAAATAAATTCTTAAAATTATTAGGTGATGTAAAAAATCAAAATCCACGATAATGATTCGATTTCAATAATTTTAACTTTATTAAATAGATAATTAAAATATAATATTGTGTTATAAATTGTGATATATAATATTTAATATTCTTCGAGCTAAAGCCGAAATAGTGAAAAATACGTGATTTTTGAGGGGTAAATTTGACCGACTTCCGGTAACGGGTTCGCCTCGATTATAATTTCAACGGATGCGGAGTACGAAAGTACCTATAATAAATTGAGAAAAACCATTAATATATGAATAATTGGGTGTCCAGCTCGGTTTCAATTTTTCACCAAATTTCATCATACATAAAAAAAATCTAATTTCTATTCTATAATGTTAAGAGTGATGAGTAGATATACATGTAACCAATCGCGGTGAGGTTACTATGATTATTTACCTCATACTTGACTTTACAAAAGTACATTTCCTATCTCCACCATGTAAACATTTGAATTTATAATAATTTTAACATGTACAAAATCAAAATCTATATTAATAATTCGATTTTAATAATTTTAACTGTATCGAATAAATTATAAAAGGTAACTTGGGCAATTGGGTTTGGGTTGGGTTTGGTTTGGGTTTGGGTTTGGGTTGGTTGGGTTTGGGTTAAGTTTTAATTTTGGTAGGTTTTTTTTAGCTGCATTACTTCCCGAGTGAACCTATAAAAGTATATTGTCAAGGTTGTGGTTAGGTTAGTTAAGTTTTAATTTTTGGTGGTTTTTTGGTCACTATTATAGTGTCTATAGTATATAAATATTGATGTATATATATATATATATATATATATATATAACTACTTAGCTAGGTAACTTGGTCACTTGGGTTTGGGTTGTGTTTGGGTTTGGTTTGGGTTGGGTTTGGGTTTTGGTTTGGGTTTGAGTTTGGGTTTAGGTGGGTTGGGTTGGGTTTGGGTTGGGTTAAGTTTTAATTTTGGTAGGTTTTTTTTAGCTGCATTACTTCCCGAGTTTGCCTATAAAAGTAGATTTTCACGGTTGTGGTTAGGTTGGGTTAAGTTTTAAATTGTGGAGGTTTTAATAAATTAATATTTATTAACATTTATTAAGCTTACTTTTATTTATATTAAATTAATATTTAGTAATAAAGGTTAGTTCTTTTGTAATAAAGTACCTACTTTTTAGTAATAAAGATGTTACTTTTAGTAATAATAAAGTAGTTACATTTTATAAATAAAGTAGTTACTTTTTATTATTAATAAAGTAGTTACTCTTTAGTAATAAAGTAGTTACTCTTAAGTATTAAGTAGTTACTCTTTAGTAATAAAGTAGTTACTCTTAAGTATTAAGTAGTTACTATTTAGTAATAAATTAGTTACTTTTTAGTAATAAATTAACTACTTTTAGTAATAAAGTAGTTACTTTTTAGTAATATAGTAGTAACTTTTAGTAATAAAGTAGATACTTTTTAGTAATAAAGTAGTTACTCTTGAGTATTAAGTAGTTACTTTTTAGTAATATAGTAGTTACTTTTTAGTAATAAAGTAGTTACATTTTAGTAATAAAGTAGTTACATTTTACTAATAAAGTAGTTACATTTTAGTAATAAAGTAGTTACTTTTAGTAATAAAGTAGTTACATTTTTGTAATAAAGTAGTTATTTTTAGTAATAAAGTAGTTACATTTTAGTAATAAAGTAGTTACTTTTTAGTAATAATAAAGTAGTTACATTTTAGTAATAATAAAGTAGTTACATTTTAGTAATAAAGTAGTTACATTTTAGTAATAAAGTAGTTAAATTTT
Organism: Osedax fenrisi; assembly: GCA_964019155.1. Taxonomy (NCBI): domain Eukaryota; kingdom Metazoa; phylum Annelida; class Polychaeta; order Sabellida; family Siboglinidae; genus Osedax; species Osedax fenrisi. Next base: position 11,431,596 of record OZ025241.1, on the reverse strand, counting down.
AGTAATAAAGTAGTTACATTATAGTAATAAAGTAGTTACTTTTTAGTAATAAAGTAGTTACTTTTTAGTAATAAAGTAGTTACTTTTAGTAATAAAGTAGTTACTTTTTAGAATAAATTTAGTTCTTTTAGTAATAAAGTTTATTTTTTTTAGTAATAAAGTTTATTTCTTTTAGTAGTATTTACTTTTTAGTAATAAAGTAAATTTGTAGTAATATATTTGCTTTAGTAAAAAATTTTTCCTGCAAGGAGCGTTAGCCCTTGATCCGGGAAAAAAGTAACCTAGTTATAATATTATTATACGTAAAAGCATTTAATGAGTATCACTCATATTTGTTGGGTAGACTGCGATACCTATAAGTATTACCTATGAGTCATAGGTATGACTCACAGGCTATGATTATAATATAGTATGACTACGATATCTCTGCAGTGTAGACTGTATCCGACTGTTTTATATTTATAGTCCGTTAACTTGCCAAGCCCAACATAATATGTCGTATTCATATGCACTATTATCATAAATTATATAATTACATATATATATAGTTATATATATATAATAGTCAATATTACCTATAGGTTCTAATGGTTAGCTTCTAATAATGCATACGAGGCCTATACATAGACTGCCTGTTTAACTCAGTTGGCTAAGAAGTTGGATACGGCTAGTTAGGACGTAGGTTCAAACCCTACTACAACCTATTAAATAGGTCTTACAATAATATTTAGAAGTGATTCTATATTTTCGACTAAACTCAAAATTATCAGCTTTTTAAAAAAAATGAATACCTTAACATGAGAACGTATTCTAGGGATGTTAGAGCCATATATGGTTATATGTAAAAACTTAATCTAAATTCCTGGATGGTATGAAAGGATTCCACCGAAATAAAATAACAATATATGTGTATATTATACTATGTAGTATATTACATATTGTATATAAATAACATAAACCGATACCATAATTATAGCTGTATATACAAATAACAATGAAATGAATTATATTTTAAAAGCAACAGTTTGAATAATATATATAATAAACAATTATTTACGAATATAATAAAAATAGCTCCTTTAAGGAATATAAAGAAGTCTCGAATTTAGACTCGTATGTCTTATACACCGGTACACCGATAGTTCTACAATCGTTGTCGACTAACCTAGCCAATCGTATCGCGACGGCCCCATCCAGCGTATAGCCTCGCTGTCCTTAATGAGGTCGCCGTAGAACCCGTAGCCCAGTATGGACATGTTGTAGCGAAGGAACTCGCCGTCGGGTTTGTGTATTACGCCCAAATCTAGGGAGATCCGTTCTCCTGTAGGGTGCGCGTTACGTACATGAGTACTTGTTCATCAATAATATATATATATATTTGCGAATATAAATGCATACATAATTACGTATGTATATCTATACGGAATATATATATAAATATAATGGGACAAAAACTAGCAGTTATGTTCTGCCTTCTTTCATCATAATAGGGTAACATCTACTAAACTCTAACAATATTATATTATAATATATATATGTAAAGGTATTGTTGTATTCTCAATGATTACATGATATATACAACCAGAGGAGGAGGAGGAGGAGGAGGAGGAGGAGGAGCAGTAGGAGGAGGAGCAGTAGGAGGAGGAGGAGGAGGAGGAGCAGTAGGATGAGGAGGATGAGGGGGAGGAGGAGTAGGAGCAGGAGGAGGAAGAGGAGGAGAAGGAGGTTGAAGAGGAGGTGGAATAAGAGGAGGAGATGAAGGAGGAGGAGAAGGAGGAGCAGTGAGAGGAGAAGGAGGAGCAGTGAGAGGAGGAGGAGAAGGAGGAGGAGGAGAAGGAGGAGGAGGAGGAGCAGGAAGAGGAGGAGGAGGAGAAGGAGGATGAGGTGGAGGAGGAGGAGTAGGAGGAGGAGAAGGAGGAGCAGGAGGAGGAGGAGGGGGAGGAGGAGAAGGAGGAGGAGCAGGAGGAGGAGGAGGGGGAGAAGGAGGAGGAGGAGAAGGAGGAGCAGTGAGAGGAGGAAGAGGAGGAGGAGGGGGATGACTCATCCAATGACTCACCCATAACGATGTGTAAACAAGCAGTGATGATGTCATCTGTGCCGTGTACACTGTAGCATATGGTGTCCGTAGAACCTGTAGGGGGGCGAGGTAGGTAGGGCATCGTGTGGGCGTGCGTGAGTGTGTGTGTGTGAATGTGTGTGAGGGTATGTATGTGTGCGAGTGTGCGTGAGTGTGTGTGTATGTGTGTGAGTGTGCGAGTATGAGTGTGTGTGTGTGAGGGTTTGTGTGTGTGCGTGTGTGTGTATGTGTGTGTGCGAGTATATACGTGAGAGTATGTGTGTGTAAGTGTGTGTGAAGGTATGCATATGTAGATATACTATATGTATGTTTATGTTGGTGTATATGAATGTATAGGTGTATAATAGGGTTCTCAGATTAATACAGTTTTCATTTTCTGAATTGCTGTGCGTCGATAAATTACTTATTTTTTACTATTTATATGATACGATATAGACAAATCTACGGTAATACTGTGAGAGGGTATATATTAACAGTCTGTCAATGTCATACATTTGATGGATGAAATTCGACGAATAGAAGTTAAAAAATGTATTGCTGTGAGATTCCTATAAGTGTATATAATACATACTATATATATATGTTAGTGTGTATCTACAAAGATTTTCGAAGCAAAGATATTGCACTACCTATCTATCTCAAGTACCTCGAAATGTAACTTAATCTAAATATTAACACGAGATGGCGAAATATAATATGAAATGTTATATAACTTGATATTTTTTTTTAATAATATGATTTATAAATAATATATATTTATATTATATATTTATTTTGTACATTAAATACACTTAATTAGTGTAAATTATTGTTATATATTTATATTATCAATTTAAAATCATTTCAATTTATATTATAATAAAATACTAATTATTATATAAATACTAATTATTATTATATAAATATTAACACTAGAATCTAGTGACTAGATGGTCATATCAAATTATTAGGTAACACAAATTTACATAAGTGCAATATCTTTACTTCGGAAAATCTTTGGTATCTGTATGGGTATTGAAATTAATACATGAATTATTTAATGAAAAGCTTACAAAGAAAGAATGTTAATGAATATTAAAACATGTTTCAATGAAGTTTAATAATAAAGTTATGTATGACAATAGATCTAAAAATAGATTTGTACATGTATTGTATACAGAAAACATTGGTCTACTTAAATACTGATAACTATTTTGATAACTGATAACTATTAACTGAAAATATATAATATTTGATATGAAAGGAATTATAATAGTCTATAATATAGACTATATATGATTATGAATTATCTAAATATAATATACAAAGGTTATAACAATATATCAAACAAAAATGTATGATTAATTTATGAATAAAACATCAAAAGAATCATACATTTAATAAAAACATATATAAGTACATTAAATATATGTATGTGATTATATATTATTTATAATATCAGAAAATATTAATTATTTTAATACATTATTGAATGTGTGTTATGGATATTTTAATAGAATCTTCACAATAATTATTCTAAAATTTAGTAAATTTATTTTATTTTAATACACAACTGTACAATTAATATCATAGATTTAATCAAATAAACTATAACAATGTAATTGAAATGAAATGAATTAATACACTTATTAAACAAGGGTCTATAGGTAAATATAATGTGTGGAAATAGTGTAATAAATACATGTTGATTGTATATGTGTATCTATGAGATGTGTTTATGAACATATATATCAAATATTGATATATTATAATCTAAAAGAATATAAAATATATAAATAATAATATAAAATATAAATAATATATATATACAAATAAAATGTCATGTATACAGAAACTCTTTTTTTAAATATGCAAATATAACATTAAAATCATTAAAAAACAATGCCATGACAAAGTTATGAACTGAACACAGACCAACTTTGCCGTGACCAGGATTCGAACCTGGGTTCTCTCGGCCACAACGAGAAGTACTCACCACTATACTATCACGGCATCTTGTTCCAAGACAATATATAAGTCTATTTAAATGAATATTCGATAAATAATTATAATATAATATTTAATAAATTGTATATACACATATAATTGTATAATATTATATATATATAATATTCTTTACATTTATACAACAATTTATTTAAATAGAAATTTGAAATTAAATATTAAATTAATGATTCATTAACAGATCCAGTAAATATGGGCCAAAGCCTAAATTAAGAATTGTGAAAAGCCCAACAAAACTTATTTAGGTTTTTTATTTTATTAATTATATGTATATTACAAGTTTGTTTCTTTGAACAATTTAATAATTTTCGCAAAAATAGTGCAGAAGGTTTGGTTCATTAAAAACAATACAATGTATGGTTACTGCATGAGTTGGGAACGGTTTTCAAAATGTTACCATAAATTGAGGCGGGTGGCGAACCAGCATAGTGTAGAGAGTTATAAATAGATTGTATGTTTATATTCACTCATCAATGCCTACCGTTTGTCGTCCAGCTCTATTGCTGGTAACATTTTGAAAACCGTTCCAAACACGTGCAGTAACCATACCTTGTATTATATTTATATACTATCACTTATTATTTATAACTTATATAAGATAAGTTATATAACTTCATAAGTTATAAGTAATGTATAAACGAAAATTATTATAACATAAAACATTGTTATTACTTTCTAATCTCATTTCAGAAATGATTTCTATATAATAAATAATTAAACATATATTGTACATACGTTTACCTGTAAATATTTTTTATAATTTTAAATTTAATAATTAATATATTTAATTATTATTAGACTTTTAATTGTCTATTGATAAATTATAAAATACAAAATAATAGTATTGTATGTATGATATATATATATATATATATATATATATATATTATGGTAGGTATTAAATATATATTACGAATTATATATCATGGATATTAACATATTTTAAAGTTTTTTAAAAAAGGCCCAAAATAACCTATTTATGGCGCTTGGCCTATATTCATTAGAAAAATTCAAGTTGAACTTGGGAAATCATTAATTATGACTAATAATTATAATTATAATATTAATAATAACTAATCATTTATAATAATTATAAAAACAATTTATTAGATATATAATTTTATGATAATAAATTATAATTGAATTTACATACAAATAATTTGAAAACAAAATATATATAATCATATAATGTCATCTTATACGTAATATAAATGTTAATATTTCATATTAATATTTGTCATATATGGTAATCTGGAATATAAATATAATGTTAAATATATATAACAAATTAATTATCGATAATTAATATTATAATAAATATATGTGCGAATATTTCAGAAATACCCATCATAAATCATAAACTGAATAACACTAATGATGTATTACAAATATCAGTTACTTAATTAGTGCGTGTGTTATGCAATAGGATATCAAATAGGACAGTTAATGGTCACCATGTATTCATCATATACACTATTCATTTAAATACAGCACTAGTGATGTGTTTGTAGATGCTACATAAGCACATACCTATATAGGCAGGGTTAGCAGAAGTAGGGGTTTTTAGGTTATTGGGTTTTTGGGTTTACCTTTTGATAATTTTAGGGGTTTTTGAGTTTTTCATTTTTGTTTTCATTATTATTTCTGGGTTTTAGTATATAATTAATTATTATTATTTAATTATCACATTTCAATTAATTTACAAGTAAGTTAAAAATGATATATATATATATATATATTTATACTGATGAGTCTATTTATATCTGCTATTATTATATGTGATTTAATAAATAAATATTATTATTAATTGTATAAATATAATTATATTTCAAATATATAATAATTATTTATATTTATTTATAATAATATAAATCATTTATTAGAATACTTGTCATTTTACAATTTACAATGTCATTAACCTTTATAGTATTATATTAATATATATTACAACACTATTATATTTTATAATTTATATAAATAATATATATATATTTTTATTTTATATTTTTTCTTGATTTTTTTTTAAATTTAAGAAAAAGAAAAACCCCCAAAAACCTCACATATATTTATTAGATTTTTGGGGTTTTTGCCAACCCTGTATAGCAGTAACTTTGATACTAGTATTGTATAATATCATGCAAGCATTTTAGATCACAATAATGTGAATATAATACTTAAATAATTATAATAATAAGTAATTGATATACTTCTACTTATGTGTGTGTATTAAAATGTATTTATTATACACACATAAATATTATTCATGTAATATACACTAATACATATAATCTTACTTGATATATATATTATTTTTCATATAATATATTTTATGTATTCTATATTATACAATGAACATATATGTATTTAATTTAATTTTCTAAATGATAATTGATAATGTTATTGTAATGAAATTTAAATACCACATACTGATAACTATTTTTTATATGCACATATTACTTTGTACTCAAAATTCAATATCTCATTGTATAAAGGAAATAATGAATTACATTTTCAATATAATTAGAAAATACAATAGGCAGTAATATAATTATTTTTGTATAATAATATATTATAAATATGTGTATGAATGGATAAGTAATAAAAAAAAGTATAGAACAATAGAATGATATATTATTAAATTATAAAAAATTATGTTATTATCTATTATTAAATTTGTGTAATTAAATTTACTATAAGGCATTTTTATTTACATTGTGTGTATGAAGGAATGCCTTTTTAACAACTTGTAATATATATATATATATTTATACTATATCTATAATATTGATTCATGATAAAGTATAGTTTTCTAGTGTTGTTTAAAAATTATTCTTGTTTGTCATCCATCCAAAAGTTATAAATTTGTATGGTCCATTTCACTAATACATACATTACTATACTCTACAATAGACCGGTTCGTACTTTTGTCTTCATAATTTTATAAACCTTCACATCTATAAAAATTTTGTATACTATGATAAATAAGTGTTTAAAATTGTAGACCTTAAATAGTTTTAGGTCACGAGACCTTTATATTTAAACATTGAATACATATACAATTTAACATGGGCGAGATATAGAAATAAGTTTTATTCAATTTTTATCAAATTGAATACTTTTTTTCAAGCCAACTATGAATATATCCTAGGAAAATATATAACAAGTGGTATTAACAATAAGAAATATTTATCAAAACAATCTAGATGCCCGAATTTTATAAAACAATTTTAGTAAAAAAAAATATCTAAAAATCGTATAAATTGATATAAATAAATTATTACTAATTAATTTAAAAAATTAAAATATATATTTTATATATAATAATTATACAATTAAAATTAATTATTAAAATTATTTTTAGAAAATAAATTAACATCATTTGTAATTTATTTTAGATTTTTATTTGAAATGTAAATGTAAACAAAATATTTGTGCATATTTTTTAATTTTATTAATTTAATTTAAATAAAAGACATTTATATCTAACTTATATCCAAAATTCAATAAAATATGATCACTATATGTAAAGTATGTAAAGTATAATTTTTAAAAATTAATTATTTTGTTGAATTATTTTGAAATAAATACTTTGTAAAATGGTGTATTTTCTCGAGTTTTAGGAGCCATTAATATTGGTAATTTGTAGATATAAAAATGAAATATAGATATTATGTTATTTATAAATTTAAATAATAGTATATATTATATTAATTCATTAAATATAATACAAATACATAATTAATTTTAAATATTCATTTAAATATTTTTATTTTAAATGTAAACATATAAGATAATAAGATGGTGAATGACTATTACATATGTAATATTTTAAATTAAATTGTAAAATAACAATTTATATTTCAAACTTTAAATGCTTCGTTACAAAATGTAACTAATTTTTTTTTAAATTGTTAATACATATTATACTAAAATATAGATATGTATTATATTATATATGAAGCATTACAAATGGATTCGAACGAACCGGTCTACTCTACAACCAATGAATAATACACATACACACAAACATACTTAATTGAACTGAACTAACTTACTTTATGAACTACAGCACCTTACATATTTCAAGATTATTTATTTGTATTATTTTTTGTATAATTTATGTATACATATCTTTATTTAATAATACAGTTTATTATATATCATTACCGAACAATTTATTTAAAATTGGAGTTTAGTGAATAAATATAATTATATTACTACTACTACCCACACTACTATTACTACTACTACTACTTCTACTACTACTACTACTACTACTACTACTACTACTACTACTACTACTACTACTACTACTACTACTACTACTACTACTACTACTACTACTACTACTACTACTACTACTACTACTACTACTACTACTACTACTACTACTACTACTACTACTACTACTACTACTACTACTACTACTACTACTACTACTACTACTACTACTACTACTACTACTACTACTACTACTACTACTACTACTACTACTACTACTACTACTACTACTACTACTACTACTACTACTACTACTACTACTACTACTACTACTACTACTACTACTACTACTACTACTACTACTACTACTACTACTACTACTACTACTACTACTACTACTACTACTACTACTACTACTACTACTACTACTACTACTACTACTACTACTACTACTACTACTACTACTACTACTACTACTACTACTACTACTACTACTACTACTACTACTACTACTACTACTACTACTACTACTACTACTACTACTACTACTACTACTACTACTACTACTACTACTACTACTACTACTACTACTACTACTACTACTACTACTACTACTACTACTACTACTACTACTACTACTACTACTACTACTACTACTACTACTACTACTACTACTACTACTACTACTACTACTACTACTACTACTACTACTACTACTACTACTACTACTACTACTACTACTACTACTACTACTACTACTACTACTACTACTACTACTACTACTACTACTACTACTACTACTACTACTACTACTACTACTACTACTACTACTACTACTACTACTACTACTACTACTACTACTACTACTACTGCTAGCGCCACCTACACACCACTAACCAGTGGGTATGACCCCTAGCCTGATACAAGGTCGTATCAGTGAGTCGGAGTGGTGAACGGGGGCGGTGGGGTTAACTCTAGCCATGATACCGTGCACGAGCTCCAGTAGGGATCCGTCACCTCCTATGCATACTATGCTACAAATACATCATCGATAGACATATACAGACATCGTTGTGGTGGGGGTGGCAATGTGGGTAAGAGGTAGTAATAGTTTATAAATGAACCAAAAATAGTTTATCGAATTAATGAAAAATCTAAATTTATATTACTTTTATCTTAACTATATTAAATAGAATTTAATTACACTATTAATGACTATAATATGATGCGTATAAGAAAAGTAGGATTCATAAAGGAGTGTGATATTTAAGCTAGACAATTATATTTTAACATTAGAAAAGATTGCAGTCGGGCGTGAGATCGGTCAGAAGAAGATACGTGTGATATGAGAGAATGAATAAATAACAATCGTCGAATAAGCAGAAGGAATGTCGGAGAGATGGTAGAGGATATTCACGAGGTATAGAGTAAGGTGGGGTGGGATTAATAAGGGTTAATAATCCATCGTAGGAAGAGATATCAAGTCAAGGTTGTAGAGAAGTTAAAAGCTCTCGAGCTGATAGATAATATTCAGGCTAGGAAGAGAGGGTAGGGTTGGGATAATAAGGGCATTCACGAGGGGTAGAGTAGGGTGAGGGTGGGGTTAATTAGTACTACAGCAATACCTATCGTAGGAAGACATATCAAAGTCATGAAGGAGTGTAGTTTAGATGATAGAGGTTATTGATGAGGGGTAGAGTAGGGTGGTATGGGGTTAATTAGTACTACAGTAATACCCATCGAAGGAAGAGATATCAAAGTCATGATCAGAGTGTAGTTTAGATGAGGGGTAGAGTAGGGTGGTATGGGGTTAATTAGGGCTACAGTAATACCCATCGAAGGAGGAGATATCAAAGTCATGATCAGAGTGTAGTTTAGATGAGGGGTAGAGTAGGGTGGTATGGGGTTAATTAGGGCTACAGTAATACCCATCGAAGGAGGAGATATCAAAGTCATGATCGGACAGCAATTGCTTAGCGTGATTCGCGTACTCCGTGCACAGTATCGTACATTCTAGACCACACTTCTGGAACAGTTGCTTCACGTACTTGTTGTACACCTGGGGGTGGGGGTGGGGTAGGGTGGGGTGGGGTGGGGTGGGGGCAGAGTTAGGGAGGGGCTAGCGTGAACTAGGGGGGGGCGGGTAAAGTAGTGTACGTGTTTACATCGAAGTATTACTACATATACTCCGTTCAACTAGATACTGTGCACGGACGATATCCACCTGCCGATATCAATATTTAACTGAAGAGAGCTCCATTCCTATATCTACATTAACAGAGAGAGGTCTATATGGTATTAAATAAACATACTGATATGAGAATATGATAATATAGATATTATCTATATATAGATCTTATATATAGATTACATATAGATCTATGTAAATAATGTATTATTCTACCTTATTTATCTTAGATAGCAATGTCTTAGAAAACCAATACAATATTATTTTAGAAATTATTTAATTCAATTCAGTTATATATATAATTATATCCATATATGGATAGTTAATAAATACAGCAGTTAATTATCTAGTATACATAAATAAAAAAATCATTAAATTTATCAACTTTCAGATTGACTATCTATTTATCTACATTATATGGTTTGGTTGGTGAAAGATTTTACAGTAAATTACATAATATCTATGATTGACATACTTATAATATTTAGGGTTATATTAAATTTATATATATATATATATATATATATATTTTCATATATAATTATTATACATGATAAAATCATTCATAGTTCAAAAAATCTATATTTTTGTATTGTAATTATAGAAATGATGATGTACTAAGAATGTAACTAAGAAGTACAACTAAATACTAGTGGTTACCATTAACTACTAGTACATACTAGTACTATTTACTTACGGTATTAGCGCGACCACTACCGCTAATTGGATTGATAAAGATCAGCAAAGATTGAGGCCTGTCTTCTGTGGTCATCTTTCTCTCCACAGCCGCCTTCAGTTCCTCGCAGTGTTTACGTTCCGTCATCGTTATGGTTACGATACCTAAACTCCACCTGTTGGCGATCAATACAATTAATTAATATATGAAAATATTATGTTATATATTTTTGATTAAATATTATTTTGGAAATGTTGAAAATGTATTGAACTATATAACATTTATGTAGTTATAAATTTATTAAAAAACAATGCCATGACAAAGTTATGAACTGAACACAGACCAACTTTGCCGTGACCAGGATTCGAACCTGGGTTCTCTCGGCCACAACGAGAAGTACTCACCACTATACTATCACGGCATCTTATTTCAAGACATGATATATGCGTATTTAATGGATTTAAAGGATGTGGCCACTGAATTACAATATATATATATATATATATATATATATATATGCAATGCTAATAGATACAGATTATAATGTAATACTATAACTCATATTTAAATATGAATAATTACATAATATTTTCAAATTTCTATATTACATAAGATTTTTTATATTTAAACTGTTATATATTTGTTTAAAATGCAATAAAAGCATACTCAGCAAAGTGTGGTTATATAAACATTATTTAATTATTATATTCACTTATTTTGTTAATATTATATTAAATATGGTATTATAAAGCTGTATACGGCTAACGGCAATTTTATTTCAGAAAAATATTATTTTAATTCTTAAAATGTATCATATAGTTTATACTTTATAGTTTATACTTACTACGAATCAGGGTCAAAACTAATGCACGCTAGTTAAAAAGTAAACAGCGCGAGGTGGGAGTCGCGTATACACTGAAATGAATATATATATATACAATACAGATCTTTCAATGTCCTTTCTATATGTACATTTTATTACCTAATTCAAATTAGAATTTTATTATCAACTTACATTCAATTTAATGATTCAACTTTCCCTCATGACTCATGCATTTATAGTTGTAACTAGTGCATTTTAGTTTTGATCAGTCACCCTTAATACTACCATAGTAGTAAGGGTGACTACTATCAGATTAACTATAATATTAAATATCATATTAGTATATGTTAACTTATATTATCAATTATCAATAGTAGATTATATTCTTGTAATCCATATAAACATATCATTAATATGATATTATTAACTTTTGAAATAAATATAATATATTATTATTATTATTAAATAATATAATATCATATTAAATATGGTTAACAATATAATAATATAATATAATGGAATATATATATGTATATATATATACATAATATATACGATCAGCATTAGTAATATCGAAAGAATAGTTAATTAATACATATATGTACATGTTTAAATACAATTGCCATTAGTCCGTTGCAACCATTGCAGAATACTGACATCGGCCCCCAATAAGTCACGTGTCTGACCGAGAGTTCAAGTAAACATTTCGAGGCTGGCGTTATATTTCTCAGTAAATTATTCACCAAGTATACTTGGTGAATAATTTATATAGTGAAGTTGTGTTCTTTATATACTTATATATCATAATCAGAGTTGGGGTCTCTATGAGCCAATACACTTTATCAATTACAAATACATTTTTCTTAAAGAATCAAATACAAATACAAATACAAATATTTATTACATTTTTATACAAATACCAATACAAATACAAATACAAATATATTTAATCAAATACAAACACAAATACAAAATACAAATATTAAATCATATTTTTTATCATATGATCATATTTAATATATAATAATAATCCTATACCTGATTGAATATTAATTAATTGAAATCTATTTAAATATATTTAATTACTAAAGAAAATCAATAAAATAAAAAAACTGTAAACAATAGACTGGTTGCCTGGGATATTATAAGTTATAATTTATAACACATACATTTTCTATATAGAATATAAATTCATAAATTTATTTATATAGTATCAATGATTTTGCGAAGGAAAGATATACCACTCCCTATCTCGCAATGGAAATCGTTTTTTAACCATAAAGCCTACGTTAAGATGGCACTCCTAATCATGATTCATATTTAATCATCACTTTTAATTTGAAATAATTATTGTGAATTATAATTATAATATAATTATCTATCTTATATTAATTTAATACTTACAATTTGTATTATTCACCATTAATATTTGTTAAATAAATATATTTATATTTATATATATATATATTTAAAATAATATTATAATTAAAATATGTGTATACTATATATATATAAATATAAAATTGTTTTCATAAATTTTATATATACAAAAATGTTTTCAGATTTTAAATATTTGAAAACAATTTATAAATTGTTTAATAATATAAATATTAACATTAATTTGAATTTATTTGTATAAATTATTAATTATATAATACAATTATCTTTTAGTTGATAAAGTGCATTGTTTTTATTATTGTTTAATTATTATATCATTTTAAATATTGTATATAAAATTAGATGACTTGATATTAATATAAAGTTTATATATAAACTATATATATAATATATATTCTAAAAAATAATGAATTCATTGATATTTTATATACTTCATTTATAACAATATAAATTATAATATAACAATTAATTAAATTATAACAATAATTTGAATTGTTTTTATGAAAATGATTGAAATCATTAACAATACAATTAACATTTAGTTTATAAAGTGAATTGTTTTTATTATTTGTTAATGAATATATTATTCTTTTATTAAATCTACAATTTTATTTATATATATAATATTTATATATAGTTTGCAATATATGTATATGAAATCCTACTGGTATGAAATTATACAGTAGAAAATATATATATATATAATATATTATATATATATAAATATAAATATATTTATTTAACAAATATTAATGGTGAATAATACAAATTGTAAGTATTAAATTAATATAATCTAGATAATTATATTATAATTATAATTCACAACAATTATTTCAAATTAAAAGTGATGATTAAATATGAATCATGACTAGGAGCGTCATCTTAACATAGGCTTTATGGTTACAAAAAACGATTTCACTCAGAGATAGGTAGTGGTATATCTTTCCTTCGGAAAATCTTTGATAGTATTTATAAAATTCTTTGACAATTATTGTTCTATTATATAATGTTTATTATTTAATAAATGTATTATTTAATATAAATGGTATTTTTTTTGATATTTAATTTTGTTACATTCATAAAGTAATTGTTTAAATTATACATTCTATTATATTACTAAATTAAAATATTTTTAAAAGTGTATTTGAAACTGTATTTGATCAAATACACCAAATACAAATACAAATAAATCACTGAATAATTATTCAAATACAAATACAAATACAAATACACAAAATCAGCATATTTAAATACAAATAATTATTTGACCCCAACCCTGATCATAATACTGTATTATAATACTGCTTATATATTAATATAATATTATATAAGCCCTACACACATTTGGTACTTGAACTCTCAGTTAGATATGTCACATGTGACATGTTGGGGGCCTATATCAGTTTAAATCTAACCATTATAAATATATATTTCAATCTAATTATATGTTTTTTAATATTTTATACTGTAATATTAATTAATAAATTCATAATCTCTTATTTAATAATATAATAATGCATTATAATAACTAATAATATATAATTATTATATTTATATAATAATAGTTAGTATATTATTATAATATTAATATTATAATTATATTATTATTATTTTTCACTGTAATTATAATTATAATATATATATTCATTTTTATTTAACTATAAAATAGATTTGCCATTATTATATTTTATTTTTGGTAAGATTATATTTAAAAATTCCACAAGATTAAACATCATATAATATTTTCAAGGTTGTATAAAATCATTATATACAATTTTTAAAATGGTATTAAAGTTATTACATAATTTACATAATAATAAATAATATTTTCTATTTATAAATAAAGTAGACATAATAAATAACTACTTATATAAGTACACGTGCACTTAGAAATTAATGGATAGAATTGTAATATACAATAATTTAAAATATAGATATATTTCAAACTATTATTATATATATTGATTATATATTAATAATTAATAATAACTTATTATTAATTATTATAATAAGTAAATACTATATACTAAATAGTATACTTCTAAATAGTAGAATATATAATGAATATTGGTTAAATTGAATCAGCCATAGTTTTAATAGTTTGTAATACCCTATATTTAGGTTCTATAATCCACAAATACCCTAATTTGCGTAAGATTACTTATAATCAATATAATATTATAATCATATTTTATTAATATTATAACTTAATTATTTTAAATTAAATAAAATATTTTATTATTACCAAGTGATTAATTATATAATTAATTATATATTTTATAATTAATTATATAACATATATATATGTGTAGACTACACAGTGTAGTACACATTGTGTACATAAAGTAGTATTGTTATGGAACGTATGATAAACAAACTGAACACAAGTGCATGTCGAGAGAGAGAGAGGAGTAAACAGGTGTGGGAGTGGTTTTAAAAAATAGATTTATAAATAAATAAATAAATAACTTGAAATAATACGAAATATAAACCACGCAAGGAATCCCATTTAACGACGCGTTCTAATTTACCTCGGATATGTACATGAATAAATCAATAACATCATGATAGACAGCTGATGGATTGATAATGGAAAAAGTGGTATACCAATGAACCCCCCTGAACGACAACAATACAAAATAGATATCCTATTTAGAAACCACTCGTGTAATGAGAACACATAACTCTATTGTGTTCGTATTTATTTAGATATAAACCAATGAAAATATATTTAAAAAAAAAAAGAATATTCTTCAAATTAATAATATGTAGTACTATTATTAATAAGTAATACTTACTAAGTATGCATAAGTGACTAGGGGCGCTGCAACAGGGGGGACGGTACTTTATATGTCCCCCCACTTTAAAATCTAAGGGGACCTCCTATGTATTGGTCGCCCCCCCACTTTTACCACAAAATATATTTTGATCGGTTGGTCCCCCCTACATACACACCATCGTTCCAGCGCCCCTATAAGTGACACAATAAGTGCACGGTACTCTATCGATTACATTGTTATTGTTATTTTTATTGTTATTTTTATTTGGTGGAGTCCTTTCATCCCATCCAGGAACTTAGATGAAGTTTTCACTTATAACCATATATGGCTCTAATGTCCCTTCGAAGCCGCTCTCGCGTTAAGGCATCCGGGGTTTTAACGAGAGCCGATCGTTTATTTAACCACAATTATATAACAGCACTTATACGCGGCTACGCATGAGCGAGCGCGACGCGAGGCTGGGTACGACACGGACCTGTACTTCTTGTGCTTGATGACATAGTGCAGCGTTACGGAGGTGGCGGCAGATGAGTCATCGCCCCCATCACCCCCGACGGTGGTGGGGTTAGCTTCGAAGTCGATACGGACGATGTCGCGACATTTCACCGCCTCGCCTTTAGACGTTACTGAATAGGTGCACGTGTAGGTGTTAGGTAATATGTGTATTGTGTAATTAGGCATTGGTATACGTACACATATATATGTATATGTATCGTGTTATGTAAATTACATTCAATTAACATATACGGTATTAAACTTTGAAATAATTTAAACAATGATTGTAAAAATTTAAAATACAATTCATTTAAAAAATATATAAAATTCGAATATTTAAATAAATATTATGTAATTAATTTATTAATTAGCTTCATTATTACAACTAGTTATTTTAATTTTATTATACATATCAGCTAACTTATCCTATATATTTATTTACTATTTTTATTGTCTATAATTTTAAATGTTAGCTTATTTTTTTTCATTTTATTTTTATCCGTAATTTTATTTTATTAACAATTGTATATTATTTTTTGTATAGTAGTATCCTCTTTTGTGAGTATAAATTATAAGGTAATATCTGGTACTCTCCTTTGAGCAGACATTGTATTTACTAAATTGTATTACTTTCCTGCACCCAATAAACTATTTTCATTCATTGATTCAAAATACATGTGCAGGGTGATGAAATCTCATCTTTGAATTGAAAAGCACTGTTATCAATATACTACTAAAGTTGTTGTGTATATATGCATTTATGAAAAAAACGGCATATCTCAAATATAAAGTTCACCGTTATGTTGATATATAGTATATTTACTTGGTATCTCATATTAGAAGGTACAACTAGATAAGATAAAATGTGACTTAAATTAAGTTAAAGTGGATAATATAAATACATCAATTTTATTGTTTTAATTGTTTAGAAGTATTATATAAATATATAAACACTTGGTTCGAAACTGAAATGCAAACATTAATCACTACATAGATATATCTACATATATATATTATTATGGTACGTATTGTTTTATCTACTTTTATTATTTTTATTCTATACATAAACTTTTGAGAAATCATTTATGATTAATTTAAGTATTTAAATAAATTTTCAATCAAGCAATCAATCGATATATATATATATCTATATAGATTATTTATTTATATGGTAAATATATGTGTAGTGTGTAACTAAGTGTGTAACATCAGTGATACAGCCTACACACTACGTAACCTGTTATAAAGGCTACAATCCGCCTAAACCGTCAGTCATTCGCATGAATACCCGTGATCTGGTGCGCAATGATAATATATATATAAATATAAATAATATTGTTAATAGTAAAATATATACCGCTTAAGAAATCACGAAACCAATATAAAGGACTGGTTATCACTCGCATTACATCACTCCATCGTCGGGGTATAATAATTATATTAATTGCTAGCAATGTTCTACGTTATCAAATATAAATAGTAGTACTTTTTATCTAATAATTGATCTAAGTTATATTTGCGATGCTATTTGTATACTCGACTGGAACGGCACTATCGAGTTGAATTGATAAATGTCTAAACTTACCAATAGTAACCGTTATTACTTAATTGTGCGTGATCTAGCCAGTGTATTTGATACACTCGATGACACTATTGTTATTTATCATTCGTATGCTATAGACATCATACATATTATATAACATATATATTATGTAACGTTATCATTATTTATTTATCTCTCGCTGCTATGTAACATATAACGTTATCATTATTTATTTATCTCTCGCTGCTATGATAGATCCCTCTCATAAATATACGCGATTCCATCTCACCTCCCAGTCCTCTAAAATACCGTGACCCTCGACGATCCGTTTGATATACATCCCTCGTATCTATTTAGAGTCTCCTCCCGCCTTCCTTACGTCCCTTACATCCAATCGTGTGTATCCAATTCCAGTACAGTGTATTGAATACACCGTATTACTCGTTACCACTAATCTACTACTACCCTCAAAGAGAGGGCCTCGATACATGTTATCATCAACCATACAACTTATATCAACTTCCAACCTAATTACAAGCTAAAATCTAAACACTCGGAAACAACTATATATTATAATATTTAACGATTTATAATTATTATTATTTATTTGTTACTATTTAAATGTATTATTACGTATTTCTGGGAAATTATACTTTGGTCTATGCATGTAAATAACTTATATATAAATACATTAATATGAAACATGATTTATTTATAGTATGATTATCATAATCATTAGTAGTATTACTAATATAGTATTAGTAATTATAGTATTAGTATTATACTATTAGTATACAAATTAGAATAATATATATATAATGAATATTGATTACGGGTCAAATGAACTTTAAGAACGACGGAAAAATTCGACAGACATCGATTTACATAGTATAGCATATCAGATTAACTTTATGATTGACGGAAATCGATGTCCCTTTGAATTATTCGTAAATTGATCGTAAAGTTCGTTGATCCGGCTATCATAAGAAATCGGCACATTTGTCAGAAGAAATATGCATATTTAATAAAGTGGTAGAATAAATCGGTAATCATGATAATTATGATAATTTTATAAATGATTATAAAATTAAATACCAAATTCACATTAAATATTATTTTAAATAATTTTTAAAATGTAATACTTAATTATGTTAATTAAACTTACTAGGAACTTCGGATATATCCAAACTATTCGGAGAACACGAACACGTTTCTTTACTGATTCTATACCACGATAGTTCATCTTTAACTAGACGAAGAACGAATGTTTTATATTTTATAGACACAGCTGATATCAGAATATTCTCTTCATTCTTGTAGATATTTTCTAGTTGTAAAGCAATTCGTTTAAGTGAATATTTATTAGATCCCATTATAAACTAAACTTTATTAATATAAACTAATTATAAATTTACCTAGTATATATTTTGAATTGTTAATGTGATAATATATATTCTCGTAATAAACATATTTATATAATATAATATAAATAAAAATATTATGTAAATTGTTAAAATTTGAAGAAAATGTTTCTGTTTTATATATATGTATAATCAGCGCCTTTCAGCGAGTAAAATATTATTAAAAATAATAACAAATAATTTGAATAATTCAGTTTATAATTATTATAAATTTAATTAAATTATATCTTTATTAATTTGATATATATGCATATTTAATTAAATATGTCCAAAAGAAAAGTTCATTTTGCATCCACTTCTGATGGAGCAATAGAAGAAACTATATTTGAAGCTGATTCTGGTAAAAGACCAGACAAAATATTGAAATTAGATAATGATGAATCAATCGTGGGAACCAAAGATTCTTTGAAAGAAAAAAAGAAACATACTTTAGATTCAGACGAAGAAGTCGAGGAAGATCACTATAACGTTTTAGATGATGAAGACATTGAAGGTTACATAATATTAAGATAACATTATTTAAATCATATCGAATTAAAAATGTTGTAATTAATTTATTTTTTAAAATATGAATTATTTTGTATATCTTAAAATACCGTATATTTAAATTTAGTTCTTGTATATAATACTAGATGAGCTATTTTTTAAATATATTTAGTATATATACATTCATATAATTTAATACATTACAAATAAATCTATTAATTAGGCTGAAACTGACATCGGCCCCCAATAAGTCACGTGTCTGACCGAGAGTTCAAATAAACATTTCTCGTCGGGCTTTATATTTCTCAGTAAATTATTCACCAAGTAGTTAATTTATGTTTTATATATACTTACATATCATAATACCGTATCATTCTTATATATTAATATACTATAATATAAGCTATTTTGTGGTGTCTGGTGATGACAACTCCCATCCACCAGCTCCCCAGGTTGCGGATAGGGGAACGACCACTAGATATAGTGGTTAGCTGCGAATAACCAATAAGTAGTGCTGGACAAAATCCAGGGTGCCCTTTGGCAAGGCATATTACCTGTTAACCACCTGATCAGGGTTACGTGAAAAGATCACAAATCATCTCGGATGAATGAGAAGGAAAAATCACCATAAACTTGATGAGAGGAGTTGCAACCCTCGTTAGGGTGCACCTGTACCCACTAGCATTCATGCATTCATCATGATGAATATCAAAAGTATGAACATAACAACAACAACAACAAATCCTATACTTCCAGCAGCGGGAGTCCGCAAGAGACCAGCTAACGTAAACAACGCACATCCACGAGGTTTTCATGACGTCGCACCTTTAAACCCTACGGGGAGGGGTAGAGAGGTGAGATTGAGACGTGCCGAGATGCTAAGGAGAAATTATTACAGTGTAGAAACAATATAAAAATAGCAGCTTTCAATGTACAAACTCTGGCTATCAGAGAAGTTGATAATGATATTATTTCGACGAAAAACATACTGTTTTAATATTTTACATATATAATATTACTAATATCCATTCAAAATCATTGTTGCCATTTTGTTAATTTATCGATAAAATTACCATTCGCGTATCTATCTTTTACATGCATTGCGTGCGTCAATTGCTTATCAACTTTCTTTACATCGATGGTTTAGATATAATAAAGGAAAACAATTTAAAAAAAATTCATATAAGTACGAAATTGTTTTGAGTGGTTAAGACATATCTAGTAAAAATAAATATAGAAGAAATATAATTTCTATTTTCTATTATTTTTCGTTTATGTTTACGGTAACTGTATAATTTTTACATTCTTCATTTGTGTTGTCGTATTATTCTGTGTCTTTGTCTATAACGTACTCTATCATTACAAATATTTATAATTTATACATTTGATCATGTATTTCGACTATATATTTGTTTAAATAAAATATCGATAACACATGCCATGCCACGAAGGGAAGTAATTAAGATTATAATCAATGATTAACACTGAGACGTATAACTAGGGGCGCTACAACAGGGTGGGGGGCGGGGGGCTATGTCCCTCCCACTTTAAAATCTAGGTGGACCTATGTATTGGCCCCCTACTTTTACCACAACATTTATTTTGATTGGTTGGTAACCCCTACATACAAAATCGTTCCAGCACCCTTACGTATAACGCAACATGTAATTTAGTAACACTACCCCCTGCACTAATATCAGTGCATGCATAACCGATATGCTGGAATGTATGCGCAGTTATGATTAAAAAATAAATCAATAATATTTAAATATGAGCGTATTATGGCACTGTATTATTCATAAAATGTATTAAAAATAAAATACTATATTATTTTAATTTTGTGAATGCTATTATACAAATATTGAGGATATATCATATATAATAATTGAGGATTTATTATATAAATACTAGTATTACTGATTAGTAAATAGAAATTTTTTTATTTAAATGATTAAATTAAA
Source organism: Osedax fenrisi (assembly GCA_964019155.1). Lineage (NCBI taxonomy): Eukaryota > Metazoa > Annelida > Polychaeta > Sabellida > Siboglinidae > Osedax > Osedax fenrisi. Next base: position 11,409,523 of record OZ025241.1, on the reverse strand, counting down.
GAATATTAAAGTCATAGACGTTATATTTATAAGGGGCTTCGCCCCTTAGATGTCTATGATTAAAGTATATTAACTAAATAAAACCTTTAGATTATTTTATATACAATATAAACATAATTTAGATTAGCATATTATATATTCATTATATATATATATATCAACAAAATTAGAATTAGAATTATTTTAATTGTTATGCAATAAATTTGATGAAGATTGCTTAACTTCAAGATTGTTGATGTATAAAATGTTGGATATATTCTATTAATGATTTTGTTATTACCTATAAGTTTCTAAGATTATTTTAATAAATGAATTACTAGAAATTTAATGTTTTTTTTAGATATGTAAACGATCTTATATACGTTATTGTATTTCGTCTCGTTACTCGCTTCAATATGTTGTTGCTAACATGTTACATTTAATATACTCGCTACATTTATTGTAACAGATAATTGTAGCTAGTTATGCAGATCGCTATCACTATTGATTGATAATTTATTTAAGCAAATACATAGCCGAAAATATAATCGAAAGTATAAAAAATAAATATTTGCTAACGATAACATACGTTATAGAAATAAACAAAACTATTGCTACTAGTAACATGACTAGTAGCATATGTAGGATACCTTTATTACCAGACGAATAGTAAGCTGTACTTAATAATAATAATAATATATAGTTTATTAGGTAAACAAAAATATGGAAGACAAAATATATATGAATTGATACCTAAATCGACATAGTATAAAAATTAATATTGGGTTTACATTTAATAACATGCCAAACTAATGTTCATCACAAAGTAGTAATTGTTTGTATTGTTATAGTAAACAGTGTTTAGTTATCACCAAATGTTTAGTGTTGAAATACTTATAAGAATAACTTATATGCAATAATTGTGACATTATCTAATATACTAAAACAGAAATTGTCAAATTATCATTTAGTTGAATCGAGTTAAAATAATAAATTAATAAGTTTGTTCTATCGAAATGCAACGATTAATAGTATCATTTCATATATGAATTAACGGTTGAAATCTAGACTTAAAATTGAACATATTTTCATTAATTTAAATAAAATTTGTTATACCTTAAAAATATGATTAGAAGAATTTTAAATATATATTACAAAAAAAACATAACATATAAATTCATTCGAAAAAGTTATATTAAAAACAGTAAACTCTATAATGGAATCAGTTATATATTAAAAATATATACGCTTTATAAATGATATATTCGATCATGTGATACACGATAACAATAATAATAGATTTCTCAATACTTAACAGGTCAGGAGTATCATTAATAGTATCATTTCATATATAAATTAACGGTTGAAATCTAGACTTAAAATTGAACATGTTTTCATTAATTTAAATAAAAATTTGTATAGCTTAAAAATATGATTAGATAAATTTAAAATATATATTACAAAAAAAACATAAGATATAAATTCATTCGAAAAAGTTATATTAAAAACAGTAAATTCTATAACGGAATAGGTTATAAATATAACGCTTTATAAATTATATATTCGATCACGTAATACACGATAATAATAATAGATTTCACAATACTACACAGGTCAAGAGGATACGTCCACCCCTTTCCAGGGAGACGAGGGTAGATTCACGTCGTTCAACATGAAGGAGGAACTAGAGGAGGGTCACTTCGATAAGGAAGGCACCTACATCTTCGATAAGGATGTTTGTACCTATATATACGTCTATACGGGCACATTTACTTTACTACTACGATCGAACGAGTAATCATGATTTATCGACTAAAGTTTCGACATTGAAATAATATATTTTAGTAGTAAAGTTAACTACTTATTAATATTAGTAATATTAATATATATATATATATATATATATATATGTGAGTATATTTATAGAAAATTAGTCACCTACTTTTTATAATAACATTACATTACAAAATTATTTTACAAACAATATTTAATTTCTTTATATTCATAGCGATATATTCATAGTATTAAATATATATATATATGTAAAAGTAGCTAGACCAACAGCTATACGTACCTAATAATGCTAAGCTATACTACGCTACGTATACTATCACTACCCCACACCGATACTAGAACAAGATCACCGACAACTGGATGGACAATGTGGACTGGGTGCAGGTGAAACATACTCAAGGTCATTACCACGACCTTCAGCTCTTTGGAACTGCACACTGCTTCTCAGTTTCTAAATACATACACTAGCGCAGTTTATTATCAAGGATAGGTGTCTGCTAATGTATGTTTTGCGTAACTTTCATTAAAAGCTAAGTGGTTTTATCGTATTTCATCATTCGGTCAAAGTGTACATATTTTAAATTGATATTCGAATCAATAAAACACTTATTTTAAAATTAAGGTCATCTTATTGTCACCAAATTGTGTGCAATTTAACATATAAATATACAGGAACCCAGTATTTTCACATTAAATACATCTTTTCATTAAATAGTTGGCAATCTGCTAAATATTGAATGAGAAGATGTATTTGTAGTTAAATATTGTTTTCCTATCTATTTACATGTAAATTGCACTACATTTGGTGACACTTAATGATTTAATATGATTATATTAACATTTTAATATAATGTATTATATATTGTATTATTTGGAATGTTGATATAAATAATATAGAACAACATCATTAAATTCAAACCGTATTTATAAATATATTCGTAATGTTAATAAAAATATTTATATAGAAACCCAAATTAAAAAAAGTAATACATTTATATTTTACAAATACATACAAATTATCTTTGAAATATCACCGTCTATCTTTTATAAGTCATTGAAATATAATTAAATATACCATAAAAAAGTATCTATTTAGGAATACAAACAGTAACCATTATCTTAGTCCTTGGTTTTATCAAAATAGAATGACATTCTATTTTATAATATTTTTCGAATCATTTAATTATTTTTTAAGTAATCTTATTTTAACTTATTATACAAAGTCAAATAAGTAAGGAATATGATAAATTGAAATTAAATATAAATATTTCAAATCAATGAAAACTGATTAGAATCATTAGATGTAGTGATGTGAGTTAATAAAAAACATGTTTTAAACAAAGAATAAAAAAAAAGAGTCGTCAATTTATACATATATTTATTTAATTGTTAATATTTAAATTCGATTTGGCAAATAATAATTTTGAATTTTATATAAATTATATATTATTATGAAAGAAATATGAAAGTTCATACAGTTTTTTTAATATAATATTAAACATAATATATATTATTATACAATTTTTTATATCAAAACGTAAAAGAAATCTGATTTTACTTTATTATTTATAATAATTTATTATAACAGAAATATGAAAGTTTATACAGTTTTTATAATATTAATTATATACAAATACAATGTATATTATACATAGATTGTGATACAATCTCCATGTCTATAACATTAAATAATACAGAAATACTCAGTGTTATATTGTAACAAAATCAATATTATAGTAATTATAATTGTCATACTAATGTATAGTATGAAAATATGATTTAATGATGCTAATAATACAGATAATATATTATTCGAATTTAAAATGATTATAAATTTAATATGTACTTACTTTATTATTATTTTATTATTTAACAACATATCTACTGTATTTAAATAATTGTATTTGTTGTACTAGAAAAATACGTATTAAAAACTATTATAACCATGTTTTAAATGAGCATTAATAAAAAACGTTTTTTTTATCAATACTAATTACCCAATTAAATATATTTAGTAAATTATCATCTAACCTTACGTTCAATATAATAATGCGTATGTTTATTGATACTTACATAATAGGCTTGCTAAACTAGCCCGGTAATGTTATAGGGTGGGGGAGGGTAAAGTTATTGGAGTGTTATTTATTATTTATTATTATTGATCCTCCCCACCCCCCCCCCAGAACAAAGAGATAGTCAGCTACCTAGTTGAACACTACTATTGATTATCACTTATCTGATGTGTATCCATTATGATGCAATAGTGATTATCTAATGTCATGTGTTATGATGTAATAGTGACTGCCTAATATCTAATGATGTAATAGCCTCAAATTGGTAAATTCTCATTATTAGATTTAATCGAAGTATTATATTCTAATATTATTTGTTTGTATATAATAATTGTACAGCATCATTTGAGATATCTATTTCGTATACATTTCAATCGCATTTCACATATGTTAAATATATGTAACGTACATATCATACGTATTATGTATATTTCACATACATTTCACACATATTTCGTATATCACATATATTATCTATATTTCACACACCCACATATATCCACACTCCCACACACACATACACACACACACACAAACACACACCCACACACTCACACCCACACACACATTCACACAGGTTACGCCGAAGCTAAAGAAGATGCCGATAGCTCCAGCGATGATGATGATGAAGATGATGACATGGAGACTGGCATCGATAAGGTGGACAGCTATCGTAAGATGTTGACCTTCATGAAACCCAACGAAACCATTCTCAAGGTCGGTCGCAAATATTTCAATCGTAGATGAGAGCTGATCATATATAATTGCGTATAAATAATGATCGGCTCTCGTTAAAATACTGAATACATTAACATAAGAGCCGCTTCGAAGGGACATTAGAGCCATATGGTTATAAGTGAAAAGTTTATCTAACTTCCTGGATGGGATGAAAGGTCTCCACCTAATTAAAACGATTGTAAATTGTTTAGATGAGAGATAGTATATTAAGCATTACATAGATATATACGAGCGTATCAACTGTCTCCTCTTTACCTTCAATCTAGCATCACCCACATAGGATGTTTCAACATTCCCCGCGTACCTTAATATACTTATTTACTTTCCTATACCTATTGTCATTAATTTAATAATCATATTAAAGAAATCTACAATTATGTCTACTATCTTTATAGGGATGGATATGTCTATTATGTTATTCGGTATAATATATATAGTTTTAAGTTCTGATTTAGTTACGAATTCCAAGAGTAGAAGAAATATAGTAAATTTACAAAATATATTTTATATTATTATAAAAATGAAAAAAGCAATTGGAAATAGCGGAACTCTTTTTTATAAAATATTTATTCATTTAAGGGTCTTGAAGTATTTGGTGTAAATAGATGGGGATTTTTTAATGATTTAATGAATTCAAACAATGAATCAAATTCTTGTGGTCTATTTAATGTATCTATTTACCTGTAACCTTTACAATTACATTCAAGCGCAATAATAGTAGATAATATTGGAATTTTAATATATTTGAAATATTTAGTTATAAATATAGAAAAATAGCTTTATATAAACATATTTTTCAAGTTTTTTCGGTATTTTTCAATAATATTGTATCAGAAATATTTTATTTATAAAAATGTGATATTCTAAAACATGATTTTAATGATTTATTGATTGTTTTAGTCTCCTATTTTCGGAATATTGATAGATAACATAACATATAATATATTTATTAAATAAAAACAAATTAAAATTAAAAAATTTTCTACAATTTCCAAAGGTCACCTTTAAGTATCCCCTTATTTCTAAACTACTAATATAAATAATCATAATAATTATTTTATTCTTTATAACCATCAAAACATGTTTATTGACTTCAAAACTTTTCGAACCTGTAGTGATTTATTATACATTTTAGATTATTAAATATATGTTACTAAAGTATAACATACAAATAAATAGTTAACAATATTTATTAAGGGTAGGCAAAACATTTTATTTAAAATTTTTATAAAAATTTTATTTTTTAAGAAATAGTTTATTATACTTAATATTAAAATGTGTCATTATCTTTAATATGATGTATAATATGTCATAACCGCGATCGACTAATATAGGCATTTTAATAATAAACCTGTATAAATGTGAGAATTATTTATTTCAATTTAAAATACGTGATCATATTAATATGAGTCTACGTACTAAAACCAAAGATTTTGCTAAGCAAAGATTTAACACTCCCTATGCATGCAACGTAATTGTATATTATAAGTGTATAAATGATGTTTTCATTGCTCTATTAAATTACATGCAATATAAATTAGCTTTTATTCACCAAATATATACATATTGCATTTAAAACATACATATCATATTTGTTTGTATTAGTAATTAACACTTAGTTTTCATCATATAAATACTAATTTAAAGCATATTATTTAACATTTTAAAAGTATATAGTTTGATACGAATTTACATTATAAACATCACATAGTTCCTAAAAGTTACCCTATATAGGTGGCACCAGGGTATTTTGTATACAAATTCGAATTACACGATTTCTCGTAAGTGTTATATCTTTCAGTTAGAAACATAATTTACATATTTTAGTATTACTAGCAATACTATTATTATTGTGTTATATCTTATCACACATATATTGTATATAATAAACAATAGTTGTAGTGATAATATTGTTAGTTATTTCACTAAAAAAGATCGTTGAGTAGTCTAGCCATCTTAGTATTATTTTCTTCATTTTTTTTAACATCTTTAAACCTTTAGATGAATAATCATATATTTATAGTTTATACGTAATATATATATCTAATTGTATATCGTATTTTTGGCGAATATTTACTTATATATTGTATAGATATAATAATATTAACAAATCTCGTAAAATAAATCAATTATTTATTAAACAATTATTATTTTTTCACAAATAATATTTATAAATTAACTTTTATATTTCACTTTTTTTTTCGATAACATATTTATATATATATATAAATATGAATACTTTCTATTTAAAAAAAAAGTAATTATTCAATATATCTCCAAAGTTATAGTTTTTTGTATACAAATTTATCCTCATCTTTTAAATACATTTACCGTGTAGGATAATTTATTTACATTGTTTATAAATATGTGTATGATATGTGTATGAACTGTTAAAATATCATCCCACTCTATTATACATGTATTTAATAGGTAATCTATATTTTCCATTTAATTTATATTTCCCATTTCAATATGTGAAACATACATTAAGTTTTATACATTAAGCTATCATCATTACCATATATGAATGTAATATATCAGCTGATAGATGCTTTATTTTAAATACATTATTTATTAATATCGTCGAGGTGGTTTAGAATAATAAATATCATAATGTTCACTGATTATCTATACGCTTTGTACATGATCAACTTTCATTCATTCGTTTATATCTCGTAAATAATTAAATAAATTCAATATTTAAAAATTACACCTATGATAAACATCAGTCACTGAAAAGAGAATGTACACTATACATTATACTCTACAATGTAGTGTATAATATTGTGTACACTATAATACAATGTAGACTATATTATCTAGCTATCATCACAGGTAGATTGATGGTGGCTGAGCTAGATATCTATAGAAACTAAATGTCACAGATGTAATTCTCATGGCAGTCATTATATACTGTTATACATATGCATTTAATATTAATACCACCCAGTATGTGTTTATATGTGTGTATATGTTTAATGCTCTCATATCATATCTATATTTACTAATATGATATATAATATATATATATATATGATATATAATATATATGATATATAATATATATGATATATAATATATATTATATAATATTTTTTTATTTTCCAAGAAATAATTTTTTATAAATTATCAATAATTTTCAGTAGTTGTATTTATAGATAATTCTGAGTATTGATATTTCACATTACAGTTTATATGCAGTAGTATATTTAAATATATATATTTTCTTTATCTTTTGAAAGAAATATTATATATTATTATTTATAGGATTTATAAAATTATATAAAATAACAAAATTATATTATTTTATTACAGTGAATATAGAATACATATTTCAATTTAGTTTAATTATTACAAAATTTAATATTTTGATATTGAAATAACGAACTTCACTGCTCACACACACACACATCCTAACCCCACACCTACAAGTTATACCTAACCCCATCCCTATAAGTTTTGCTTAACCCCACACCTACAAGTTTTGCCTTACCCCATCCCTATAAGTTTTGCCTAACCCCACACCTACAGGTTATACCTAACCCCATCCCTATAAGTCTTGCCAAACCCCATCCCTATAAGTCTTGCCTAACCCCATCCCTATAAGTCTTGCCTAACCCCATCCCTATAAGTCTTGCCTAACCCCATCCTATAAGTTTTGCCTAACCCTAAACCTATAAGTTTTGCCTAACCCCACCCCTATAAGTTTTGCCTAACCCCACACCTATACGTTATGCCTAACCCAATCCTCACATTCCACCTGCAGATGTTATGCATACAAACTACCACGTATTTATCGTACACTTTTTGTATATCATATTTATCATTTAAGAATATACGTTTCCTTCAACTTGTTGCTATTCAAGATCATACTTGTCAACCATTCATATGATTACATCGTGAATATCATTGCTACATTGGAGAGGCGATACTATTATAAATTATCATATTAAGTAATATATGAAGTAGTTGTCACATTATCGCTTGGATATAACGGAAGCTATATGTCTAACTTTGTATTTTACAGGCATCGTACCCTTGATTTAGATATAATCTTACATGAAATGATATATAAATGACTATACAATTTATTTTCTATATAATATTTAATTTTTTTTTCAAAAACTTATGAAGGTAGTGATTCCCCTTAATGAGTAATTCACTGTAGTTAATACTAACTAAATGTACACAATTATACATATAATATATTAACTATACATTTATTTCTATTTCTGTATTAGTAGCTAGAATACAGCACCAGTATACAACTGCTACTGGGCCTCTTGTGAGCGTCTGTGTGAAATAAGTTGTGTACATAAGAAAATAGATAATACTGAATTAATGAAATATACGCCCAATTACATTAAAGCGCAGCAGATAACAGCGCTAGAAAGATAACATAGAAAAGATAACATTAACTGTGAGAATTGTGAACATTAAAATATAATCTTTACGCTGAGCGCTCATGTATCTTATAACTATCGAGTTTAGAACAGTTATAGCATTAGTTATCGCATTATAACTATTGAGTTTCCTAAATGTGTCACCGTATATACACACTACTGGTAACCTTAACCCAACTCTACCGATACCCTTAACCCACACTATGATCTCACAGTCTTTGCGGAGGTTGGGAGGTGGCAAATCTGCTCCCTCGCGTAAATGGCAGAAGAATTCCGCGACGAAATCCTCAAGTGACAACAATGGTTAATACAATACCCCCCACCCTGTAGTATGAGTCACGTAGAGATACTATAGACATATATGATACTACCAGCTGGGTTATCCTTCTACTATTAAAGGGTTCCTTTTTTGCCTATTATATAACTATATCGTATTGGATACATATTTCACGCGTGTTAATTATTTATTTATAATATATTATTTATAAGTAAAATAAATATTATTCATTCACTATAGATACAATATACATATAAAGATTACTGATAATAATTGTTACACAAGAGGTTTTGGGAAACTATTAAATCTAATCTACATTCACACTCGCTCTATAATCACTATATAAATAGCACTTGCTCTTTATATTTTTTTTAATTTGCATAATTTCAGCCATAATTATTTCAGCCTCGCACTCTAGCCCTAAAGCTAGTACTGGCGCATGCAGCACTATATAGTGCGGCCGCACATACTGTCCAACATGGAATACTCTACTACCACTAGTATCATTGCTCTAGCCATACTATACACACATATGTGTGTGTGCATGTGTTATAATGTCTATGTTCACAACTGTAACGAATACACTCCCGTGATAAACATGCTTATATAATGCTGAATATTTATACAGATAATTAATTATGCGTATGTGTATACAGATAATTACTTATGCTCATATGTATAAAGATAATGAAATATGCCTAGCTATAAAGATTATGAAATATGCATACGTATATACAAATAATGAAATATGCGTAAAGATAATGAATATACAAGAATACCTTATTATATATATACATAATGACAACTATTAGTGTATACGTATGCTATAAAATGTTGCAAATGTTACTTTTTATGAAATCATCTATTTTACACATCATATATGTTAGGGTGCTGGAACGATGGTATGTAGGGGGGACTAACCAATACAAATAAATATTGTGGTAAAAGTTGGGTGGGACCAATACATAGAAGGTCAGCCTTTTAAAGTGGGGGGGACATATCCCCCCAGTCCCCCCTGTTGCAGTGCCCCTACATATATGTAGGTTATATCCCACTTTAATCAGTAGTATTGGTGCACTATTGACAGTGTTGACTAGCTAGTTTTTCACTATAGAGTGAACTGTTGAAAGTACTATTTTAGTGTTGAAAGTGTGCAGAAAAGCAATTTAATATTATATAGTGCATAGAGAGCTAGTGCAAATGTAGATTAGATTTAGTACTTGAGTATTAAGATAATTGAGTATTGAGATATTAATATAATGATCACTTCACCATTTACTCCATGTAGATTCATTCATAGCTTATTGAATACATTATGTCCACATATGCATGGATGTAAGAATCACCCCCCCCACCCCACTATGTTAACAATGCACAATGTAAACACTACTACAACCTAGCCATTGTTAGTTTAGCACAAAGCAGACTGTCTAATTGCTGATTAAACATGTATTTGTGTGTGTTAATACACATTCAATTCATTGAATTATAAATCTTATTAGTGATAAATATAATACAACTTTTTAATTACTAATTACATAATATTTTTAAATTATTCTAATGCAGTTAACACTTTATTAGACTATGCGTATGTTAATTAGAGTTTACTTAAGTCATATTTATGCGAGAAATACATATTTAATCGTTACTTTTACCTTCCAAATATTATATATATATATATATCTAATCTAAAAATTATACTAATAATATATGTATAAAGTCGTATTTCTAAACTAATTATTCGCAATATATTAATGAATATGTATTATCCACCGCGGTAGTATGAATGTGTTTGGTTTGTTAGTATATGTTAGGCACTACTAATATAATAATTGCTAACCTTGTTCAGTAGAACTATCGTATTAGATGAAATAGTTAATCGGTTATTAAGTTTGACGTATATCAGGAAGTCATGCTGTTGTCTTTGGATATTAATGTAGACTTATATAAATCTTATATGTTACAGTAGTACATGTATTATCCAGTAAACCCTATTTGTAGATAAAGTTTCACTCGACAAACTGACGGGATTAGCGAACACATTGCTGCAGAGTGGGGACTACGAAATCTACCAGTGTACCTTCGAAAAGCTCACTCATTTAGTTAAGGTCGCACTATATATCACGTTAATAAAGGGGTAATTGTCTCGATATGCAACACTGATTTTATAATTACCCTGGCATTGTCTAAATCTGATAATAATAATAATATAAGCATACGAATTTGCGTTTAGCGTAAGCATTCGTGTTTATATTAATTGCACCGTTTAAATATTCGAAAGAATCTCATTAAAAGCTGTATCATAATAAGTTGCATAGCTGACTAGTGTACCCTATATCGCACAGATAGCAGACGATCAGAAAGTCAGCATACCTTCGGGTACTAATGAAGATGATGCGCTGGACATGTTCGCAGATAGTATTGACACCAAGCAAGCAGACAATGGTAAGTATAATCATTATATAGGCAGGTATCCTAGTATTGTGGCTAGTATAGATATCAAGCAATCCGGTAATGTTCGTACATATGTAACCAGGATTAAGAGAGTGACTAAGCAAACCAGCAAGTAATCCATTCGTGTGTATGAATGACATACGACAAACTATATATATGTATAATAATCATCGTCTAGCCACGCAGCGTGTAGAAACTAAATAGGTGCAACTGTACCTAACGCCTGGCCAAGTGTACCTAGCTCAGTAGATGTTGCTACTCTCGATAACATTAAATATTAACAAGCTTCGGGATCATGAATAATCTCTATTGTCTCCTATATAACTTTGTTACATCGTGCTGTAGGCATTAAAAGTGATAAAGCAACAACAAAGTCGTCATCAGCGAAAGTTAAATGGCAGTACAAATGGAAGAATGGTAAGCCTTTGATAACTTTATCCATATAGACAATAAGACTATAACCTAATGGTTAGATCATGTTAACCTATTCTATATTTCACTGACTAAAGTATACTGCATAATTTAGACATTAGTCAAATATAATCCATTATCTAATGTTAATTGTATACTAAGATTATATTAGACCTCGATAACCTTATAAATATTAACTATTAAACTCCATAACCTAATAGTTAACCCACGCCTAATAACTTTTACCTACTACTCTCTTAACCTATGACCCCCAGGTGAAGACTGTTCCACTATACACGGTCCGTACACGAGCCTCGAGATGCAAGAGTGGACGGAGTCTGGCTTCTTTGCGGAGAAACCGATACTGGTGAGAAAGACGACCGCAGCGCAAGGAGCCGATAAACAATTCTACGACGCCGCGAGAATAGACTTTGAACTCTACACATAGTAGTAATGTACGTGAGCCTAATACATGTGTTATATACGTGAAATGTACATGTGTAATATACGTGAAATGTCCCCATCTAATACATGTGTAATTTACGTAAAATGTTCACGCGCTGTTTAAACCCAAACCCAACCCCCCCATCGATGTGAGAATCACGCGCGTGGTTACGAAATGTAAATCGTTTATTGTTTTATAAATCGGTAGTCGAAGCGATGAGAACTCGACGGCTACAATAAATAGTGACTATTCGACGATACAACTGTATTGCATATGTAGTAGTAGTGTAGTAGTAGTAGTTGTAATAGTAGTAGTAGTAGTAGTTGCAGCAGTAATAGTTGCAGCAGTAGTAATGTTGAGTGTACAAGGCAGAGAGATTAGACAAGCCGCACAGCCTTCTCACAGTTTACACACGCAGAACACCAGCGGGATGATGGCCAACACCCCGACGGCGACCGGTATCCAAAGGTTAGAGGTCACCTCGTCGCTGGCGTACGGGTCATTGGAGGTCGTACTGCGCGGCTTCCTCTTGGTGGAGTGGGAGGAGGAGTGGGAGTGGCCGGATCTACTCTTGTCGGTGTACATCTGTTGATATTGGTCGTCATCTTCTTCTTCTGCTTCATCATCGTTGTAGGTGTTCGAGTCGGTGTCTATTTCGTCTTCGTCTTCGTGCTCTTCGGCGCGGGTGTTGAAGTACTGAGACTTCTTGAGTTCGGGCAGTTTGGGTACGTCTGGGTGGCGGAGTGGGGGTGATTATTGAGGCTATGAATCTCTTATGATTATAACTAATACGATATAGGCATGCTTGTCTAAAGCTACTTAGCTTACCAAGTAAATATATATATATATATAATTAAAACACTGTATTATATATATTTTACTATATGTATAATTGATACCGGTTAACCATTATTGTATAATGTTAATTAAGACTAGACGAGGCATTCTGATGGATTAATCTTAACATGATACATGTTTAATATTTGTATGTGAAATATAACTCCAAAATAGCAATTTTAAAGGCATATCATAACAAAATTATAATTTTTACAGTTTGATTTATTTTTTATTATAATTTAATGAATAATATGAAATATAATAATTAATTCACTAATTGTTCAAATTAATTGATAATTTCATTATAAATAAAATATGTAATTCAAAAATTATCAATTTAATGTGTATTTTTGTTCTTTAAAATGATCTTATTTTTGTGGGTTATATTTAGCAAACAATTAGATAGGTTGTTTTTCTTCAAAAATCTATTTCTCCTAAATTAATAAAATAATTCAAATTATGTATATTGTAAAGTTTAAACACGAGAACATGAGAATTCCTAACCATAATTATTTACAAAATTGTTATATAACCTTATATAACCATAATAACATTATTGTGAATATAATAAGAATTATATGTGATCCTGACATATATACATATTTATAAATAAATTGTTAAACAAATTTAAATAATGGATCAGTATTTGCTGAGATATATATATATAGATTATATTATTTTACATAAAAATGTAATTAGTAAAATTCTAATTTGAGTTACAAAATTAGGTTTTTGGACAATATTATGGGAGAATTATCTGTACCTAATACTAGAAATGTAAATAATATTATAGTTTAGTTCTATTATTTTATAAAATAAATACTTTTATATTAAATTATAATAATATGCATAATTTATAGATTTATACTAATTATTTATAGATAAATAAATTGTGAATGGCAAATTACCCTAAAACAATACAAAACCTAATCGTATACATTTTAACATAGCATTCATTTTTGAATATAAATTTGTTATTAATTTGAATTGTATAAAAGAAAAATGATATTATAGATCATAATAATGTCTATATAATGATAAATTGTATATAGATAGTATTCATAATAAATGAATTATTAGCTGCGAGTACTATTTTAATATTTAATACATGTACTATATATTGTATGTCTAGATCAACTTCACACCTAAATGTATTGTAGTTATTGATTTATATTTTAATATGTATTTTAATGATGTTCCGGTTTTTAATAAATGATATATCTAATATGCTTGATCGGTGTAAATGTATTTATAGCTATACCAATAATTAATAAATACAAAGAGAATTCACAGCTGTCTATAATGAAATGATAACATTGTATTCGTTTGTTTAAAACTGTGAGTATTTATTAATATACTATTGATATTTTGTTATTTCATGTCGTGTTTTACACCGTAGATAATTCATAAGAAAAAAGATTGTTTATCACAAGTTTCAGGTATAACGAATACAACGAGATAATATAATGTAGTTAATAATTAATGATATCGCGAGATAATGGTTTTAGATAGAAATATAACAACGGTATATCAACAGTATAGAAGCACTACTATATCTAACCTTCGATCTTGCCCCTTAGTATGTAGATAGCGTTAATCTTCGGGTTATCGTACGTTTTCTGTAGGTGGAGGATGCAATTGCACGTATTAATATAATATATATCAGATATATATCAGATTCAGTTGATGACCGAGATCAAAAACCCAGGTATGTTATAGAAGTTCTATTGAACTTATCGAGATACCAACCTGCTCTTGGTAATGAGAGAATTAATACAAATACGAATAAATATAAATAAATATTTTACAATTCTATATTGTTCATTCTTGTTCTGTCGCATACAAAAATCAATACAATAAAATTAATTATCTCTCAATACCAAAAAATCATCATGTATATAACAATAAAATATAATAAAAAAATTTATAAATGTAAAAATCTACTTAAATGGTAATCAGTTATTCCCAACTATCTAGATTTAAATTTAAACTATAATGTATACCAGTATGAGATATGGTGAGAAATATATACATAGAGTAATCACTATCAAATGAACGAAGATACTAGAGAATTTAATCTATACGAAACAGACCACTGCCTGCTATCGATGTAGTCATTGCGCTATTAGTCTCTTAAGAGGTAAATAGTATAGCCACGTTCAGGGATGGCAAAAAATCCAAAATATATTGCTGTGGTTTTTGGGTTTTACTGTGGTTTTTGGTGTTTTACTGAGGTTTTTGTGGTTTTTGGTGTTTTTCATAAAAAATTAAAAGGTATAAAATAATTTTATACCTTTTTAATTTAAAAAATGATTAATAAAAGTATAGTTTATTATTAATTTATTGTATAATACACAATAATGAAGTATATTAATTTAATATATAAAAACAGTGATATAAAAATCATAAAAATACCTCATTTGTTCATATAATTTTTTAATATTTTCTATTATATTATTTTTTATATAATTTTATTCTATAGAATTGTAATACAATATTTTTTTATTGAATCAATTTCTATGAAATTGTATTTTTATTGAATTTTAATTATTTTCTATTAAATTAAAATGTCATGAAAAATATTATATTTATTCTATAGAATTTGATTTTTATGATAGATAATAGTATATAGTATATATTACATTATATAACTAATTCTATATTTTAAGAAAATATATAAATAATGTTATAAAATTTATATAATATTAAAATATGAATATAACAAATAATATTACCTCCCTTTCTATAGAATTAAAATTATTAAATGTATAATTTATTAATATAAAAAATCGAAAAAACACAAAAACCACAAAAAATATCAATAGGTTTAAACCCAAAAACCAAAAACCCAATCTCGGCCAACCCTGGCCACGTTTACATATAAACAGCCTAAGTTAGGCCTAAGTCTATTGGTTTTGGAAATGTCACTGACACCGAGATTTAACATTAGCGTTATGTAAGCGTGGCTTTTCCACTTAGATATTCTAATTGATAACAATAACTACAACTAGACCTGCTGCAATTATGTTTCAAGGGGACGGGACCGATACACTTATATAAAAAATATTTACATCAAAATAACATATTATTATTAATAATTCAGGGTAATAATTATTATAAAAAATATTTACATCGAAATAATATATTATTATTAATAATTCAGCGTAATAATTATTAATAAAGTTTCACCGCCACCCCCTATGAATATTTAAAGTAGACGAGTCATTTCTCCTCAATATGGGGGCCCCCATAGTTAAGCAGGATCATCAATGATGTAATACTACCCAATATATGATAGGTAATATATAATTATAATAGTATATGGAAATTAATTAATTTTTAATGTTATATAAAATACAGAATACACATATATAAGTAGTATAAAATTACATGCAATATTTTTATATCACATTATACACTTTAAAAAATAATTATATTTATATAAAATTTAACATTTACATCTAGTGTGTAAAAACATTAAAATTAAATTTATTTTACGATATTTAAAATTTGTTACTTCTAAAAAAGGGTACTTATACATTGTAGATATACATTATACATTATGTATATGTTAACTTTGGGATATATTTTGTATATGTACAATAGTAAAAAAAAAATATTAAAAAATATATATATATATTTCCTAGAATTTATAATTATTTATTACCATAATAAACTTGTTTATTATATAATAGGCATGTAGATCCTCTATTAAATAATTTATAAATGCTACTTTAAAATATAAAAAAGTACATAATTGATATCCACACCAATTATAAAAATAAAATATAAGAGAAAAGATAAAATAGTAAAAGAAAATAAGGGTTACATTAATTTTTAAACGGACTCGACATTTCATTACTAGGACTCGAATTTGTACAGCTCTACAACATATATATATATATAAATAGTGAACTCCCGATATATTAAATTTGAACATAGCGAGTTCGGCGCCGTCGCGACCTTACAGAGGGGCGGGGAGGGGGGGAAAATGACCGACCTTGACAAACTGACTGACCTTGACAAACTGTACGACGAGCTGATTGTTATCGCCCAGTGTTACGCTGTCATCGCCGATGTGTACCGTACCGTGGTCCACTAGGAACGCTACGTACTCGTCGTGCGCTACCGACCTGCCGACCTTGTCGAAGATGTCGAGGTCGTGGATTACGGTCAGCTGGTCGTTGAAGGTGACGTCGAATACCTGGCGTGAGAGGACGTTACAGGTATATGTCGGTAGCAATGTGTATACATTTATACTACGCGGATAGCAACTATTATTCTTAGTTTATAATTATGGGTAACCAGGGATTTGGTTCGGTGTGATTTAATTCGGTGATTTCGTGCGCAGCGTAAATTATACTATTATAAATAATTATTTACATTACTATGTGTGTTATCATTTCGCTCGATATCACTGGTATCCTCTTTATATATATAGTATACCTCTGTTACAATTTCTTATTTAAAGTAGGCATTACAGCACTGTCTATTGTTATCTATTTAAATGCGTTCACTTGTTATTTTGAATATAAACAATCTAAAACTATCTAAAATAATAGGTGTATATCATATAATATCCGACACTATGAATAAGTTGTACCCATAATTATGAACACACGGAATGATGTGACATCTGCCCTGTCACGATATGATTGACGTATAGTTATATTAAAGTTATCGACGGGTTGTTTGCAATGTTTTCTTATTTTGTTTTTAAATATACTGAAAACATGATTAGTTAGTAATGGATCATCGTAAATGCAATTTAACCACGCCATTTATTTAATAAATAATTTACAACAAAAAAACATATATATATATATAAATTATATATATATTTTTATTATAATATAATATAACGCATTTTTATAAGTATTATAATAGTATACTAAAGAAATCATGACTGTACATCACATGTACATAACTGATAGGCATTCTAATACGTGTAAATTGATATAGCATGATATTAAAAATAAAACTAGAATAAAATAAATATAAATTACAATGCTATATGTATAATTTATTTATATACACTTTCACAAGTTGGATATTTTAAATTTTAATTTCATATTATGATTTATAATAGTGAAAATTACATTTCATATGATATAATTTAAATAAATATTATAATAATTTAAAAATACATGTAAAAAGGTAAACATAATATTTAATTAATAATTTTCATTACATTATTAAATTTATGAATTTGAAAAATGTATTTATTTCTAGTAAATATTTATAAAATATCAATAGATTTAAATATAACTATTAACATTTTTAGTCTTATTAATATATCCAATAGGAAAGGGCATCTGATAATGCATATTTTGTGAAACTATTATTTTATGATTGAATGATTTTATTGTATAGCATCATGGTACAGTAGTACAAATTTGAATTAGATATAAAAATTAATGCAAAAACTCCCTTTTAAAATTAATGATTTAGATATAATTATATTAAAATTGTAATATAATTTAATACATATTATATTATTTAGAATTTCGACATCAATAATATAGAAAAACATATTTAATTCAAACAGAATTGGTAAATATATTCGGATTTTTAATAAAGTATATATAGAGATACAAATTTAAAAAAAAGTTAATCCATTTTGATTAATGATTGACAATAATTAAATATACCACTGCAAATTATTTATTTTGAAGTAAACAAAATTATCATTGCAATGTTTAAATTATATATATATATATATATATATATTTGTAAATTATATTATCTAACAGATATGATATGACATATGTATATATGTATTGATCAATGATATTCTATAATGGATAAGTTAATACTATATTATTACTATATAGTTATTAATTATAGTTAATATATATATTAATTAGCATAGTGAGTAATTACTATAGGATATGATGTACGTAAATGTACAATAAACAAATGATAAATTGAACTATATTAAATATTTATGAATAATATGCATAATTATATATATATATATATTTTTTATATATGAGTGCATGATATATGTATGCATGTGTGTATGTTTGTGTTGGTATGATGTATGTATATTTTTATTATTATAATCATTGTATTTGAATAGGCTCCACCAAGAACAGGACATCTTCTAGCGCATATTTTGTGAAACTTTAATTCTACGCTTGTATGCCATCATTATCACGGTCTAGGAGAAGATATACGTTATACAAATGATATACAATGCAAAAAATCATTTTTATATTAATTATTGCCATATAATTTTACTATAATCGTAATATAATATAATACACATTATATGATTTTAGGGTTGGCAAAAACCCAATAAATATAATTTATTTTGTGGATTTTGTTTTTTCGAAAAATCCTATACTTCATATATTCTCCTTTTTAATCATATTATGATTTATTATAGTATGAATAGCCATTAATATAGTAATAATATAAATTTGAATACAAAATTATTTATTTAAATTAATAAAAATGTTTATAACATAATAATCTAATACATAAATTAATTCACTATTATTGAAAACAAAAAATATTAGCAAAACCCTATTACAAAATATATTCTTTTATTTTTGGTTTAAACCATAGAAAAAAACCAAAAACGCAATACTGTCATTCAACCCTTTTATAATGATTTATAATTTCAACATAAATAATATAGAAAAACTTCATTCAATTCACCGAAAACAAATTTATAAATAAATTCATATTTTTATAAAGAAATAAATGAATAAATTAAAAAAAAATGAATGTATTTTAATTTCACTAATAAATAAATATCTAGTATCTTCTAAAAATGTTTAACCATAAATGATTATACCTATTATAAAAGTGCATAGATATTATTATAAAAAATTACATTGCAGATATATGGAGCATACATCCAGTATTTCTCTACTATTAATAATTACATTTAATTATAATGGTCTATACTAAACCTGGCAGCAGAGTTTAAATTAGGCGTAACTAAATATATATAATGCAGTTTAAACCGGGATATAATGCAGCTTAAAAACCTGCAAATATTAAAATTAACCAAACCAAACAAAACCAAATCTGTGAAAATAATTATTTTAATAACACACAAAATATTCGCAAAAAAAAACGCACGCCAAACTTGAACTTGAAATATATCGGCGGCCAAAATGGGTATTCACGATTATAATATTAAAGAAGGAATACATTATAATAATATATAATATCATTATTATATAATAATTATAATATATATATATAATTATTATATATCTCATTCATTATTATTATAATAATTTTCATAATAATAATTTATTATTTAAAGTTTTTTTGTTAATAAATATATTAAATATATTTTGAATTATATATTATTATATAATATAATAATTATATTATATAATTATTATTATAATTATTATTATTATTATAATTATTATAATAATTATAATAATGGATTATTGTCAAAAGCATCGCGAATTGAACGCCCGCAAACTTGTTTATTTGAATTAGTGAATTTTACAATAGCTTATGATTGGCCATTATAATTAACATATGTCTATTTATAGACTATCATACATGCAACGGATTATCATTACCATATATTTATATATGTGTGTGTTTTATAGTCTCACTCGGGATGTAATGCAGCTAAAAAAACCAAGAAATATTAAAAATAAACCCAACCAAACCAAACCAAACAAGTGTAAATAACTAAAAATAAAAATATTAATGTTTGTACAAACAATCATACGCTATTGTAAATTCACTAATTCGAATAAACAATTTTGCAGGCGTTCAAATCGCGCATCAATCGCGAAGCTTTTGACCAGGTACCATAATAATTATTATATATTAATTATTAATAATTATTAATACATTAATATTATTATAATATTAATGTAATATTATTATAATATAATAATTATATTAATATAATATAATAATATTATATTATATCATATATAATTTATATGTAATATAATATTATAATAATTATATGTAATTTAATTATTTAATAAATTATTTATTAAATATATTATTAAATTATTAAATAATTATTATTATAAAGATTTAGACTGACATCGGCCCCCAATATGTCACGTGACTAACCGAGAGTTAAAGTAAACAATGCGTGTAGGGCTTATATAATATTATATTAATATATAAACATACAGTATTATGATATGTATGTATATATATAAAACACGAATTCACTACTAGGTGAATACTTTACTGAGAAATATAACGCCAGCTTCGAAATGTATATTTTAACTTTTGTTTGACACGTGACTTATTGGGGGCCGATGTCAGTATTCAGCATTATAAAATATAAATATATATAAATTTTATAATGTAATCATTTTATAATAATATATATATATACAGTCTAATACAAATTAATATAATATATTATATTAATGTAATTATAATATTATATTTAATATAATATAATATTATATTATATATATAATATTATTATATATGAAAAAACCTTACTGTTTTTATTTGTAAACCAAACTTCGCTAAATTTCAATACAAGTACATAATTTCCATCTTTTCGAATAGGTATAGTATATCCGAATGTTTCTGTGTGATATCTTTCAGTTTGGTAAAGTATTTGGTCTTCAGAGGGAACTCTAAAAATCTCCATATTTTTTCCATAATCAGAGGCAATTCCCTCTTGTAACATATCTTTTTGGTAACGAATACCATATTTATCTTCGTGAATATTTCCTCCGCAATTCACAGCCCATATGACTTCAGCATTATTAGATGCACATATAATTAATGTTGGCAAACATATTAATATTAAAGTTATAAAAATATTCATTATTATAAAATTTTTAATAATTACGAAAAATTGTATACAATGAAAGAATATGATATAATAACACAAATAAATTCAAAAATATATATCGGAAATAATATTATAATATATTGCGCATGACAATGTTAAGTCAATTTTATCCAAATGTATTTATTATTTATAAATATTGTATTGATCGTAATTTTGTTATATCATTACACATATAAACCCGTATTTAAACAATATACTATATTTATAATTTAATTTTAAATGAAATACTAAAACTCGATAATATATTTCAAAGATTATTGTAATATTTTATCCCTGGAGATCCCTATGGAGATGTTAACATTTATAATGTTTTTTTTTACAACATTATTACAAAAATAGAGAATAATTGAAATTATAGCATTACAAATATTGTCTTTACCCAAGGGTCTTTACTAAATTAACTATAATTACGGTAATTATTAATTACCTCAGTAAGTTCCATAGAACTATAGAGAGCTTTATCTCTATCTATATGGAAAGTTCCCTTGATATCCCTGGTTATATTAAAATACATGTAGATAATTAACCCACATTGTGGGTCCCACAATAATGATATTAAGAAAATTTATAAATTAATTCATTTTAAAGTGTGCGAAAACAGAAAGTGCTCATAATCTAATAAATCTCAGCTAACAGCATAGACATATAATTGGGTTTATTATTCCTAATTATAATGTATATGGCTAACACTGTTAGCCTAACAGTAATCAAATATTTTCCGAAGTAAATAGAAGCATAATATACTTTTAATGGCAACATAATAACATTACAAATTGATAACATTATAATATAATTTTTATGTCAACATATATATTAGAAAGGACTCCACCAAATAAAAATAACAATAACAATAACAATATGTAATAATACATGCATATTATAATAACAGCATATATGCATTTTATAATGCATATTATAATAGCACAATGTAAACATTTGATGCTATTATTTATGCTATTATTAGGATATTATGTTATTATTATTATAATAATAGTAACATAATAGAAGCATAATAGACTTTTAAAATAAATAGCAGCATAATAGCATAATTTACTTTTAATGGCAAAATAACAACATAATAACATTAAAAATTAATAGCACCACAAATTGTGGTCCACAATAGACTTTTAATGGAAACATAATAGAAGCATAATAGCACAATGTAAACATTTGAGGCCCTTAGTTATGCTATTATATTGCTATTATGAGGATATTACTGTTAAGCTAACAGTGTTACATCATACATTTTACATTTTTCGGTTTTCGGACTGCGAACTGTGCTTATAAAGCAATCGCGATCGCGATGGCCGGCGGCCGTCCATATATATTTGAAGTTAAAGTTTCATATTAAATATGTAAGTTTTCAGTCGTTTCTTGAAGTTTGGAGTTGATGGTGTAGTACGGATGGATGTAGGGATAGTGTTCTAGGAGTATGGGACAGATATTGCCCATGTGCGAGTATTAGTTGAATGTAAGTTGTGTTTAAGAGGGAGTTGATGTAGAAACGTATTGGTGGAGCGTGTAGTGGTGCTAGTTGGTAATTTAAGTTTGAATAGGGATGCTAGGTAGTCAGGATAGTCATGGTGGATTGCTTTATGAGCCAGTAGTAGAGTTTTGTATAGGATTCTATGGCGTACAGCTAGCCAGTGTAGTTTAACTAGAAATGGAGATATATGAGTATGGGAGTATTTTGGTATGTTGAATATACACCTGGCTATAGAATTTTGAAGAATTTGGAGTTTAGTAATATACGATGAGGGGGTATTGTAAAGGATAAAATAGCAGTAGTCGAATAGAGGTAGGATGTAAGCAGAAGCTATAATAGTAGCGGTGGATATTGATATTGAAAGACGAATAAGGCGTAGTGAATGTAGTTGATAGTTTAATAGTTTTGTTATGTGGGACAGTTGTCTGTAAAAATTAAAAGTATTGTCAAATATAACACCAAGATTTTTGACATGGGTTGAGTACATGATGAGCTGTCCATTAATGTTAATTGGAGGGGGAGTTGGTAACGTTTTACTTCGGAGTGGAAGGTGAAGGAATATAGCCTCGGTTTTAATTGGGTTAAAGACGAGGGAGTTTATTGTGAGCCAGTTATGAATGGTGGTAATAATAGAGGAAAGGATGTCGGGTGCAAAATTAACGTTTTCTGTACATTTTACATAAAGTTGTATGTCGTCTGCATATGTATGGAAGCTAACTGGAGAATTCGAGATAAGGTGGAGAAGGGGAATTATGTAAATGTTAAAGAGTATTGGACCAAGGACTGACCCTTGGGGAACACCGTGTGTTACAAGACGGGAAGATGAACGGGTTGAGTTAACTAAAACTGAGGAAGTTCGGTTGGTTATGAATGAGGATAGCCATTTGTGTGCAGTACCAGTGATACCTATAGATGTAAGACGGTGTATGAGAATCGTGTGGTCAATAGTGTCAAACGCAGAGGAGAGATCAAGTAGTGCGAGTATTGTGCCATTTTTGTTATCAAGGTTAGTGAGAATATCACTGGATATCTTCGCTAGTGCGTTTTCTGTTGATTTGGAAGGAAGATATGCACTTTGGAAGATATGAGGGATTTTTTGTGATATTAAATAATACGTTAGTTGTTTCGCGACGATTCGTTCCAAAGTTTTGGAAAATAGCGACAGGTTTGAGATTGGGCGATAATTGTTGAGGCTATGAGGGTCAAGGTTTGGTTTCTTAAGGAGGGGTGTAATGAGTGCATGTTTATAGGATGTTGGGAACTTACCGGATTCGAGGGATTCACAGAATATATTATTGAGAGGAATAGTGAGGGATTAAGTGATTTCGTGTAAAAGGGAAGAGGAATAGGATCAAGAGGAGATGAACTTTTAGTTGCTTTAAGAAGTGTGCCTATGTCTGACATGGAAGGAACTGAACATACATTAAGTGAGTAAGTTGGAATGATGGGGGTTATTAAAGTGGTATACCGTAGGAGATTGTTAAGAGTACTTGTAAGCTTATGATGGAAATAGTCATCGAAAGTTGATGATAGAGTGTCTGGTGGAAAGTCGGGTAAAGTTTTCTTTTTATTTCGCCCAAGGATCCTTGGAAACTCGAGTTTCGAACAAATGGTGAACATTTTATTTTGATCTGATGAGCATGATTCTAGAGAGGAGTAACATGAAGCGATTTTGCAATTATGAGATCACGTCTATGTTTGGACTTGATCAGTTGATAAAGCGCGAGTACAGATTTTGATTTTATCAGTTTCTTTTCAAGTATACGCAATTTACGCTTTTGTTTTAAGAGTGCGAGGGTATACCAGGAAGTGTCAAGTCTAAGGATGGATTTTTACCGAGGGTAGTTGAAAGAGTGGTAAATAATATATCGGGTGAGTTATGTGGGAGGGATAGGAAGTCTTTGATGAAATCGTGAGTGTTGATGATTTTTGTTTTGCGGAAAGAATGAGTGATAGTGGGTTGGGGAAGTTTAAGGGATTGTAGGGTAAAACATATAATGCGATGATCAGAAATACAAGGGCTAACAGAGTGAGAAAAAATCAAGTTGGATGACTTATGGGAAATGAGGAGATCGAGTGTATTACCATATTTGTGTGTGGGCAGTGATGGGCACGATCACGAATTTTCACGATCGTCGATCTTTTTACTCGATCATTTTTTAACGATCGTCGATCGTCGATCGTCGATCGTGTAATTATTTTGATCGTCGATCTCGATCTCGATCATCGATCGCCGATCGTGTACTCGATCATATTATTTTATAGGCGTATAAGCGTATGAATTAAGGGCTGCTGCATGAACCTCTAATGATCCAAGCGGTACTCGCGAGTACTCACCCATAGGCGCCGTCATATCAATATATTTATATATACCTATATATATATATATGTTATGTTATCATATTTAATGGTAAATATGCAAACTACATTAATTACCGATATATATATATGTATCATATAGTTTTGGAACGCTATTATAAATATATATCATAAATTAACCTCCCGTGATCTGTGTGATCACGTGATATTATTGTTTATAGATATATGTCAGGAATGTGACAAACTGGATATAGATTGATATTTATATTGAGATTTGTTTTGATTAAAAACTGTAACACACTAACTTTGTTTTATTTAATTTATATAGTAATACAAAAGTAATGCACTAAAGTAATACACCTTGATTTCCCGGTCTCAGAAGATTACTCGTCGTAAGCCCAAACCCGCGGTGATTGCTCGCTGAAGGTAGATTCACGCATTTGCGCTGAAAACCAAAATAAGCTTCTTTAGCCCCGCAAACTATTATTACATATATATATACCAATGTATCTTTTTTTACTAATGTAATTGTAATATAATACCGCGCGAGACTGTTTTTATGGAGATTTATTCCCAACACTATTTTCAATAGAATCCCGCTTATTAAAAATGGATGCTAAATTAGTTTATTGTCAACCATTATTAGATGTATTAAAGGAAGGATTAAAAGTAGGTTTAACGATTATTTTTCATTTGAGTATTCTATCAATAGTGCCATTATAGTAATAATATCTAACCCAAAATTTAAGTTAAATTGGTTAAGTAATTACTTAGAAGAAAAAGATATGTTGTTATCTACAGTTAAGAAATATGTTAGGCCTAATAGACATATCCCAGATAACGAGGTTTATATAACTACACCAGAACAAAGCGAAACTAATTCAGATGAATTCTATGTTATTGATGATAATGGACTATCCACTTCTAAATCAACGGTAGAAATAGAAATACTTAATTATATAAATAGTAAAAATACTAATTTAGATATGCTAAATAATGATCCTATTATAAAAATGTTATTCATAAAATACAATTCTATACTCCCATCATCCGCGCCGGTGGAAAGAATTTTTAGTATTTCTACCAATATAAATAAACCGAAACGCAATAAACTAAATGATATTAACTTTGCATTGTTAGTTCTATTGAAAGCAAATTCATTATATTAATATTATTTTATTATCAATTTGATCGTATTTCAACATTTTCATAAATAAAAGTTATTATTAGGTTATATCAACTATTTTGTTATTTCTTAATATAAATATATATAAATTATGTTTAATTTTTTTTCACGATCGTCGATCGCGATCAGTTGCTGACGATCGTCGATCATTTTACTCGATCCTTTTCTAACGATCGTCGATCGTCGATCATTTTAAAAGATCGTCGATCGCGATCAAGATCTCGATCGACGATCGTGATCGTGCCCATCTCTGTGTGTGGGGTAAGTATTATGAAATTTAAGATTGGATGATGACAGTATATTGAGTAGAGATTTAGAATGATTGGTTGATAGTATCAATATTAAAATCACCTATAATGATATTAGATTCAGACATTAGATGGGTAAATGAATAAAACTCAGAGAGGAATAAAGGGATTTAGGAAGAGGGGGGTCGGTAAAAAAGTGATATATTAAAAGTCTTGGAGTGTGGGGGACTAACGGAGTGATCATTATTATGGTCACGTAGAGGGGATACACGAAGGGAGGATTTATAGATAATACCAATACATCCTCCATAATTATGGGTATTACGTCTAGGAAATGAGAAAAAGAGTAAGGACCAGTATTAAGAGATGATATAAGGGATATGTCATCAGGCATACTCCATGTTTCAGTGATGAATATAAGATCAAGGTCATGTTCTGCAGCACGTTATAGGATAAGTGGGATCTTGTTACGGATGGAGCAGGTGTTTAATAATGCAGATTTAATTATGCAGTTATGGCGTTCTGAGGAAGATGGGGAAAATTAAGTTAAATATGTAGATGGCGATTGCAGTGTGTGAATGGTCAGATTTGTTGAAGTGGTTTTGCAAAGAATATTTTTATTTTTGTGGACTTTTGGAATTGAGTGTCATTGTAAGGGGGGTGGGGAAGGGTTCACAATTGGTGGACACGGAGTAGGAGTTGGTGATGGGGTGGCTTGTGTAGAGTGAGTACTAGTAGTATCTAAATTTTCATTACACTTATAATATACAGATAGTAAGTTATTATGTTGAATATGATTAGCGGAGACAGTATGTTTGGATGAATGTATCGGATTGTTAGAAGCTGCTTATCGCATATTAATGCATGTGCGATTGTTGAAGAGTTTGCTCCAATACTTAATAATGGGGTGGGGTTTAAGGGATATGTTATCCAATTGATTTTGTTGTTGTGGTAGTGACGTAATTCGTAGTTGTTTGTTTTACTGTTGAATACGTATTTTATTTTCGAGTTGTACAGGAGATTGTTTTTTTATGGCGAATAGGATTATCGGACTGGAGAAGGCCGACTTTGATGTGGGTGATGTTGTATATGTTGTAGGTTTATAGTATTTGTTTGGAATTGTAATGTTGTGAGATTGGTTTAAATTATTTATAAAATTTGGTTTAGATTTAGAAATCGTTAGGGAGAGTAGGGGAGGAATGTGTATATTCAGTGGACATTTAATTGAAGTGATTGATTTAGAGGGTGACGGTTGAATGGGAGTAGTCTTATTTAATATAATAAGTTCTTTTATAATCTTAGTGTTATAAATTTGTTGATATTTTATGATATAAATGCTGTCCATAATATGATTTAAAGTGTTGGTTTGTGACATTGGTTCATCTATGTTTATATCGTTATTAGGTTGTGGTGAGGCTTGTGTTGCTATGTGAAGTGGTGGTGACAGCATATTATTAAATGTAATACATTTGGGACATATATATATATAAGAATGAAGGAGAACGCATGAGTTGGATAGCATAATTGAGAGGGTTGTTGCGATTATTCCATTTAAATGTTAAAGAATTATTATCTTTTATGCAGTTACAGTGTACATGTGTATCATCACAGTGCATGACACCTATAACAGTTAACAAAGTAAGTTTCCGTATTATTTAAACTAGATTTACAGTGATTACATGATGCAGTGGTATTGTCCATTATATAGTTTATGACTAGCAATGTAACTAATTTATTATTTCTAGGAATTTGAGTTTGTTTAATTCAGTGATTAATAATGAGCTATACCTCCCTGGCTATACATAACACACATTAATAGAGAAAAATGTGCACACTCCTGTGTACTACACAGTATAATAGAATGTAAACAATATTAGTGTAAACGATTCAGTGATTTTAAAAAAAAAGAATATTTTTTTAAAATAATGATAAAATAAATGTGGTTTAATGAATGAAGTAATGCATGAAGTAAATAAATAATATGTGTGGGATATAAAGTGAATGCTTATACACAGGGATGTATACTGTATTAAAGTGTGGATAACTTATCTTAATGTCGGATTGATCAGATAAATGATTTATGAAATTAAATTAATGTTAGCAATAAAAGTAAATAAGAAGTGGTTAACTTTTAACTTTAGCTGGTTTAAACATGGAGTTGATTTTATTGTGATGAGTAAGGTGACTTCAGCCATTATACATTTTACAGCAGTAGGATAACATATATAGCAGAAACATATTATTAAGAATGTTATGTTGCAATACTTTATCATTAGCAACGTTATGAAGCTAGGGGTGCCACGGATCTTTGTGGGCTTGGATGATTTCGGATGGATTTATTATAAGTAAAAACACAGCTTAAGATAATACATATTTATTTACAAGAGGAAGTAGTTAGGTTAGAGTTCATGTTGTTGTTTACAAAGATCATGAACTTTACATTAATATACATAACATCCCCCTTCGTTAGTCAATCAGATCGGGGGCTGGGATTTGATGTGGGGTGACTCACAATGGTCCACAGTGGGAATGGGTGAATCGATAATAATAGATATATAGTATATGATATATATATATAATGGTCGTGGCATGTGGGTATACACATGTCATAGGTCTAGGCGACTCGGTGGTCGGCGTTGGCGTGATGGTCGTTCGTATGCGACATCGGGTTGTGCGATGTACGGTGGATTACGGCTGGCAGTGTCGTCTCTTCTGGCGGTGTAGTCTCTACGCAAGTCTGTCAGGGTTCGTCGGAATCTTGAGCCGGTGAGATCTGAGTTTACCATGTACGTGTTCGGGGACGGGTGTTCCGTATGGATAGTGCCGGGACTACATGTGCGGTCGGATGCTTTCTTTTGTCGGTCTTCGAGCAGTTTGTCTTGTTCGGTAGATGCTGGTGCTTTGGTCTTTGGTAGCGTCGTTTTGATGATCCTTCCATCTGGTCTAGTTCATCTTTAATTTCTTGTACCATCGATATCGGGGGTCTTCGCGGGGAGTGTATTACTGGGGATACCGTGGGGTCGGTCACTATGTGGTAAGTGCCTTCGAAGTTGCCGATCCCTTCGAATCGGTCTGGGTATATGTTCTCGAGGTCGTCTGAAGTCTTGATCTTGTTCGTCTTGACGTTATTTATCGTAATAACCTTCATCTTGGTTATTGATGGTAGGCCCAGTATTATGGGACCTGGTGTATCAGCTACATAGGTAGCTCGTGTTGTAACTTTCTTTAGCGTGATGTCGATATTAATTGTTCCGTAGTGGACCATCTTGTCTCCGTTGTAGACGGTCAGCGTAGTTCGGCTTGGGTTTAGGTGACCAATCGTTGGTCGTGCGTTGTTGCAATGCTCGGGATACATTCGGAGATATGTACGTAGTGGAAGGATGTTTCCTTCCGCTCCTGTGTCTACCTTCGCCATCATGATCGCGGGTAGTCCTCTCAGCGTGTAGCGTAGGACGGTGTTCAGTACTCTTGTCGGGTATGCTGCCATCTCGTCGAGTTTCAGGTAGTTGAATTTCAGCTCGTCGAACGTGCGGTCGTGTGAGCGGTCTTGTTCGCGGTCATATGTTCGGTCGTGTACGCGATCGTGTTTTCGGGCGTGACCTGTGTTATTATGGTACTGGGCAGAAAGTGGTTTAGATTTTTGGAGACACACCGCAGCCCAGTGACCAATTTTGTGACAAAATCGACACTCGGACTGTTCGGCGGGGAACTGGGTACCCGTGTGTTTCAGGCCGCAATATTTACAAGTAACATAATAATGAGTAATCTTATCATTATGTGATTTATCGAGGCGATTATTAGTCTTCCGATATGCGGTCTTAGGTTTATTATCACTAAGTCTGTTACTAACATAATCAATATGGGTGTTGGAACCGGCTTTGAACTCCTTGAGCTCGCTCTGTAGTGCTTCGTAGGTATGGGCGATTTTCATGGCCTGGTCGAGTGTTAGGGTGTTGTCCTCGCAGAGTATATCTTCCCTGACTTTGTCGTGAGCGCCTCCTCTGATTATTTGTTCTATCAGGCGCGTTTCTATTTATGTGTCGTCCCTGAATTTGCATTTTTTTGCTTGTAGCATGCATTTTATCATGAATTCGTCTATGGGCTCGTCTTTGGATTGCCTAATCTTTTCTATCTGCAGTATGGCCAGTCTGTAGTTTGATCTAGGTTCCAGCACTTCTGATAGATGGTTCCAAAATTTTGCTAGTGTCTTAGAATCGTTATTCCATGTGTTATATATCTTTAGGCCTTCTTCGCCTATCCATATGAGTACATATGTCATCTTCTCGTCTGTTTTTAAATGTGACATTGGGCCTTTAAATATTAGTGTTGTGTACTGTTTGAACATCGTTAGTTCGTGTGGTAGGTCCCCTGTCCATACCATGTGAGGTATATTTATTCCATCCATTGTAGTGTAATTGGTATGGGTTCTTGAAATTTTCTTGACATCTTTTTTTGAAATTCTGGAAATTTCCCTCGTGTTGTTTTTTAAAAGTCTTTAAAAGTGGTCTTTTCGTTTCGGGTTCGTTTCGCTGTCACCATGTTATGTTGCAATACTTTATAATTAGCAACGTTATGAAGTTAGGGGTGCCACGGATCTTTGTGGGCTTGGATGATTTCGGATGGGTTTATTATAAGTAAAAACACAGCTTAAGATAATACATATTTATTTTGTTGACCTGGAGGCATCAGCTACATAGAAGGTAGCTCGTGTTGTAACTTTCTTTAGCGTGATGTCGATATCGATCGTTCCGTAGTGGACCATCTTGTCTCCGTTGTAGACGGTCAGCGTAGTTCGGCTTGGGTTTAGGTGACCAATCGTTGGTCGTGCGTTGTTGCAGTGCTCGGGATACATTCGGAGATACGTACGTAGTGGAAGGATGTTTCCTTCCGCTCCTGTGTCTACTTTCGCCATCATGGTGGCGGGTATCCCTCCAATATACATAACAAGAATAGCATCAGATCCAATAAATTTAACATTCATACACATTTATGCTCCAAACACGCTCCAACCACTGCATGCACTTGACTGCAGTGCATTGCAGTGACTACGAATACGAAACAATTGAACAATTCTATGAGGAAATAGAGGTAACAATGGCTAAATTACATAAAAAAGAAGTAATTATTATTTAAGATGATTGGAATGCAGTCGTAGAAGACTTGGATTATAACTTGAGACATATGGTAAGTAGATTTCACTAGGCAAATATAGATATATTAAAGAGTAACATAATTTTTGAATTTTAGACGAAGTACAATATCATGCTTGCAAATATACTACACCCACAAAATAACTCACGACAATCCACTTGCAACTCTCCTAATGGTTTAACTAATAATCAAATAGAATACATTTGACGCCTCATCGGATCAAATTAAGCATACATGAAGCTACAACTAGAATATATAAATGAGCATATATCAATAGTGATCAGATTTAGTCGTATGTAACATGAAGTTAAAGCTTTGAACACAGGAATTTAGTAAGAAAAGTAGAGTAAAATTCGACGTGGAAAATTTAAAGAATGGAGAAATCAGGAAATAGTAAACAAAAAAGAACTGAAATATTAATTATATATGGTTATCAATTAACTTAGACTAGTAACTTATAACTATCCACTAATGAAGGATATATTACAATTTCTAAGATAATCACTTCGACAGCTCAACACATTTTGGGAAAATACAGATCTAAGAAATAACCATGGATTACAGACGATATTATTAATATTTGCGATAAAAAACTAATCATGAAAAATCATAAATATAAATGAAGTATATTAAAAATAATGCCCAAACATACATAGCATTATGATAGCATCAAATAATGAATGGTTGATATCATAATAGAAGTCAATTAATGACGATTTGAAAAGAGGAATACATATCAAAAGATTATTCAATACGCTAAAATCGATCACTAAGTCGAAACTTAGAATAACTATAATCATCGAAAATAAAAATTGTATACCAATTGCTAATGATAATTCCAGAATAGAAAGATGTATATATAGTAGTGCAAATATCTAAATAACTTCAAAATTAATCTTGACAGTTATACATTGCAAAACGACAATCAGTCGTCTGTGACGGAACAGCTGCAGCTCTTGTAAATAGTATTTACTAAATACTGAAGTCAGAGGTAGAAAATCAATGAAATGTCTGAATAAAGACACATCACCAGGAAATTCCAGGCTGGAATCGATAACGTATCGAGCGAAATTATTAAAGAAGACGTACAGTAAATAACTGATATATATATACTAACCTCTGAAAACAAATCTGGATTACAAAGGAATGACCACAATTATGGACTACTTCATTGATTATACATATACCAAAGAAATATGATCTCAAAAAGTGCTCAAACTATCGAATTATTAGTCACTCGAGGAAAATCCTACTAAGAATATTGAATCGGTTAATACGCGAAATAAATGGTAGCTGGCAGGATTTAGGAAAAATTGCAGTACAATCGAACTAATTCTAAACCCTAGAATGTTTTCTATAACAGGCTCTTTTCTACTGAACGATGACATTGGTATTTATTTTCCAACGAAAGTAGGTATAAGACCCATACTATAAGAGCCCTATATATAGTACTATTAGTACTATATTGTACTATTAGTACTATATAGTACTATTAGTACTATATATATACTATTAGTGAAATATATTTATAGAGATAATATGCAAGATAAAACTGAAAACACCAGTTCACAATATCAATAGTAAGAAAAACAATTTCCCACCTAAGATTCGCTGATGATATCGATCTTCCAACTGTCTGTAAAACTGAAATACAAGCGTCAACATATCTAGAAAAGAGATTTTCAGCATACGACATAGAAATAATCATGAGAAAAGTAAAAGCATCATACACCAAACATCACTTCATATGGAGAGTAGGGGTGCTGCAATAAGGTGACAGGGGGACATGTTCCACCACTTTTAAATCTAGGGGGACCTCGTAAGTATTGGTCCCCCACTACTTTTAACACAATATTTATTTTTATTGGTTGGTACCCTCCTACGTACAATATCGTTCCAGCGTCCCTAATGGAGAGTAGTTCGAGGACGTCAACTTCAAATATATCGGCGCGTTTCTAATCTAAAACTGGAACTATCATTTGCTAATTAGAATAACCACAGTAATATTGAGATTGAAGAATATTTACAAATTCAGAGAAATTGAATTAGGTACAACTAAAATTCAAGCTAGTCAAATCGTTATTACTATCCACATGGATGTGAAATCTGGATATTTTTGGAATAAACGAAAAATATGATACACGCTTTCGAATCATAATTCCATATGATATTGTTAAATAGCACATACACTCAAATAATAACATCTACGTACCCACCGAAATAATAAGAACAATGGAAAAATCTGAAACTCTCTTGGACATGGTGATACGAATACAATTTGTTGGGTGTATATCTGACATGATTCGTAAGCCAAGATGATAGCACAAGGTTACGTTGAAGGTAATACAAAGAGAGGCCATCTAAAGAGAAACGGGATTAACGACATTTTGGACTGAGATAATCTCTCCTTAAGTGAACTATACGTGATATTACTGTTGATATCTACGAATAGAGGAAGTTATTATATGTATTATATGTATTATATTTATTATATGTATTTTTCTTCTAATCGTTTATCACCTATAGATACCTGCTTAATAAAGTCTATATACTTTAATATATATTAAAAATAAAAATAATTCAATATATTGTTCTTAAAATATGTATCTTATAATATATATATGATAATGATGATGATTATGATGGTATTCGGTTTATTAAGCACTACAATAGGGTCATGTAGAACAATTCGCTTGTGTGGGCGTATAATGATACGATAATAATTTAATAATAATATACATTGAATATAACAAGTACAACAATAATATGTGAATTAAAGGAGTATTATATAGTACCGACTGCATTGATATAGTGGATTGTTATATACCACATACTTCATTTACATAGTGGAGTATTATATATATATATATATATATATATATATATATATATATATATATATATAATATAAGTCTGTGGTATATACTGTATACAGACTGCATTGATATAGTGGATTATTATATAATACAGACTGCATTGATATAGTGGAGTGTTATATACTACTAATATATATTATATACTTATATTATGATCTGATTTTTATTATATACTATTTAATAAATAGTATTTATTTAATAATTATTAAATTATTATTTATATAAGTATTATACATTTATACATAATTAATTTGTTGATAATTTGTTATTATTGTATCTATATATATAATTAGTATAAATTATTACTATATATAATTTTATTACAAATTTAATTAATACGATAATGAATTCATCTAAAGTGTGAGTTTTAATAAAGCCTAGAAAATTCTCTAAAATTGTATTTGAATTATCCAAATATCTAACAATGATGGTCAATTAATGTAAGTGACTGATACCACATGTCGAATCAACATACACATTAACGTAATTGAAATGAATTAGTTCATTACTAACAAAAAACATAACTTCATCTGAAAGTAATTTATTATGTCATTGCATATAGTAGAATAGAAATATTTACATTACCTCATTTATTTCCATATTTACTAATGAGTTCTTGCGAAAAAGGATAATAACAGGTAATAATCCTTAGAAAATGTTCATTATATAAAGAAAAGTTGGTCATTACAGTGTAATGATAAATTTGAAAATATAGTATTATTGTTCACTCCGGTAACAATCGCTAATACAATTTGTCTTCTGTCATTTTCTCATATATAATATTGTCTATTTTTTCTTTATTATTATCAAACTTGCAAGCAGAAATTTAAGAAGTCTCATTTCCTATAGGTTTCATGGCCATTTAAAAATTAAATTATGCCTCCAATTTTAATATCCATTGATCAATGTTTACAAATCATTTCAAATATATTAATATAAGTTAATATAAGTTATAAATTACAAATGAAACAATAAATATAGTATGTGTACCTCAATAAACACAACCATGTTATCTCATTTATCTCTCAATATTTATTTGTTTGAAACTATTCTTAATTAACTTTATATTATCATTATATAAACTTACAGAATTAGTATTACTGTAATCTGTATTATGATTTGTACATGCTAAACCTACCTTCTTGCATACATTTACCTATATATTCCCTATCTATATACCTGTACAAATTCCCCATTTTCAAATATTATTTTCAATAAATTCGATTCTCTCGGTTGTAATACGTATAATAATAATAATAATATTTATTAGAAGAAAGTTGTATATATATCATGTGAATTATTAAATTCATTATATTATTGTTTCCTCTAAAAGGCTTCAGATGAAGATAATTATCTTTTCTATGCTGTCGCCTGCTTTCTATGCTGTCGCCTGCTTACATGTAATAACAATGTATCACATGAGATACATTGTTACAATATATCCCATTGGATACAGTGCACTGCTCCCTACTCTTGTTTCATTAGTTATCTAATATTACAGTTATAATGATCACCTATGACAATGCATGATTTTTCTATATTAAAATAAAATTTATATTAAATTTAGTTTAGTTGAAAGCAATATATTACTACCGATATTGTAATTAAATAATAATTTTAATACATCTACATTAATTTTAATCGCCTCATATTTTATATTAAGTTTATCAGGATTAATATCAGGATGATTCCTAATTTAATTTGAATATTTAGTTTATATTTTATTTAGTAATGTTAATATTTATCATTAACATATCAATATTCATACTTATACACCTTAATAACGTCTAGTTAATTAATCTTAACTTCATTTTCAATCACAGACTTTTTTCTTTATCACTACCTCTTATATATTTTTTAATATTATTTAAAGTCTTTTTCATTTAATTTTTAAATATCAGGAATTCAACTTTAATTGTAAGTGAACAATATTTTAGATTATTTATAACATTGAAATCAAATACAATATTTTCGGGACCTAAAATAATATATAAAATAATATATACATACATAAAATACCACGATCGAAAATTTACTGGCTCTATAATTTTTTTAGTAATGCGATAAACTTAGTATATATATATATATATATATATATAGTAGTTAGCCTTATCACTGTTAATATAGCTGTAAACAGATGCATTTTTATTTCATTATCTAATTTATCCTACCACCATTTTTTTTGTAGTTACTAAATTTTTCTGAGATTATCTTCACTTATTTAAGTTGTATCCAGTTCATACTGATGTAGACATCATTATTTAGAATTAAATAGTATGTTAGTCTTCATATCTGATTCGAATTCCATAATCATATGTATAGTTTGAAACCAGTATAATATTATAGATTTTAATTTCTACCTATCACCAACGAAATTTGATGTGTTAATATTAAGTTGCTTTGAAATCTATTCAAGGAATATATTAAATATTAGTGTTAATAACAAGAAAATACACATAACAGAAAATAGCATCTTTAAGAAAAATAAATATATAGGTTATTGTTTATAGGGACTATTTTATAATATTTTAGTTATAATATCATGATTGTGGAATTAGAGTACTCTATTAGTAATTTCAAAGGTGTCTATAATCTACCATAATCACTTATTTCACACGCGATCTAAGACTTTATGGATGTCAATGACATTATGATATAAATATTTAATTTTCAATTAGTTTTTCCAGAATTACTCTGAAATTAAAAATATGTTAGTGTCATTCTCCTTCTAAGGGATCCGAATTTCGTTAATCTTTAGGAATTATATCTAATTTTTAATGTGATATTTAGTAAATAATTCTGATAGGTAATAATTCCTAACTAAATATAGCTAAAGTTAATTACAATGCTAAATGTAGTTAATGTTAGTCAGTTAGTTAGTACTCGTATATAATGAACATAACGGCGTCTATTCACTATATTCTGATGATGTACAAGCGCGTACCCGTGTACCGAATCATGTTCCTAGAATGATGTCACAAGTAAAACACTACAGTATACTGTATGTTTAATATAATGCGTAATACTACGACCGAGTAAATAATACTGGCGTAATGTGCTAATTCGGATCACGTAGACACGCCCATTTTTAGATCGGTAATTTATATTTGTTATACGTGTATAACTGATTTCACATGATAGAAGTAACTCGATCTAAATGATTGGAATAACTATTTATTATTAGTAAGTATTATATAATTAAGTTGATTTTGTTGTTGTTCGAGTATTGTTAAATAAATAAACTGTAAACATCCGTTGTGTTGACTTATTAACTTAGTCACATGCCACTCCTCCTAAAATATGGCGCTGCAAACAGGACATAAAATGTAATGGGTTACTAAATATCACAATGAAGACCATTAGGAGACCTATATATAATAATACAATTATGGTATTAGTCAGGTCGAAATATATTAGATTAGAATACATATATAATAAAAACTAATATACACATTTGGATACATACATAAATGATACTACTATACTTATTTACTAGATATATAGTAACATCATTAACATACGCATATATACAATTAAATTTAAATATTAATATAATAATTTAGTTTTCCTACCAATATTTGATTATTAGATGTATAATATACACTTTCTTGTGGGATGAATAATTTATTATTTCATTAGTCACCTAATAAGTAAATAAGTTAAAACAAATAATTTGTTAAACGAATACTGTATACAGTTACTAAACACACCCTATAGGGTATTATATACTATTCATATATCTATTTCAAATATCATATACCACATATATGGCGTACGTAATACAAAGTTTCATGTACCATGCACATACAGCACATTTATCAAAACATACAAAAGTATCCTATGGAATAATTATTAGTTTATCCAAAATCATCCTCGATATATACATATATTACACATTTATATTTTAATAATATCATCCTTCATTCAGCTTCTTGTGATATTGAATGTTAGTTATAAGTTAACATAACTATGCATATACATTACATATTCCGATAGGATGCATATCTCAGTATGATATGCTTAAATGGAAACTATTTAAAGTAGACATATCTAACATATCGATATAAAAGAGAAAGTTTCTTTATATCGATGATCTAACATAATATAGTTTTATTTTGATTAATTGTTATATAATTTATCAAATTCATTTATATCTCCTTTATTATTGTAATTTTATATTTTATCTTTGTTTCTAATTTTAAATTTTTATTATTTTCGTAAGTGATTAACCTTTTATTTAATCATTTCATATTACTATGATTTTATTATTATGTTTATCATTATTTTTATTTTATTATTTTATTTGAATGGAAATGATGATATGACATTGCACATATTGTTAGGAGGTTTCGAATCAATAAAGCTTATCACTTTCTCTGATCCTCTTAGACTTTGTATATAAACTGAATTCATTCATTCATTAATTCATTCATATTAGTATACTAATACTTTGAAACTTTAACTATACTTTTTAAAAATTATAACATTATATTATAAAACTAACGCCAATTTATTCTGCTTTTTCTTTTCTATATACATATATGTATATACTATATACATATATTCATATATACATATATACATATATACATATAATTATAATTATAATTATAATATATTTCGTGTATTGGTAGGAATTTCTTTTCAAATAGCTGATGACACATCGATACCTCATTATACATATATATATATATATATATATATATATATATATATATATATATATATATATATATATATATATATATATATATATATATATATATATATATATATATGTATACATGGTATATACATATACATACACATACACTAACCATTATCAGTGATGGCACCGATCCTTTTAAAACAAATCTGACCGTTAGTGACTAACATGTGAGTGAAACTGATTTAATATTAAAATATAAATAAATTATTTTATAAATAAAATATAACAATGTGAATTATTTCCTTGGTGATATTTATTATAGGGTTGAATTATTCCATAATATTATTTATTGTATATTACTTTTTATTATTAGAATTATATTTTAATAAATCAAGTTTGATTACAAGTATTATATATGTTATTTCACTACACACACATATATATATATATATATATATATATATAATAATAATAATAATAATAATAATAATAATATCAGAATTTAGGCATGACCAAGGTAATCGAAGAAGCGCAATGCTTATCTAGTCGTTTACCTGAAACATATTCCCAATTAACAATTATGAGGAGAAAAAAAATAAAAGTAAAATTTATATAATATAGAAGTAAAATATGTAATTTTATAAATCTTAATAAAAAATTAATAGTATAATAAATTAAAAGTATAATTGGAGTATATATATATGTTAGTTTTGAATGCTGTAGTTAAAGATTACTAATAAATTAGAACCAGAGTTGCCAATATTATGTTGAAATTAATGATGGTATATGATGTATCAACTTCAAGGATATGGGTACGCCAGTTCCAATTCCTTAGGGATCTTAATACCGCCAATAATAAGAACACTGACAATACTTGCCCACTCCACAAGTATATCCCATCCCCCGACACGTATCATAATCATATCAAGTCCAAACATATTAGCCACTCCGGTCATAGACAAAATATAATGAAAAAAAAAAAAAAACTAATATATATATATATATTCCAATAATTAAAAACTATATATATATATATATATATATACATATATTATACGTTATGATTATATTGTATTTATTAGTATTTATAATGTAAACATTAAAATTAATGAAAATAAATAATATAATTAAACTAACTAGGGAGATACTAAATAGGTATATAATAGTTATGTTTTGTCTATTGTTAAATGAATTCATCGTTGACGTGTATATTGGATATGTATTCCCGCAGTGACAATATATTGCTATATTTGAATACTATACATTTTATTATCG
The DNA here is from genome assembly GCA_964019155.1 of Osedax fenrisi. Lineage (NCBI taxonomy): Eukaryota > Metazoa > Annelida > Polychaeta > Sabellida > Siboglinidae > Osedax > Osedax fenrisi. The sequence continues at coordinate 11,368,106 of OZ025241.1, read as the reverse complement.
ATATATTTTAACACTAAATATAATAAATTAATATAAATATATATATATATATATATATATATATATATATATATTTTTGTTATTTTGTTATTTTTATTTGGTGGAGTCCTTTCATCCCATCCAGGAACTTAGATGAAGTTTTCACTTATAACCATATATGGCTCTAACGTCCCTTCGAAGCCGCTCTCATGTTAAGGCATCCATGGTTTTAACGAGAGCCGATCATTTATTTATACACAATTATATAAGATCACTTCTAAATAATATTTTAAGACCCATTTTATAAAATTAATTAATGGTCCGGACGAGGGTCGAACCCGTGTCCTACTGCTTGTGTGTCTGACGCCTTAGCCACTGTGCCACACAGGCAGTTAATTATTATATATTAAATATTTATATACATATATAATCTACATCAAGTTGTCATGTAAATCATATACATATACCTACTACTATTATTATCTACTACGTAATTTTATAATTTCAAATAATTATACAGATACAAATATATCCGATATCCTTAACATTTCTAATATTGTACAGAAAGGGTCATTGTAAACAATTAACTATAATACATTAGTATGATACAATAACAAATATAATTAATAATTATCAATATATTATAACATATCAGTTAATATATGTAATTCACTATATAATGGAATAATAAAACGAGTATCTGTTACATCTTTTAAAAATAAAATAAACAAAATCTGTTGTGACAACCAACTTTTTAGACAGAAATTTATAATTTTATATTAATTTATATCGCATTTAAAATATGTGTATTTAATTATAGCTTCGGTTTATATATATATATTATATCGGATAGTAGTAATGAGAAATCTATACACAAATTAAGAATAGACTGTAATGCCATAGTATATATATATTGTGAGACAAGCAATATCCAATTTGGTAAAGGAGTACGGCAATGATGCATTCTATCTCGATTGTTGTTCAATATTTATGCTGAAAGAATAATGCGATATGTTCTGGAAAAGTGGGATAAAGGCATTGATATAGGTGGAAGGAAATTTACAAACCTTAGATATGTTACAGACATATATTGATAGCAGGAACAAAAGATGATCCCACAGATCTAATTACAAAAATCAAAAGAGCAAGCGAAGACGCCTGATTATATTTAAATGTCAAGCAAACAAAGGTGATGACTACAGGTGAATTGGACTATATAATAGTAGATGATAATAATATCGAAATCGTTGACAAAATTATAGTTATGGGAGTCCTAATTACAAATTATGGAGACACCAATAAGGAGCTACGAAGAAGACTTACAATTGGAAAATGTGCCTTTGGAAGTTTGAAGGGTATATTAAAATACATAGGCATCAACACGACAAACTAAATGATTGCTCAAACATTGGTATTTCCAATTATCTTGTATATTATCTATTATACTATGCTCTGTTATTGACTCTATATTGTTCATTATTTATATTCTTCCTATAAAATCAATGTTTTACAAATATCCTAATATTAACCTATCATCTTTATGCCGATGATCTTCAAATATATAGCCATTTCCTGGTTATAGTGAATCTGGTCTGATTAAAATGTCAATGTTTAATTGTATTACTGATCTAACTAATTTATTCTCTCATAACTCCATTTATTTAAATATGACTAACACTGATACTATAATATTCTCAAGACCCAGTTATCCTCTATCACTCACTCATCCTTTTCTACTATATCTTCCAACTTCTCAATCTATAACTACCCTCGGTTTCACTATAACCTCTCACCTAGATTACTCTCCACACATTAATAATATGATACGCATTACTAACTATTTTCTAGATAATATTATAAAATCTTGTTATAAGCTTACCTTCGCCATGACTAAATGTTTAATTCACTCACTAATATTCAGTAGACTTATCTACTGATGTTATTATTGTATTTAACGTTATAACGTAACCTGTTATTTACAGGCTGTTAACCTAATACTACTGATTTGTTTTATTATATATAATATGCATATAAAGTTATGTTTATATAGTGTATAATATACATACAGTGTATTTTTATTTATTGTTTATGTATACTCTGTTAATGTAATTCACATTGTGCGTCAATATAAGTATATATATATATATATATATATATATATATACTAGTAATAGTATACTAGTAGCATACTAATACATTACTAGTAGTGATATTCTTACTAGTATATATACTAGTTTATATTCATTACATTTTAGTCTTATAATTTTATGGGGCCTTGCCCCCCCTGATATAAATTTCTGGCTACCGGCCTGATATATATATGATATATATATATATATATATATATATATATATATATATCTATATATAAAGGGTAATTGTCTCGATACACAACATTGCTTCTATATTTACCCTGGCATTGCCTAAATCTGATAATAATAATAATAATAATAATAATAATATATATATATATAGAATATTTGAGGTTTCATATATATTACAAATTTACAATAATAATGTAACATTAATATTATTTATTAATTATTAATTATTAATTTATTATTATTAACAATTTAAAATATATACCTATTTTATTATTATTTATTTGTTTTATATTATATATATATATATATATATATATATATATGTAACACATTAATTATATTATTAAAATATAAATTTAATAATGTACAATAAATGACAGGGTTTAAGAGTAATATGTATTTTATTATTTGTTTAGTTTGTATTATTACTAGTATATTTTATTTCTAATATTTTTGATTGTAACATATATTTAATATGTATCATTCAAATATTAAACTATGTAATTAATAATGTATTACTATTACAGGTTATAAACTTAATAATAATTATGATTATTTTTAATTGGTTTTAACGGTCATTATAAGGGGTTTATATTTTTAATTTTTTTAATTTCATTTATTCTGTGTTTATTTTGATAAATTATATTATAATTTGAACATAATCTATACTTTATAATTTCGATTATATGTTTGCTTAAATTTGCTTAAATAAAAAAAAATCATTCAATCAATAATAATAAAATTAAAAACTATTCAAATAGATGATTCATAATTTGTATAATGCATATATATGTATATATATATTTTCTTGACTTATTATAATATTAAAAAAAAATGTGTTTACTGTCTTCGACTTACTATAAATTTACTTAATTTTTTTTTAAATTTTTGTATATAATATAGCTATTTATTTATTTTTATTTATTTTTTTATTTATTTTTTAATTATTTTTAGTTATGTTTAATTGTTTTATTCAATAGGATTTATCTTTTAATTTTTAATTTTATAATTATTTTTCTTCTTTACATTTTATGATTATATGATGAATGACATTATGAGGAGTTTTTAATTATTGGAATATATATATATATATTAGTTTTTTTTTTTTTTTTTCATTATATTTTTTCTATGACCGGAGTGGCTAATATGTTTGGACTTGATATTATTATGATACGTGTCGGGGGATGGGATATACTTGTGGAGTGGGAAAGTATTGTCAGTGTTCTTATTATTGGCGGTATTAAGATCCCTAAGGCATTGGAACTGGCGTACCCATATCCGTGAAGTTGATACATCATATATCATAATTAATTTCAACATAATATTGGCAACTCTGGATCTAATTTATTAGTAATCTTTAACTACAGCATTCAAAACTAACATATATATATATATATATATACTCCAATTATACTTTTAATTTCTTATACTATTAATTTTTTTATTTATAATTATTTACTTTTAATATTATTTTTAAAGTTATTTATATTTGTATATGATTTATAATTTTATATTCTCATGATTCTTATAAGATTTATAAAATTACATATTTTACTTCTATATTATATAAATTTTACTTTTATTTTTTTCTCCTCATAATTGTTAATTGGTAATATGTTTCAGGTAAACGACTAGATAAGCATTGCGCTTCTTCGATTACCTTGGTCATGCCTAAATTCTGATATTATTATTATTATATATATATATATATATATATACATATATATATTTATATAAAGTGAAGTAATTATTATTAATATTCGGTAGAATAATATAAAAAAATAATATATAGTTTAAAAATAATATTAAAATTCATGTAAAGCATAAATACAATCATATTTAAAAATTGAAATGTTTTATTTCGTTAATATCTAATAATAATAATAATAATAATAAATAAATAATAATAACACATATTATATGTAATATATTTAAATTAATAATAGTGTATACCCTTGGGTATATATATAATGAAATATAAATATATGTTATTACAATACAATATAATATTAATTAGTACAATATATATGATTGTATCCAGTTGTAATAATAATGGTTTGTTTAAGTGTCATATTATTATCTTTTATTTAAATTGTAATATTATATTTGTCATTATATTATCTAAACATAATTATTTAATAACATTACCTTTTATTTTATCTGTTAATACAAATAATGCATGCTCTTTATCATGGTATTATTTAAAATAATATATTTAGTAATATACGAACAATTTAAAGATAATTTTAACTTATATAATAGGGTCTATTGATTTTTATATACATCATTTATATTTTATATTAATAATAACCAAACTCCTTCTCAATATATGTTGGTATTATATTTATAATAATCATACATATTTTATGAATTATGATTATATGAATTAAATTATATGAATTATAAAAATAAGTCTTTAATATTTCAACAATGTTATTAATAATTATATATATATATATATATATATATATATATATATATTACCTATAGTATTATTTATATACAAACTTTTAATAATACAATATTTAAGTCATAATATATTGTAAGTCATACTTTGCAATTGTTACAATTGACAATTATTGTCGTGATAAATAAACACTTCTTTATAAGATTACAGCTCAATAAGAAACAACATATTATCAGCATCTAGTTTATTATAGAGGAGTGTTACTGCAGTAGGGGAAAGTAATCTAATACGAACACCTTAACAATAAATGGTCTTAACATTTGATGTTAAGACTCATTATTTTTATTCAAAAATTACAATATATTAATATTATATGATTATAGATATTATTGTGATTTTAAAATGTTATTTAATCTTTTAATTCCATAGATAACGGGGATGTCCGTATTCGGTACCCATGTCCGAATAAGGACACCCTGTGTTATAATATGGACACCCTTATTATAACTAGATAGATTATATATTATTGATGAATCAATCAGACAAATCACTATTACATTATTTATAATTAATTTTATGAATAATTTATTCTAATTTAATTAGTTAATAATTTATTTATTTTTATTATATTTTTAATTAATAATACAATTTAAGTATCTAAATAATAAACATTTTATATTTAGCTTTATTGGTGGTATTAATATTATAATTAACGAGATTATTATGAAAATCATAGTAGTAAAATAATAGACAATCACAAACTGTGCGCTGATTTGTTATATATAACCCTATATATAGAGTGTCTGTATTAACACATCTAGAGTGTCCATATTAGAAGCGTATATGACCTCTAGATATGTAGTAGTAGTAGTAATAGTATTTATTTATACACAAAGATTAATATAATATTCTACAATGTGTTTTACTGTTTGTCGAACAGTTTACAGGTGTGGATTCCGTGATTTAACGATCATCCGTAAAAATAATATAATAAAATAAAATAACATTCTTAAATATAATAATATAATAACACGATTACATTTCAAAGAGGGTTAGATATGTGGTATTTTAGTGGGGAACGTTTGAATAGCTCCTTGAGTTTATATTTGAAAGTGGTGATTGAGATATCTTCTTTGCGTATGGATTGGGGAAGTTTATTCCAGAGAGTTGCACCTCTCCAGCTAAATCGTTTGTTACCGTACTTTCGTAGTCGTGTAGTCGGTATGTCAAGTCTATATGTTTGTCTCAGTTGTCTGTTAGTGGTTTGTTTGTGAAGTAAAGTATGTAAATTATGAGGTTGAGTTGTTTTTGTAGTTTTGTAAAGTATAGTTAGTAGTTTAATGTTGATGTTGTCAATTGTAGGTAGCCAGTTTAGTGATTTCCGTAAGTTCGTAATGCTAGTAGTGTAATCTGTGTTTTTTAGATTAAAAATAATTCTAGTAGTTCTATTTACTAATCGGTCAATATTTTTAGTAACTGTTTTGTTTTCTCCGGCTAGTAAAGAGTTACAGTATAGAAATCTAGACATTATCAGTGAATTTGATAGAATTATAGCTGTATGTTTGGTTAAGTATGGTCTTAGTTTTTTTAAATTATATATATGAAAGGAAGAAGTTTGTTTCATTTTAATGATATGTTTAGTAAAGTCGAGTTTGTTAGTAAAGTGGAAACCTAAGTATTTTGTATTTTCAGTCGGTATTATATTTATGTTATTTATATTTATTAGTGGAACTGTAGTATTGATCGTGGAATTGGTTATAAAGTTGATTAGTTCAGTTTTTGTTGGATTTAGTAACAAATTATTTTTTGTAAACCAAATTTGCAGTGAGGTTAAACATGATTGTAAGTTAATTGAGTGAATGAATTGGGCGTGTAATTCTATGTCGTCAGCGTAAAGATTATAGTTCACGTGTGGGAAGTTAGTCAGTAGTTTGTTGAGTGGAAGTAAATAAATGGAAAATAGTATGGGAGAAAGAGTGGAACCCTGTGGGACTCCATATTTAATAGCATAAGGTTGTGATAATGTTTCGTTTATTTTAATAGAAAAACTCCGACCCCGGATAAAATTTGAAAACCATTTGATAGGTACCTTCCCTATACCGATAGATCTAAGTCTTTCTATTAAAATGTCAAAGTCGATAGTGTCAAAAGCGGCAGATAAGTCCAGTAGTATCAGTTGTATCGGTAAGTTGCTGTCTAGTGATTTGTATAAGTCGTCAAAGAGTGATAGTAGTGTCGTTTCTGTACTGTGATTCTTTCGGAATGCATTTTGTCTTCTGTCTAGTAAGTCGTAAGTATTTAAATATGATATTATTTGTTTGTTTACAATTTTTTCTAGAATTTTAGAAAGTAATGGAAGTTGAGATACTGGTCTATAATTACTCAGTACTTCAACATCTAAATCTGGTTTTTTTAAGTAAGGATTGATAATTGCGTATTTTAAATTATTGGGTATTTCACCAGTCATTAATGAAGTATCAATTATTTGTTTATAAATGGGAGCTAGTGTAGAAGCCAGTATTTTAGTCATTTTCAGTGGAATAGGGTCAGAAGGAGATGTTGTCTTTGCTGTAACAATTAAGTTATAGATATCAGTTATAGTAGGTCGTTCAAATTCTGTAAATGTGTGTTTGCAGGTTGTAGTTAGGATTGTCGTATCAGTTGGTAGTAATTGTCGTTGTAAATCTAGATTATAGCAAAGTTTTTCTACTTTTTCAGAGAAAAAATCACCAAATCTAGTGCAGAGTGTTTTATCTAGATTTGTAGTGGGAAGACTTATTTTATTTTTCTTGCCTAAAAGTGTTTTGGTAATGTTGAATAGTTTCTTGTAGTCATGTTGTGAATGGTTTATTTTGTTTTTAATGTAGTCTGTTTTGGTTTGATTTAAAAGTGTTCTGTAAGTGTATCTGGATTTCTGCAGTTGAGTTCGGTTAATTATTGTTGGGTGTTTTAAATATTTCTTATTTTGAGTTCTAAAAATATGTTTCAATTTCCCTAGATCTGAGTTAAACCAGGGCTGGTTATCGTGTTTGGTTAAGTAGTTAGTTTTAAGTGGTGCATGTTTGTTGAGTAAGTCTGTTAGTAATTCAGTTAGTGAGTAGGCTGTTAAGTGACATGAAATAACTGATTTATTTATATCGTTTTTAAAGTCATCATAGTTTATTTTGTTGATGTTTCTGTATGTGACTGTTGTTCGTTTAGGTGTAGTGTATGGGATTGTAATGGTGAAATCAATGGAATAATGGTCAGTAAGTAAAGTATGTCTGACAGGGGGTTTGTTTAACAGTTTAGAGTCAGTGAAGGTTAGAATTAAGTCAAGGGTATTTCCATGAATGTGCGTTGGGAAGTTTACATGTTGAGTGAGGTTTAGTTCATTGTAAGTCATTTTTAATTTATAGTGATGTAGTAAGTCCGTATTTACGTGAAAGTTAAAATCTCCAAGTATTAAAAGATTTTCGGTAGAGTGGTCATGTATAATGTCAGTAAAGTCAGTAATGAAGGAACGGTAATCATTATTTGGTGGTCTATATATCAGAAGTAGGGACAGTGAAAGATTGTTATGTTTTATTTTTGTAAGTAGTAAGTCACAGTTAGTCGATTGGTAGACTTTGGATGATGTGACGATGATGTCTTTTTGTATTAACAAAGCAACACCACCGGCATTTCTTCCATCATCTCTATTTTTAGATATCATGGTGTAACCTAAATTTTCAAGTTCGGCAGGGATTATTTTATTTTTAGCATTCAGCCAAGTTTCAGTCAAAGCTATAATATTGTAAGGTTTACTAGATATGTATGAAATTATTAAGTCAATATTTTTTGATATAGATCTAGCATTTATCAGTGTGGTCAGTAAGTTTGCATTGGATGATAGTCATGTCGTTTTGTTCGTATTTTTTGTTCGATCAAATTTAAATGAGTTTAGGGAATTTTGCCATTCAATTTTTTGTGTGTCAGTCGGTATCAGTGGTTTGTTTTTCCAGTCAGTCGTGTTATCAGTACGTCTAAGTCGTAATTCGTAGGTGTCATTCTCTAGATTTAAAACGCATTTGTAACCATCCAGTTTCCCAGATTTAACTGCATGGTAATACATGTTTTTTTGGCGGATCTGAATAGGTGTCAGTAAATTGTGTATGAATAGTTTGTTATATGGTGTATTTTTTAATTTAAAATTTAGATTTGTGAAGTAGTATTTAGCTGTGTAAGTTGTGAATGTGATGAAGCTAATGTGATGATTATAACTTAATTAATATGTTATAACAAATATAGAAATAATGTATATTTTATTTTTTTAATAATATAGTGTTATATCTATACATTTGTATATTCTTGAGAAGATTTTAAGTTTGCATTTTTTTCATAAATTTAAAAATGTAATACAAAAATCAGTTTATTGGATATATCAGCAATATTTTTAATGATTTAAAAATAAAAAATACTTTTTTAGACTATTTATATAATTATGAATATTTTATTCATATAACATTTTTTTGTAGGATTTATGGTTTCTGAGATACCGAGAAGGTACGTATTCGGGCACTGTCCGTATTCTGTTACTTTTCCCTATACTTGTATAATGTATTATATATATATATATATATAGGTTATATCAGAATAAATAAACAATACAAATTTCGAAAACCCAAACCTAAACCCAAATCCAAATCGTACCCGACCAGGAGTTACTAGGTTTTTGATTAGTTGCCTATATATTATTAATTATAGATATTCCTGATTATACATAGCTATTCTTTAATTTTTTTTCTAACTAATATTTACAAATAAACTGTATCCGATGTAGACATAGTGTTGTTCGTTTTAAAGATATATTCGTAAAATATATGGTAAAAATATAAAATATAATTTAAGATATTACAAAATATATATTTTTAAAAAGTGTCTAAAAATATTTTAAAAAATATAACAAATATTTCAACATATTAGTAGCCATATCCGACCCAGCGTTGCTATGATTTTTATTGTTTGCCTATTTATTATTTATTAATTAGAGCTAGAATTCATAATTCTATATTTCTAGTATATACTTAAAATAAAGTTTATCTAAAAAACAAACAAATGTAGAAACATATTTTTTTTAATATTTAAAAAATTAGTGAAAAAATATTTCAAAAATATATTAAAAAATACAACAAATATTTCAAATATTACAAAATATGTTGAAAACTCAAACTAAAAAAAAATGTCAGGACCAAGACCATACAGGTGAACATTTTTTAGATCGGGTATGACAGATTTTCGCGACGTACCCCGTTTCTCGAGTTAGCTCACCATATAAACATACACACACAAATATATATATATATATATATATATATATATATATTATATTATATTCCTATATATACAATGTATAAAGTACGGCATTAAATATCGCTAAATATGTATATGTTTTTTATTTTGATAACTATCTAAACATATATATTTATATAGAATTTGTTTTCATAGTTATCATATTTTATATATTTAAAATAGTAACGAAAACGTTTACTTTAAACCTATACCGTGTAATACATAAACATCTAACATATATATATATATATATATATATATATATATATATATATGCGTCGGTTCTAAATAAAAGTGACATTATGGATATTATAAATAATATATATATTTATAATATCCATAATGTTACTTTTATTTAGAAAGGTTCTAAATAAAAGTGACATTATGGATATTATAAACAATATATATATTTATAATTTCCATAATGTCACTTTATTTAGAACCGACGCCTTCGTAATGTAGAGTGCTCACTAGATGCCACCCTGTGGATGTTTCCCGATTATATAGTATATAATATAATTATTATAATTTTAATAATTAAATATTACATTATAATGTATACATATTATATATAATATTATAGCAAATACATGAATGATAATTGATATAATTATGATAAATATAGATTATATTTAATATATTTACAAAAAAATAACATATATTATATATCATATGGTGTATATGTTATATATATATATATATATATATATATATATATATAGATTAAAATACTAACGTTATCATTAGATTCACTTGATATATCCATATGGATAATAATATAATTATTAATTATTTATTAAAACATTATATATTTTAAAATTAAAGTCAGTACAGTTTATATACAACATTGTAATCATACTAATATACTACAATTGGATACTGATAATATGAATTACAAAACTTAGATATTTAATTATAATTGATCCAAAATTCGAAACTATATTTACAAAACATTTAATATTGGATAACCTATAATACATTTTAAAATCTAACCTAAATATTAACAAATATATTTGATAACCTCTAATATTAAATAACCGTCATTTTTATGTAACGACATTAAAAATAATAAGTATTTGATATTTGAGATCAATTATTTAAAATTTAACAGTACCTACAAGTAGTAGTAGTAGTAGTACTAATTAACATTACATTTTTAGAAATAATTAATAATGTAAAACTATTTATTTAATATAATTAATAATTAAATATTTTCAAAGTAAACATTACATTTTAATAAATAATTCAAAGCCAATATTAATAATATATTATTTCTTTTAAAAATGTATTTGGCAATAATTATTACAATTATTATTTAATATATCTATTATAGTTTGAACCAATATACTTAAATGAATGGTCATGTTAAAATGGTGGTGAATTTGAAAATACGAACAGATGTACATAACATCAGCGCTAAATAAAATGAATTATGACACGTTAGTAAACTATACCTATATCAATGAACAATAATATTTAATTTAATTAAGAGCACAAATATGAATTTATCTACAAGTTAAATATTTCATTGAAATAATAAATAATTTTTTAAATATTTATCAATGATTTTTATTTATGAAATAATTAATATAGAAAATATAATATCAATAATTCAATATAATATAAGATGCTTTTTCTGTAAATAAAATAATTATATATATGTCTTAATAAATATATATTAAATTAAAAATAAATATATATATATATATATATATATCTAAAATTCTATATCTTTTATTTTTCAATTTAGTAAAATATATAATTTCTTATTATACAATAATAATAATATTAATTAATATATATAGTATATCATAAAGTAAACTGAATATCTAGGTAAAATATATAGGATAACAACTTTATACTATAATATGTATGTATTAGTATAACACTTTCTATTATATGGTGTATTATATAGATATAGTATACTATTTATAAATTAATTTATCTATATTTCACAGATCCTAATAGATTATGAATACGAATAGAGAAGAATACAATTACCTTTTTTAAAAATAAATATACCCAATCAATTCTCTAATAACTTATTTTTTATTAAAGTAAATAAATTAACTCGTAAAGTTTAAATGTGAGTTTTATAACCAACTTTATATTAAAAAGTAAGTAATACAACATACCTTTTAACTCGATTATAAGAATACCAGTAATATAGGGTCAGGTAAACTCGGTCCAGGTAATTTCGGATCACTTTTGAAATAATTTCGGGCAACATTTTAAAATATCAATAACACAATTATTTGAGTATATATATATATATATATATGTTATGAAGACAGAATTTCGTTTCAGCTTTATTCGTAATAAGAAACCCTATAGTGTATATAAATTAGTTAAGTAATAATAATAATAAAGATAATAACAGCTGAGATTTTACCTCTCAGTATCGCTGTTGTTCCGTCGAGGGTCGAATGGTAAAGGAAGTTTTCCTAGAAATAAAGGGGCGTTCTCGACCTATGACCCTTTAGCTTTACTAATAATAATAAATCGATAATAATAAATCACACATCATTACATATATATATATATATATATATATATATATATTAATAATCATTAAATACATTGGTATGCATTATTAATTAATTAACAATACATGTCGCGAATCAGTGAAAGCGATTATAATCGTGTTTATTTCAATTATATTTTATCTGAATGAAGATGATGAAATATAACATTACCCTACTGTTACACTACTGTTATGAGATATCGAATTTGAAGAGCTATAGCTTCTGTTGGCATCCAAAGTAAAATATAAAATATGATTAATGAACTGTGTTGTATATTATTTTAACATTATTACATTGCTGCATAGTAGATGCCTATTAGTTTTCACATTCGAAATATAATAATTTATAATGGATGATAGCATTTTAATACATATTACATAATATTTATAATAGTTATTATACAGTATGTCACATATTGTATAATAATATATTGAATGATATATATATATATATATATATATATATATATATATATAACATATAATTGAACCTATTGACGTACAAATTCGTGAAGCTGCATATAGGTTAAGCCCATAGAGAACGAAGTGCATTCTCTATTGTTACGCCAACAACTTTGATATTATTTTATATGAATAAAATCTACTTTAATGAATTGTTAATTACAATTTACCATATTAAACTGAATCTTGTGGTACATTTCACTTACCCGTACTCGATATACACTGAGTAGATCCGTGTAATGTATTTATATATTATATAATATTTTATAGTTTATGGTTTCATATAGTATAATGTCATATTTAATTCTTAATTCGGACATTATACAATTTAAATAAACGCGATTATAATCGCTTTCACTGATTTTACTGATTCATGACTTGCATTGTTAATTAATTAATAATTCATATTAATGTATTAAATGATTATTAATATATATATATATATATATATATAATCAAATTTGTTTTATTGATATTTTAAAAAGGGGCCCGAAATTACTTCCTGTTTTTTAAAGTGGCCCGAAATTACCTGGACTGAGTTTACCTGGCCTGATATTACTGGTACCCGATTATAACATAAATCATGCTCCATAACCAACTTTATATTAAAAAGTGGTTAGAGTAGTATAATTCTATGAATCACCTATAACATAACGTGAGTTATATTACTATCGTATTATTAGAAACTTGGTAATGCGAAATACTATTTGACTACTTTTAATTATAATATGAGTTGTATTAACAACTTTATTTTAATATCACTAGTCACATAATTCATTTTTTTTACAAAATAAGTTTCACTTTAAAAAGTTACAAGTATCAGAATTAATCACTTTTAATAACTAAAATTATAGCCTAAAATTAGTCAAATGACTCAGTTATTTTTCTCTATGTTATAATGGGCATCTAATTATAATATCTCCGATGTTCTTATATCTCATCTTCTCTCGATGTTATGTATTTATAATAATTTATAATGATATCAAGTCGTATTAGATAATGTACTCAATTTATATGTATTCTCATTTTACATATTATGATATTAATAGCAAATCAATTTAACATTTTTCCCATTGTTGCTTATTTTCTCTCGATATTAAATCTTTACAATTACGAAATAAAATAGGTATCAATTTCATTATATTTTAGCTTCTAACATAACTTACCAATATATATATATGCATGTGTAATTAACTATTTAATTAATTAATTTTTATATTATTTATTATAATATATTGTATTAATAAATACTTAATTATATTATATATCTATTTTAGAATGCATCGGAAGAAATAATTTACACTTATGCAAGTATATAATATATATATATATATATATATATATATATATATATACATATACTCATAACACATATAATGTTGGGATAATTGTGGAACAAGTACAAATGGTTGCAAATAAAACATATACGTACATTACTATAATATAGTTATTTTATAATTGAATATTTTCGTAGAATTTGTAATTTCAAAAACAATATAGGGGAAAGTCTCCGATTACCGACCACTAACTGATTGTTTTTAATAACTTATTCAATATATTTATTTGACATTTTGTAATTAGGTGGCTATTTTAAATTTTTGATTTAATTATATTTACAAGAATAAATATGGGTGCCGGTAATCATAAAACATGAGACTAATACCAATACCTCCTATAACCTCAGGCCCGAACAGTGAATACAAAAAATATTAATTTAAAAAAAAAGAAGCCAGTTTTTGTCTTCATTTATTACTTCTTTTATACGTCTTTTTATAATAATATACATGTATATATAATTAATGAATAGCAATTATCATTATTATGATTAAATAATGATACAATATATCGTTAAAATGCAAAAAATATAGACTTTAATACAGGTTTATTTTACTATTTTAAATTATTTCCACTATTCTGATTAGTTAATAATGTATTTCTCTATGATAATTGGTTACAATTGACCTTTTAAAAAAAATGTATTTTAATTTATTTTAACATATTTATTCCAATATAATATTTATAAATATTAACGCTATTTTAATAATAATAATAATAATAATAATATATAGTTTATTAGGTACACAAAAATAAATATATAAATAAAAATAATGAAGAAACAATAGATATAAATTGCTACCCAAAACGACATGGTACACAAATTAATAATAGGTTTATAATTAATAATAAAAAAAAACGCCTTGCTTTATGCATGCCGAACATAAGATATATGAATATTATATGCAAATATGCGCATATTATATGAAGTAAAATGAAAACAACATAAAAGAAAATCAGAAATCTCATCTCCACCATAAAGATAACACCGATTAAGATCGGAGGTCTCGGGTTAGAGGTTGGATAACCCATATGAGGTGGATCAGGCCCTAAGGGTTGGTAATTCCATTAATGTAGTGGTATTGACATATCCTGACATAAAAACCAGCATAATCAATACAGTGAATTAGAGAATTCTGATCATCTACGTATACTACGAACCACTAAGGCTTCAAAAGAGGAAACAGTTTCACATTGTAATATCAGATCGGGTAGTTTGTTCCAATCTGAAGATATTCTATTACCAAAGTAGTTGAATAGTGGTTTGGTCCTTGATTTCATTCTCCTTATCTTTATTTACGGGCCCCTGCTAGATGATACGTATGTACTACTCATGATACCTACTCATGATGTCCGACACCGGCACATCAACGAATCCTTTGATGATTTTATAAGCCAGTGTAAGATCGGCAATAGTTCTGCGTTGGGAGAGTAAGTGTACATTTAAGAATTTTAATCGATCAGAATAATTTAAATATGATAAATTACAACGATAAAATAATTTTTTATTAAAATTTCTTTGCACTTTTTCAAGTAAGTCATTATACCCAATATAGTTAGAATGAGGATTCCATACAGAAGAACCATACTCTAGAATTGGTCGTATATAGGTTAAGTATGCACAGAATAAAGGAGAGTACTGGTTATTTATGAAAGATCTAAATATCATATTCGATATTCTATATGCTTTGGAACATATCTCAGATATATGGGTATACAATTTTAGATTATCTGTGAATATTATACCAAGATCTTTATAATATGTACAATATTTTAATAAATTATCATTAAAAATAAATTATCTTTCATCACTTACCCCTACGTTCCTCCACCCTTCCTGAACCACCCCATCTTACTAAACATGACTACCTCCCCTACTCTAAACATATCCGTAACCTTAGCCTACACATCGACTCCACTCTTTCCCTTGATTTTTTATCTTCGATATTTAGTACCTATAGTAAAGAAATAGACATATATAAATGTATCCTACAATCTAAAGCCCCAACATTATTTAAAATGGTTCCGTGATGATCAATGATTTGTAAAAAAAATTACGTTACAAAATATATTTCATTAAAATATTTAAAAATAATTATAATAAATCATAATTTTAAAAGGATTTACATTAAGTATATAACTATATATTAATATATATATAGAAGTATTAATTAAATATATGTTCTGAATTTAGAAAATATCTATTAAATATATACCTTATCAACGAAATTATGATGTTTAATATATATATATATATATATATATATATATACGTATTATATTAAAGGCTTTAATATACTTTGAATATTGTACAAGAACTATTATGAGAATATGAAAAAGTTTAACATTATGTTATTTATAATACGTTGAATAACTTTTATAAATGACATTTTTCATATTCTCATAATAATTCTTGTATAACTAATATAATATCAAATATATAGAATTATGTATGTCCTTTATTTGAATAATTAAATAATATTATATATATATATATATATATATATATATATATTCCTCAGCTGCGCCATCAGCTCACCCTTCTCCCGGACCTTCAACACTACCCTTTTCTACCTTCCTCCCTCTCCCTCCATCGACCCATTCCTAGATGAATTCCACCTCTTCCTACACACAATATCCCCTAACACCATTATATTAGGTGATTTCAACTTCCCTGACCCACCCTCGATCCGGTCCCTCAACAATCTACTTACCTCTTTCAAACTTATCCAACACGTCACCTCTCCCACCCATGTCCAAGGCAATATCATTGACCTCATAATCTCCCCCAAAACTTACAAAATCATCACCAACCTTACTATCGGACCACCCTTCTCCGACTTCATAATAATCCTCAACCTTAGCCACCCCAAACCAACTTGACCCCTAACAACCAGAACCTCACGAAAAATACACAACCTCCCCATTACTGCTTTTATTACTGATCTCTCTTCACTACCTACCACTACGTCCGCTGAACTTAATCAATCCCTTTCAACTACCCTTGACAAATATGCCCCTTTCGTCACTAGAACCACCATCACTCCTCCTGGTACACCTCATCCTTACTAAAACAAAAGCGCATTCTGCGCAAAGCTGAAAAACACTACCTAAAACATCCCTCCCCTACTTCACTTACTTCCTACAACAACCTGAAAAACATCCACCGTAAAGCCATCACTACCTCAAAAGCCACTCACATCACCCTAAAATTCCACAAACTTTCCAATTATAGTAAATCCATACACCGACTCTCTGCCCAACTACTTGGTCGCTCACTCAAAGCTCCTCTCCCCATCACCACCCCGAACAATTACCACTCCTCTTTGACAAAGCATTCAATGATAAACTTTCCGCCACCCTTTCTTCCCTTCTCACCCCCACCTTATGCCCCACTCCTATAACCTTTCCCGTCTTCCTTGATTCTTTCGATTCACCAAATAAACGATTATTTACAATAGCTGATTAACCATCTCATATATGTGGATACCATCTACCTAATAGAAATACCGCGTATTCTACTTAATCAATTAGGTTACGTTACTATTTATCCCTAACTACATATCTAACATACCACGAAGACGCACCACGTAACATAATTATCGTAATGCCATTATTCTCATTTCCCGAAACGTTGCCAAAACATCATAAACAAATATTGATGCTGAATCCATTCTATGGAATTCCATACTCCAAACCATTCGATATATTATCTTCTACAACCCCCTTCGGCCATTCTTCATCTTTTCTATCTTCCTCCAATCTCTAAATCATCGAACCAAGTATTTCTATATTTATTATGTTATATCAGTTTCACTTCTATGTATTGTAACCTATTTTACTCAGATATTTATTCTATCAATACATTATTGTATTTATGTGATTATTATTTTATCGAGCGAAGGCCAAACCTACCATACAGCTAATTAAACGAATACTCGTCATATATATATCATAAGTATATGTTATTAATAATATATAACAGTGTGGCTAAAGAATGGAATTCTGCAAAACAATATTGTGAAGATAATAACAGTACTCTGCTAACAGTCTCAGATGACGCTCAGGCTAACGCGTTACACGATTTAATGAACTATACGTTAACTAAGGAAGTATTTATCGGAGGACAAATATTAAAAATACCATTTACTTGGTATAATAGTTTAGTAATATATATATATATATATATATATATATATATATTTGTGTGTGAGTATATATTACTATATTATTACTAATACATTATTAGTAATACTGTATTGCACTTACATATACTAAGTTATTATATATATATATATATATATATATATATATATATATATTTAGAGAACACTTACTTCATATATAACCTATCAATCTAGTTATATTGAATATATTTTTTATAAAACTATTTAAATCTATTACATTACTTCAAGTAATACCTTATTTATTTTTGAATTGAAGTAATTCAATACTATCTTTTAAAAATAAATTATTAAATTTGTATACATATAAATATTTTTGTTATATTAAACATTTTTTTCTGTTAACATTATTTGTATTACTCTAGTAGTTATATTTTATAATGATGATGATAATTTTACATATTACAAGGCATTTAAATATTATAATACACACGTGTATTGAACATATATGTATGAATAAATACATTTTATTTTATTAATACAGTTATTTAGTGATTATAAATAACTAATTTTGAAATGTATTTCAAATCATACATAAACAAATACTGATTACTCTATACTTTATATGTAAATATCTACAATAGTATTTAAGTATTTTATATCGAATATATACCTATATTCAATATAAAATACTTAAATACTACTGTAGATATTTAAATGATATCATTTAAGCGAAGTTAGGTTAATAATTAACAATGTTAAATACATTAATTAATTTATTAACTATCCAGAATTTCAAATAACAAATATATTTAAGCTTTATATCATGATATAATTTATTTCATTTTTGAAATTTTAATATAATTATAAGCTAATTCTAATCCTATATACATATATATTTTAATATTCTTAAATTATTTATTATTTTAAAAACCATTGTACTTTTATTATTATA
Source organism: Osedax fenrisi (assembly GCA_964019155.1). Lineage (NCBI taxonomy): Eukaryota > Metazoa > Annelida > Polychaeta > Sabellida > Siboglinidae > Osedax > Osedax fenrisi. The sequence continues at coordinate 11,348,686 of OZ025241.1, read as the reverse complement.
TATGTAGGTTATATATACTATCAATGTTCTTCATTATTAAATGATATATATATATATATATATATATATATATATATATATATATATATGGCTAAGGCGTCAGACACACAAGCAGTAGGACACGGGTTCGAACCTCGTCCGGACCATTAATTAATTTTATAAAATGGGTCTTAAAATATTATTTAGAAGTGATCTTATATAATTGTGTATAAATAAATGATCGGCTCTCGTTAAAACCATGGATGCCTTAACATGAGAGCGGATTCGAAGGGACATTAGAGCCATATATGGTTATAAGTGAAAACTTCATCTAAGTTCCTGGATGGGATGAAAGGACTTCACCAAATTAAAATAATAATATATATATATATATATATATATATTTATCTACTATGTAGATTTCTATTATATTATATATTATATCCTTATATCCTCTATAATAATATTTAGTTAATATTAACGTAATTAAAATATATGAATTTTATTTTATAATATTTAATATTATATACCTATATATAATACTTGATAGGTAGGACAATACTATTTAATCAAGGAATCTATGAAACTAATTATATAAAGTTTAATGTATTAATAAAGACAACTGTATTACATGATAATATGACAACACAAAATTATTTACTTTATTTCGTTATAAAGTGTAGTGACTATTGTAGCGACAGAAAATTCAAATTCACTTATATGACATTTGTTATATATATATATATATATATATATATATATCTATATATTATTAGTTAATAAATTAATAGTTAAAAACATTAATGATATTTACCAAATTATCTCATATAATAATATCAAATATCTCATATAATATTTGGTTAAAAAATATATCGATAATAAATATCACATTTTTAGTATACAAATATGTCATCACATTGTCACTGCGGAAATACGTATATTACATACATAATACCAATGAAATCATTTAACAATAGAAAAAACATAACTATTGTATTTACTTCGTTTTACAACAGTTAGTTTAATTATATTATTTATTTTCATTTAGATAAATCATAACTTTTTCATATTAGTCACATCGCAAATAATTAGTTTTAACATAATATATATTTTTATATAAATATTATAAATGGCCACATCTTATATATATATATATAATACTACTACTAATAATACTAATAATAATAATACAATTATACAACATATCTCGCGTGACAATAAATAATCCATGGAGAATGATAGTTCTCGTCAGGTTGTACTTATTTATAGGAAGATTTATACACATATATGTTTAGGATACATATATATAAGGTTTAGGTAGTTTATTAATTTAACGAAAATTAAAATATATAGTAAAAATTAAATGTCCATAAGACAATTTCAGAGTCCAATGAACCATTAATATTATACAATTTATCATAAACGTTCATGAAATAACTTTGTATATAGAACGATTATCAAACAGTTCATTAGATATTGAAAATCACAATGACCTTTTGTATTAACAGTATTATATGATTGAATATTAAAGATAAAATATCGAATAGCGAGAAAATATAATGAAAATAAAGTGATATAAATATACTGATATTATTATAGACATATTATTAAATACAGAATTATTAAAAAAAATTCTTGCCAATAATATTAATTTTCGCCTAGATTATTTTTTTAAATACAGATACAATATCATATTTTACCTTTTTTTTATTTTGTTATATTGATTTAATTTAGCACTAATGGAAATCAGTATCAATTATTATTTTATTTCTATATTTAAGTTGATATTATGATTTAATAAATAAAGTTACTATTTTAAAATCATAAATTCTTTAAGTATCTATGTTTTTTTATATCATAATAATTTCATTTATGTGTCAACTTAATTATAATATTCAACAATAATTATAATCATAATTATATTGATAATTAAGATAATACAATATGAAATAAGTTATAATGATTGCTCAATATTAAACATTGAAATATTGTATTTAATATAACAAATATTATTATTGTTAAATTCATGTTTTAAATATAACCTATATGTAATTCTATAATATATTGTAATATATAAGTCATTATAATTTAAATACTAATATGAACATATCTCCGCTAATACATATATATATAAGCATATAAATAATATTAAATATTCAGAATATAATGTCTAATGAACGTTTATACAAAAACGTTCATCAGAATATAGAGTATGAAGAACGTTATAAAAGGTTCGCTATTTCGACTACCCAATAAACGTTTAAATAGAGTCTAATGAACGTTTATTTTTACTGTGTAGTATGATACCATGTATCAAGGGTTCTAGTGTAATCGCCCTCGAGTGTAGGGACCCGATGGTTTTATAGAGAGAAACGAACGCACGCTAAAACAATAATATTTCCATATGTGGAGTTAGTCTTGGAATGAGATCGATTTAAGGTTAATGGTTAAAATAACAGCATTTTGTTGGAATCAAGATACACAAATTCTGTCATTATATCAATGGTTAATGGTTACATTAATGGCATATAAATATATTGATGTTAATAATAATGTCTATATAAATAGTTGACAATAACAAGTTTATGGAATAAACCAGAATTTTGGAATTATAATAATATATGTATATATGTGTGTATATATGAATGAATGAATGAATTCAGTTTATAGACAAAGTCTAAGGAGGATCAGTGAAAGCAATAACTTTATTGATTCGAAAACTCCTAACAGTATGTGCAATGTCATATCATCATTTCCATTAAAATAAAATAATAAAATAGAAATAATGATAAACATAATAATAAAATCATAGTAATATAAAAAACAATGATTAAATAAAAGGTTAATAACATACGAAAATAATAAAATTTAAAATTAGAAACAAAGATAAAATATAAAATTACAATAATAAACGAAATATAAATAAAGTTGATTATAAAAATAAAAGTTGTGATTCGTGAATAAGCATTACAAGTTACATTTTAAATATACATATACTATATATTCAGGTATATGATATCGACGAATATGTAATATATTACGAAGTATACTTCGTGGTATCGTATATAATAATACGAATATATATATATATATATATATATATATATATATATATATATATATATATATATATATGTTAGTTCAGTTATAAACTACGTCAACTCTCTATAATTACAAAAACATTATATCAACTCTCCCACCTCACATTCATACTACGTAGTTACCATACTATATAAATATATATATATATATATATATATATATATAAATATATATATATATATAATACTACTAATAATAATAATAATAATACAATTTATTTATTAAAATTTCATATACATATATATATATATATATATATATATATATATATATATATATATATATATATATATATATATATATATTTAATACAATACACATTGCGAATACAAATGGACCCCTCAATAAGTCTTAGACTCGTACTTGATATAAATAAATGTAAGGGGCCCAGGACAATAAAACACAAATAGTAAAAAAAAAATTTCTGTGTTTTAATTGATTATTTATTAAGTTCATGATACACACAAGAGAACAATACGAACTTACTAGATTCGTATCCGGTACATCTCGTTTACTATTTCACTGATCCATAGATCACAGGTGTAAGGATAATATATATATATATATATATATATATATATATATATATATATATATATATATATATTTATATAGTATGGTAACTACGTAGTATGAATGTGAGGTGGGAGAGTTGATATACTGTTTTTGTAATTGTAGAGAGTTGACGTAGTTTATAACTGAACTAACATATATATATATATATATATATATATATATATATATATATATATATATATTGGACACAACTTAATGTAGTAGTTACTACGCAATAATACAGAATGTTAACAGTATTTAAATTTGTATTATTTTTCTATACTATGGGATACAGTTGCAATCTACCCATTTACCTGTCTGTCCCATATATTCATCAACTACAATATATCACATTATAAAGTTAATCAATTTTATTATTAAAATTTATATTAATAATAGTTATCTTTATTGATATTATATGTATATATATATATACATATATACATATATACATGATACATAACACAATGCATATATTAATATACACATATGCGTGTGTGTATATATTATATATATTGTCCTTTCTTTAGGGAGGAGTGTTCGGAAATTATTGGCAAGGCATGACTATAAATATATATATATATATATATATATATATATATATATATATATTTATAATTATAATTAACTAATAAAATGACTTTTATCCACCACTATTTGTAGGAGTCAATTTTATAATTGTAAACATAAAATGCATTTATCCGAAATAATAATTGTAATAATTTCATTAGAGATTACAGACTCTAATCTATTCGATCGCGATTCCCGTTTCGAACGTCGATAATGAAAATATTTGATACAATTTATTCTTATTTAAAGAATGGAAAAATACTCTTAAACCAATTACTATTATCAAGCGTATCTACAGTTTATAATAGGCTATATTCTTAATACTATTCTGAACTTACATAATTTGAACGTAGTTTCTTACGTTGTCTATGCTTTCCTGTAGTCAATTTATCGACTGCATAACATCCATTAGACGACCTATGTTTATAGAGCCACTATATGTCGCTCGTGATCATCTTAGTGTATCTTTACATAGTTATATTGCACCTGTATACCTATATACCGTGTACGTAGTCTCGTCCGAATACGTTTTCAGTTTGCTATCCGATGCCCAGTTTTCAGGATTATGGCGATGTATAAATATATATATATATATATATATATATATATATATTTATTTAAAGATACTTTCTTTATATATATATATATATAACAGAAATTGATTATATATTACGACCGATGCAATCATTATGGGGTTATAATTCACAAGAAAACGCTTCCACTCATTGGAAAGGGTGTCTTGTTTTGGAATTTAAAGATAATAACTTGTTAATGGATTCCGCATTATCAAGTTTTAAAATTCCTATTGAAATAAAATGGAAATATATAAATATCGGATGTAATGGAATTCAAGGAAATTATAAGTATGGATATATTTGTGAATACGGTTACTTGATTTTAATTCTGTGTACTATATTATATAACATAATTTATATAATACTTTATATTTAACAATAACATACTGGCATTTCGTGAACATATATGTAATTTATATATATATATATATATAATTTATAAATAAATTTAAATATTTATAAATGAATTTATAATTTAGATTATTGATTTTAGATGTATATTATAAATTTTCAAATTATTGAAATTTATTAAAATAATTGATTTAAAAATATTTGTAATACAACATTTTATTATATATTATTTAATTTGTTTAAAATTAAAATATATAATTCTAAATAATTATTAAATATAATATAGTTTAATATTTCTTTAAAAAATTCATAAAAGCTTATAAATGAAATACATTAAGAAGAAAGTATACTTCTATAGAAGTAATTATACTTAAGGGGGGAATCTTCGTCTTAATTTTTTATCAAAAATATTTATACTTTAAAATATTAAAACATAATTTATTATCTTCAAAATTATTTAAAATATGTAGTTCAAAATTAACAATAAATACCTTATTTATGTATAGTAAACATGCTACTGTACACTATATAATACACATTATTATGTAATATTTAATAATACACAAATTACAAAATTTATATATCTGCATTTTTTTTTACACCGTATGATAAATATTTATAACATTTTTAGAGGTATATATACCTTATAACAATATTTCGGTTTTAATATAAATGTATTAAATATACCATTATATATATAATATTTATAAATATTATATATATATATATATGATGGTATATTTATATAGGTACTTTTGAAAAATATATTCTTTTAATACACTTATATTAAAACCGAAATATTGTTATACATTATGTTACATATATGTTACACATATATATTAGGTGAACACAATTTGGTTTTTATTATAAGTGTTTCAAAACAATTTTATTTATATTTCAAGACTACCTATAAAATATATTACTTTACTTTATGAACTCGGAATATTTCATAAAGATTTGTCAATCGGTTTAAATGGTGATATATTTCTAATATTGTTAATTATGTAAAAATCATTCAGAGATAGGATATACATTCCTATATTCCTATAAGAATATAAAGTTGTATGTGTAATAATTATTACATAATAATGTATATTATAAGTTGTACAGATGCATGTTTATAATGTATATATATATATATATATATATATATATATATATATATATATATATACATATATATATGCCATTTATAATCAATCTTAAATGATATATTATATATCATTTTAAAGATAGTGAATTATTTTGTAATATTTTAAAATAATATAATGTTTGAAAAAAAATGAAACGAAGGATCTAACGTTAAAGGAGCATATACACGTATCGTATATGCTTTGTATAGTAACTATATGTTATTTATGTATTCATTAGTATGGATATTCATTATGGATATTTATTACGGATATTCCTAGTAATACAATATATTCAGAGATATGTTATTTAATTCTAATATATTATTTAATACATATTCAGTCAATAAATAGAATTTCCAAAATATAATATATTTAATAATTATATAATACTTAATACTTAATAATTAATACTTAATACATATAAAGTATCATTTTAACTATCGAAAATAATGATACCATTCTAAAGCTTTATTCTATATATATATACAAGATATAAATCTACAGGATTAATGTATTCATCTCTTTATCTTTTTCCCCATACCATTCTCATAATATCATTAACTATGAATGACAAACTGTATGATAGTAGCCTATGTATCATCACCAATAAACTGTTAATAAATGTCTCAACTATTAATGCGCTTAACATATCTACTTCTTATTCTTCTTTTCCAAAATGTAGGCTAATCTAAAAAACAATATTATATCTCATTCCCATTCTTCAAAAAACGTAGTATTTGTCTTTGATGATAAAGTATCCTTTAGGAATCACATATCATCCATTATAAAATCTTCCAACTCATCTATTCAGAATCAAAAATTATAAATGTAAGTTTCCAGAAATATTACGAAGACACTAATATATACTCTTATACTCTGCCGATTTGACTACTCTTCTCTCCAAATGAATATACTTCCTGATAAATCTACAGATCCGCTAACTCGGGTTATTTTATACGTACATCTTCCGGTATAAACTGGATATACACCTTCTCATCAATAATCTAGTATACGGCTACCCTTCTCAATCATGTGTTAACTACATGTTCTCTCTATAATCTATAAATCTATATATTCTTTCAAACCTAGCTACATCTCTTATTTAATTCAAAATGGTACAATATTACATTATATTTATTACAAAAATGACCCTCTCCTTATTCCCTTCCGGAACCTTAGTAAAACTCTCTACACTCTAGAGATTTTAGATATCCAGGTCTCACTTTATGGAATTCACTCCCTCCTACCATCATCTATAGATTACTCAAACGATTCATACCTCCTACTTCTTATTTTCTAGCTTTCTCTAATCACTAAATCAGCCAACTTATTATTTATGCATTCGTTATTTTTGTCTCGTTTTATCTTCAACTTATTATTAATGATTATAATTTAAGTTGTATAGAAAGATTTTATTACATAAATATACTATTCTTGTATTATTATGTTGTTATTATTTTATTTTCGCATGAACAAAGGACTCTATTTTAATACGTAATAATAATAATACTATCATATTTAGTTGATAACCGAGATCAAAAACCCAAGTATGGTATAGAAGTTATATTAAACTTATCGAAATACTAATATGCCCTTGGTAATAAGAGAATTAATGAAAAAAACTAATAAATATAAAGTTTATACTTATTTTGTAATTATATATTGTTCACTCGTATTCTGTATTATAACAGCTAAATACAATACAATTAAATTTAACTCTCAATACCAAGAATATCATCATGTACATAACTATACAATAATAATAAAATATAATAAAAATATATAATACAATTTGTAACGAATAGGTACTACTAATACCTACTAAAATTCTCATGATAAAATCTTATTTTTGGTATTAAGAATATTCTATTGAACCACATTATGTGTACATTATTTACAAATTGAACTATGCATATAATGCTTGTTATATATTCTAAATATATATTTATAAATAACTATATTTATTACATCTTTAAATTTACGATTGTTATGTTTTAAAAAAATGTAATCAATATTGATTTTGTTATCAAGTTTATATATTGCTCTCATATATTTATTTTGTAAAATTTGAATGCATTTTATATTGTTAGGGTAAGTACTTCCCTATATAACAGAACAATAATTAATATGATTATGAAAAAAAGAAAATTAAGCATACAAAAAGTATTAATATTACATTTATATTTATATCTATGTTGTTAACTAAGTTCATAGTAACGTTTTTTTTAATATTATTTATTTGCATTTTCCAATTACGATTTTCGTCAATTAAAATGCCTAAGAATTTAAAATTAGTCGATTGTTTTATGAATATATTATTTATTTTTATGTTCAATATTAAGAACTAGCTTATTACCGCAAAGCCAGTAACATATTAAAACTAGAGTGGAATTTATTTCATTTTATAGATAATTTAAATTATGAGACTTAGATTTTAAAGTGGTATCGTCAGCTAAAAGAGTAAAATTGTATTTATTATTTATATTAGTTAAATCATTTATGTACAGTAAAAATAATAATGGTCCCAAAACTGAACCTTGTTGTACACCATATTTAATCGGAAGTATTTTATAATTGGTATTATTATAGCTTACATATTGATACCTATTTGTCAAATAGCTTTTTAATAGTGACAAAGTGATAACTCTGAAACCATATATATATAAATAGCTTAATAAAATGTCACAATTTAAAGTGATGAAAGCATTTTTTAAATCAGTAGATTTGTTGATATAAATAAGTTAACATTGCTATTAAAGTAATCAATATAATTTATAAAAGCATCACATGTTATAGATTTTTGAAATCCGAATTGAGAATTATTTATTAAAGAATTTGTATCTAAAAATGAAAACAGTCTTACTTTTAAAATGTATTCAACATTTTTTGAAAGATGTGAAATTAATGATAGGCTATAATTCGCCTATAATTCGGGCATTCATTTTTATTTTCTTTTTTATATAAAATGATAACTTTAGATGTTTTAAGTACTTCAGTGTAAACACCATTTTCAATGAATTTATTAAATACAATTTATAAAATATTACTCATTAATTATGTCACGTATTAAAATTTTTTTAAATCATAGGAATCAGTGCTATATTTTGAATCACAATTATAAACAATATTTTAAATTTCAATTGACTGGCTTTATAAAAATTGAACTCTTATTACTAGTAATATTTTCATATTTTCATTTGTATTAGAGTATTGTATACTTTTATTTAATTCAACACCACTATTTGAAAAATATGAATTGAAAATATTAGAATTTTGTAAATCTGTTAATTTATTATTAATAATAGTTCCTGATTTTTATTATGATTACGCGAAAGTATTTTTTAATTTATTTTCATAATATTTTTTCTCACTATATTTTAATATTTTCATTTAGCAATTTTTTAAATTAGTATATGCATTTACTAGTAAATGCATGTTTAACATTTTTATCCATTTACTCTTATTATCTATATATTTAATGATGGAATGGGTTAAACCATGGTTTATCAACCACTCTGGATTTAATTTCAATTTTTTGTTTTGAAAAATATATATATTTTTTTTAATTATTTAATTTGGTGGAGTCCTTTCATTCCATCTAGAAACTTAGATTAAGTTTTCACTTATAACCATATATGGCTCTAATATCATTTCGAAGCAGCTCTCATGTTAAGGCATCCATGGTTTTAACAAGAGCCGATCATTTATTATATTAATCATTTATATTAGGTAATATATATTAGTTAATGTAGTAATAAAATTTGTAAAATATATATATATATATATATATATCAGATTGAGTTAAAATGAAAGACTAATTTATATTAGTCAGATTATTATTAATATTTAAAATATTTTGATCTGAATGATTTTTTATTTCATCAGGTATGTAATACGTTAATACTTTATTAATTGATGGTGAAATAAATTGCATTACCATGTTACCTTGTGCTGTCGAGTCGTAACCGACCCCATGCGACGTCCATGACAGTTCCTCTCCATATCACTCTATTTCTGGCTTCTGCTAGTATCTTCATGATGTTGTCATTGGCTATATAATTCTGCACATTGTTCAGCCACGTTATGTGTGGCCTACCCCTTCGCCGTTGACCATCCATATTTCCTAGAATCAGCTGTAGCTCCATCGAGTCCGCTCTCACCACGTGTCCGAAGTATGATAAGGAAAGTTTAACAATTTCTGCTTCTAGCGTTCTTTTGGGTTTTATGCTGGCAATGATTTCTATATTTGTCTTCATATCTATATTGGTCACTCCAATCAGGTTTATCCAACACCACATTTCGAAAGCATCGATTTTTGCTCTTTCCTTCTTCTTTAGAGTCCAGGTTTCAGCACCGTATAGAATAATCGGGAAAATAAGTGTCAGTACAATTTTTACTTTCGTGGCGAGTCTTAAATCTCTATCTTTAAAAATTTTCCTCAGACTTTTTCTTGACTTTTTCTATAAGTTCTATAAGGTCCTCTCTATTACCGGCTATCAATGTGGTATTATCCGCATATCTCAGATTTGATACTTTCCTTCCACCTATGCAAATGCCTTTGTCCCACTTATCTAGAGCCTCTCGCATTATCTTTTCTGCATAGATGTTGAATAGCAATGGATATAGAATGCAACCCTGGCGTACTCCTTTACCAATCGGTATATTGCCTGTCTCTCCATACTCTGTCCTTATAATTGCATTACTAATATATAAATAGAGAAAAAAATATATTAAAAAAACGACAATGAAAGCTAAAATAATAAATAAAATAAAACTAAACTAAAAGAAATATAATGTTGAAAAAAATGTAATACTAAATAAGCTTGAAATATATAAAAATAAATCTGAATTGAATGAAATAAAATAAAAACAAAAAACTATATACTTTTAATTTTAATACTTGCATGTAAATGTAATCAATTTTAAATGTTATTATATAATAATGTTAAAAATGTAATAATGATTAAACCTGAAGTATGAGAACAATTGTGTTTACGAATATAAATTTTATAAATTAAATACAAAGTATAAATGCAATATAATCATAATCAACGAAGAAAAAATAAAATAAATAAAGTATAGAAAATATATTTTATTTAATTCATATTCATCCAATTGATTAATATTATTAATAGCAATTATTGTTTTTAAATCTTATTTATTAGTATTAATATATACAGTATCTTTATAAATCCAAGTTTTATTTATTTTATTGCTTTTAAAATATTTTATGTGTATTGAAAGGTAATTGCCGGATTATATATATATTAGTATCAAATAGTTTATTTTTATTTTAAAATATTGTTAATTTTATCTCTAAACCATAGGTTGCTGTAGTTATTGTAGCTACTAGTAAATGTCTCTACCATATAACTAAAATTATATATGTAGTACACGTATATGTATCATCTGATTCATCATCTCTTTCAGATTTTTTTATTTTAATTTAATTTATTTATATGTAAAATATTATAATATGGTAACTTTATATACAATTTTGTATTTATAAAATCTGTAAAATTATTGGTATTTTTTAACTCAGTTTTCAGAAAATAGAATCTATATTTGTATTTGTAAATATTATTATTTTCTCCCATAATAACTAAATCATCCAACTTATTATTTCTGTATTCATTATTTTTGTCTCGTTTTATCTTCAACTTATTATTAATTATTATAATTTAATTTGTAGGTATAGAAATATTTTGTTACATCAATATATTATTCTATATTATTATGTTATTATTATTTTATTTCCTTGTGAGCAAAAAAGGGCTCTATTTTAGTACTTAATAAACTGTATATTATATATAATAAAATAATATTTATATGTTGTTATAAAATGTCGAACAATTAAAAAAATAAAGATAGTTATAATAATCAATATTTAATTTAAATATATATACATATTCTGTATATATATATATATATATATATATAATTTTATATTTTTTATTAAATAGATGCTTGGTATCAATTTTAATGGATATAAATGTAATGTTTATATAGTCATATGGTTGTCGATATTAATAATGTATTGTGTATTTATACAATATTTAAATAAGAAAACATATTTAAATTTATGATATATCTTTGAATATAATTATAATTTAACTATTATATTTATTATATTGAAGTTTAAAGATATTAATTATTTTTTATATATTAAATGAAAATCACATAATCTATTCATATAGATTACATTACACGATAGTAAATATAAAATCATAACAATATAATGCACATTTTTATTAAATTTGTATGTTCGAAATTGAATAACATATTATCATGTTTATTTCACAATTGACTCCTACTACCCACTCAGGATAATATCATTTCTAACGAGTGTGTTATATATTTGAATATTATTGTTATTACTTTTGTGTTCAATGACCATAGTAATTACTACATAAATATTGCAAACATTAATATATACATGTTCGTTATTTCTGGATATCATATTCCATTTTTTATAATACATCTTCATCTAGTTATAATCATGTGATAAGTTTAATGATGCATTACGATGTTGTTTTGATGAACATTCACATTTAATTATTAGAACATAGAATTAAAGTACACATTCTCATTGATTTAATAATTAAATTGTTCTTCTAAGGAGATAACTTCGATACCACCAGTTGACATTTAGGTTAAGAAATTATTTTACTCATCACAAATCTTTCAAACATATTATATATTTGTATAGGAAAAAGTAATCAGTAGTAGAATTATTTATACTGATACAATTAATAAATATGGTACTTCATCCACATAAGCTTTACATTAGAGTTTTCTATTATCGGAATACAAAAATCTCATATGTTACTAATGATAATATTTGTTCTTTATTTACTGATAATAACATTTTTAAATAATAAAATATATTCCTATAATATATTATGCTTACTTTGAAATTCCACCCATTATCTCTGATACTTACTAGTCTTTTTAGAATGTACAAACAATATATATATATATATATATATATATATATATATATATATATATATATATAAATAATAAGAACATCATCTATTAATGAATTATAATATTTATAACATTAATTTTATTTAATAGACCACCCATCGAAGTGTCACCAAATAATAGAAAACAAATGCATAACAATACATGAAATGAATACCTCGGATACATCTTGGTATAGGGCGCAGTACGAGTGTCAACGAAAGAATGCCACTTTAATAGAAATACACGACCCACATAATTACAATCCAACCAAGAAATACGACTTCGATAACAATATTATTGATACACGATTACGTTATTGGATTGGTGCTACAAACGAAAAACTTATATGGACTTCTGGTTTCAAATCAATATATATATTAAACAATATTATATAATATATAAATATATATATATATATATATATATTTCTATATATACGTTATCTTATAAAATAATTGATATATTTAATACAAAATTTTTTAATATAAAATTTTTTTATAAATTATTTTATATAACTTCTATACATATGATTAATTCATTAATTTATTAAGTATAATATAAATATTCATTATACATACGAATACTATTTTACTTATTATACAATACATAATTATGATATCAATAATGATTATTATTCTCATTATTATAAATGTTATATAATATATTATTTACTTTACATAATAAATTGTAATATTTATTTTCTATTATTTACAATATCTATAGTCATATAGTCACATTGTTTTGCGAGTAATATTGCACCGAGTAATTCGTACGCGCTGACCTCATTAGCATAACTTACTTTCAATTAACATTCACGCATAGGCAATATACATCCCATATTCCTGGAATATTCTTCCTATATGGGAATATCCTGGGCAATATCCGTCCAATATCCTAGAACACTCTCCATACAGCTATCCGTACTATACCATAAACTCAAAACTTCAAGAAACTACTGAAAACCTATTTATTTAATCTGAAACATTAACATCAAATATATATGGACGGCCGATTGCTTTATGAGCACAGTTCGAAGTCCGAAAACCGAAAAATGTACAAATGTAATGTATTACAATCCATTTGTACCACCACGTGACTACATGACCACGTGACTACACGTACCACCACGTGACTACATGTCCAACCGTACACCGTCAACTATAGTTAATTAACTACTAATGTATACACACTTCAATAAATTACTGAAAAAGCATGTATTCATTCTAAAACATTAATTTAACACGTATATAGCCGCGGCAGATTGCTTTATAAATATATTATTAAATATATTTTTCAGCCCGAAAATCGAAAATGCAAAATGTATGTATGGTTAGGCTATGCTGACCAATAGACAGTGTCTATTGGAATATCTATTTTGTTCAAATTCATCTATAGATTACATTCTTATAAGATAATTGTCTAAATATTATATCAACATGTTTTTAAAAAATAATTTTGATTAAATTTGAGGGTCCGATCGCATATTTAAAATTACCATGGAGTAGATATACAAATAATAAATAAATGTTCTAGGTGTGTCCTATAATTATATTTTAATAATATATTATGAAATTGTTTGATTATTTATATTATGTAATATAATACATTATAGAACTACAAATAAACTTATAATTCTTGGAAATATTTATATTTATATGATTTTGTTGTTGATATATTATGATTATAATATAAATCATGTATATATATATAATTATTAAATACTATTACTATTTTATTAGATACATACCACTGATATCACGAAGCGTATACTTAGATACATATTGGGATATTCTATATGATTTTAGTTTAAATAATAGTTGTTGTTATAACATAAAATATTTTTGTAAAATTAATACATATATATATATATATATATATATATATATATATATATATATATTCTTATCGACCATCTATGAATTTGTTATTATTCAATACAGGCTACCCACATTTAAACATTTTCTAAATACAATTATGTTAATTTTCACTTATAAAACTATATTTATCTAATATATAATATATAAATATAATATTAAATAATGATACTAATAATAATAATAATTAATAATAATAAATTATAATATGTATACATAATAATTATATATAATTAATGATAATACTTTATATTATATATATATATATATACACACACACATATATATATATATATATATATATATATATATATATATATATATATATATATATATATATTCAACTTATATACTATATATATTATACTTATATTGATATTTTATAAATACATTATTAGATAATATACTTACCAATTTGTATTAGTAATTATACTCAATACATTTATTGTGTTATAGACATTTTTATTTGTATTTTATTTATCGGATTTTTTAATAATTTAGTGTAATTATAGATATTTTACATATAAATAATATAAGGGATATAGTTGTTTGACTAAATAGGGGGGTTTGGATAATGCGAATTTTGCATTTAATATAAAATTTCAGAAATATATGATACATAAAATAAATGTTACAATTATCTTTTCTATAATAAATAATTATATATATACTATAATATAATATATATATATATATTATATATATGTAGAATATATTTTGTATATGAAATATTAGATTAACTAAAAAATAGAATTCTAGTTAAAAAAAAGCATTTACAAACTATATATTATAAACAAAATTATCAAATTATATCATTTTATAATAAATATCACATTTTGAATAGCCATACTCTATATAATAAATTTATCAATTGTTTTAAATATTATATGTTACGATTCAAGCATATGTCGATATCTATCGGATATTTGAGGAATTATAGTTGAAAATACCATAATCTATGAATAAGAACAAATGTGAACCAATCCATACAAAAAGATAAACATGTTCATACAAATGTAATATACACACGAGTTAACATTATATCTTACACAGTTTTAAACATTTTTAAATCGTATACTTTAACAATTATTGATTTTTATAAAATATAAAATTCTATCAGTCGTTAACGATACACATCCTCTATAAAATTAGTTTAGTCAGTATACAATCATTTTAAACCTTAAGACATTATCCCACTAGGTCTCAATATGATAATGGTTGAGCTCATTAACACATATATTTGAATATAAAAAGTATATTTTATTATATCGTAGAATTCTTATACGATATCCATTATCATTTCGTTGAAGTAAACTAAAATAGTAATTAAATATATTTGCTTTGTCGATATATAAAATAAAACAATAGTTTATTAATTATTGTGTTATTAATAATAACTTTTGTATTTTCGAAATAGCGGGCGAGCACCGAATTAGGGGGCTTCGGTGAATATGAAATGTACAATGGGGTGGGGCATTGATGGTGTAAATACATTGAGAATGGATATAATCTAGAGCATTCGGAGTAGACGGATATTATAGATGTATGTTTACGGAGATAGCAGACGCGATCTATGATTTTAGAGGTTGAGAATAGAAGAGTCGGTAAAACATTTGTGGGATATTACTCAATGATTATAATTCAACAAGACCGGATACTTCATGGCTGAGTTGATATGGTAGCGGTAATAAGGTATACGAGGTATATGTATATATATATATATATATATATATATATATATATATATATATATATATATATATATTAACTTACAGTTTGAATGATATTGAAACTATATTATGAAATCATATTTTTTAAACTCGCCGATTGTCTATCGCCTACAGCTGTTCATTGTTGCATAACATTCATTGCATTTATAGTAACAATACGTTGTTATCTATATATATATATATCTGTCCGTCACTATATGCGCCACTATAGTACGGAGGAACTAGCGTGTTAACTACTATTGTTTTAGTACGCAGGTGCGTAGATTTATTGTAGGATAGTGACAGCACACCGAGAAGTATAATGATAGTGCTATACCGACAGTGTTGTAGTCAACACGGGGTAATATAGGCAATGGGGGTAATAGAGGCAATGGGGTAATGTAGGAAATGGGGTATTATAGGGGCAATGGGGTAATAGAGGAAATGGAGTAATATAGGCAATGGTGTAATAGAGGCAATGGGGTAATATAGTCAATCGGGTAATATAGGCAATGGGGTAATATAGTCAATCGGGTAATATAGTAAATGGGGTAATAGAGGCAATGTGGTAATATAGTCAATGGGGTAATAGAGGCAATGGGGTAATATAGTTAATGATACACGAGAGGGTAGTGTTGAGTAATTCGGGGATATATTAGTGAATAGAGGAAATATCGTAGAATATATGTAGATGGTGATATTTTTAATAAATCGAGATTGATGTAGAATATATTGAAGAGTGCGTTAAGGAGAGACAATACAAACAACTATTGCTACGTATCAAGAACAATAGATGCAGGGTTATTCAACTTAATGCGATTAGCAGATTATAGAGATATCAGATATTTTAGAGTACTGCCGAATGAATCGGTGGTAGGTGGTAGGAATACTATAGTTGAATTGAATTGAATTGAATTGTTTATTTAAACACTAATATAGCGGGCCCTCTCTGGTGTAAAATAGTTACTATATTGAATTATGTTGTACGGATATATTAGGAGAAGGAATGCATAGGAGGTATTAGTAGATCAGTTATGTGGTATGTTAATATCACCTGTATTATATTGGAACACAAGTTATGCATAGTAACGTTTTGAGTATTCTTCGAGAAAGAGGGGTATGATTCTAGTGGGTTGAAAACATAACTATAGTTATGTTATGCATATTTTACAAACTGCCTGTGTGGCTCAGTGGCTAAGGCGTCAGACACACAAGCAGTAGGACATGGGTTCGAGCCTCGTCCGGACCATTAATTAATTTTATAAAATGGGTCTTAAAATATTATTTAGAAGTGATAATATATAATTGTGTATACATAAATGATAGGCTCTTGTTAAAACCATGGATGCCTTAACATGAGAGCGGCTTCGAAGGGACATTAGAGCCATATATGGTTATAAGTGAAAACTTCATCTAAGTTCCTGGAAGGACTCCACCAAATAAAAATAACAATAACAACAATATGCTATGTTAAAGGTACAGGCTTAATATCTAAAGAGTATTCTTCAGTATTATGGGTATTCGGTATTCGGTATTACGTTAATTAAAAGGTATATATAGATATATGGTTTACGTATAGAAAACCAATTAATTTAAATACGGATAGCTTAATGCAGATTTGCCGTTATGTAATTATATAGGTAATGTAATATATTTTTTTGAAACACGTTATATATAAACTTTCTAGGTATAATATATATATATAATGCAAAATGTATAATTATATATGATAGACATAACAAGTACTGCTCATTAAATAATAGCGTATATAAACATATCCAGAAAAAGATAATAAATATAATATATGGTCTAACAATGAGATGGATTTAGATATGGATTCAACGGAACAATGCGTATCGTTTAGTAATAATAAGTGGAACAAAGTTTCGTGTAGACAACCATTGCCATTCGTATGCTCTGAAGGTATCTAATTCACATGATATTATATAATATATATATATATATATATATATATATATATGTATATATTTATTATAAAATACGATTGAATTATAAATAAATATATCAATATAATATAAATATTTTAATTTTTAGGATTTACAGAGAGTTCAAATACAATAATTTATATAGGTTAGTGTCGCTATATATTAAATTGTTTGTAATTCTAATTACATTATTTATTTCTAGTGATCGCATGCGCATGTCTACTAATCATTACCGTTGGATACATACTGTAAGTACCTTGTTATATATATTGTGATAGCTTTAATGTATATCAACTATCTAACATTAGTATACAATATATAATACATTATTATGACGAATTTTATATTATAAATAAATGTTATCATCATAATTTTGTAAGGGATAATATATATATATGTAAATCTATTTTTTTATAATATTCATGTTAATACATTATATAAAATGTTCATATTAAATATTTATATAAGTAATATTAAATACTGTTAATTTTAAATTATATAAATATTATTTTTAGATTAAATATTATTTTGATTTAAATATATATTTAAATACATTAAGAATTGTAATATTTTTAGTAATCTTGATATTACAATTATTTAATGTATTATATCCTTTAGTATGCGTACTCTTTATAATCTTAAGAAAGAGTGATTATAAATATACTAACTAATTTAATTTTTTCATTTATATTTGTCCGTGCTCATACATACACTCAATCTACACAAACGGATATATACTTAGAGTTACGTCGGATACCTTAATCAACCTACATTATAATCTTGGACAAAGTATTGTTATTATTTAATGTCATATTGAATTATCACTATATGTTATAGAATTATCACTAGGCTATTATGCCATGGTACCTACTACCACGTATCACTAATAGTGATATATACTTATATCACTATTATAATATACTTAATTACTTAACTAAGATTATTACTCGAACCTCATATATATATATCTCTCAACTCATGTTCTCTATTATTATCTATTATCTATTATATATACATATATATAGGTATGTAATACATGATATACATATATATATATATAGGTATATATATACATACTATGTATATATATATATATATATATAGTAATACTCTAATACTACTTAATACACCTATATCATATCGATTAATGCACGTAATGTCATCATGTCTGCGTACAATGTAAATAATGTAAAAATATTACTTTTATTACTACTATTACGCCTTACATTCAATTTGAAATTATAATACAAAATATGTTTTGTTATATAAATATTGTCGCTTTATTTCATAAGTCTAAATAGATACGTATTAAATAATTAGTTTTATAAATTGTTATAGACTAGCATAACATATAATATATTAAAATATACTATATAATAATTTCTCTAATATCTATAATACCTATTAATATTTATATATTTATAATTATAAAAATATATCGGTTACTATCTTATGATTTATTTATTGTAAACATTAATTATTACAAAATTTCTATTTCTATTTCAAAATATATGTTTCGTATGAAAATAGAGATATCTATTTTTGAATATTTGTCTTTAATTTTAATTTTGATAATGCTATACATGTTTAAGCAGCTTTGAAATATTAAAGAATATGAAATTGTATTATAATAATATATTAATATATTATAATTATAATTGAATACAAAAATACACATTTATATTTACTTTACATTTATATATGGTGTATATATCAAGATATACAATATATATGTAATTTAAAAACTGCCTGTGTAGCTCAGTGGCTAAGGAGTTAGACACACAAGCAGTAGGACACGGGTTCGAGCCTCGTCCGGACCATTAATTAATTTTATAAAATAGGTCTTAAAATAAAATTTAGAAGTGATAATATATAATTGTGTATACATAAATGATCGGCTCTCGTTAACACCGTGGATGCCTTAACATGAGAGCGTCTTCGAAGGGACATTAGAGACATGTATTGTTATAAGTGAAAATGTCATCTAAGTTCCGGGATAAAAGGACTCAACCAAATAAAAATAATATTTAAATGTAAATTTAATAGCGTGTTTAATCTATCTCAAGATTTATAATAGTATCCGCATATTACTGAGTTGTAGCTATATATGGCTATATATGTATAATTATATCGGTGACCTGTATTAGTATATGCAAAGATAGTCATATATATCGATTTAATTATGGTTTTAACATACAAGATTACGATCGTGATAGTGACTCATATCGATATAAAGATAGTGATCATAATAATATTTATTGATTGTATCATGTGAAATATTAGCGGTTACAAATCGACCCCTCAAGAAGTTGTAGACTTGTACAATGTACATGTTATACATGACTGTGAGGGGTAGAGGATAATAAAATACAAATAGTAATATTTTTTGTCTTGTGTTTTGATTTAATGTTTATTTTTAAGTTCTTGATAAACATAAGAGAAAAACAAGAACTACCTGGAGTCGAACTCGGGACATCTCGTTTACATAATTGTGACTATTCCACTGAGCTATATACCCCATACAATTATGACCCGTTCTTCCCAGAAATATGGATCTATAATCTTCAAAGTTGGAATAAGAGTCAAAGAATCATGATTGTCGAACTCAACTATATATGCCCATTTCTGCATAATTATATAATCTTTATACATACTTATTTAAAAATCATAATGTACATGTGTATTATATTGATAAGGCGAAAACTTGTAGGCCTACATATATAATAACATCATAAACAACATTAAATTATATATCATATATAATATATTAAATAAATGTTACTTTAATTATTTATAATTATTGATATAAATATAAATATAAATAATATAATACACATTATTTTCTTTAATATATTACATACATTTTGAAATTATATATATATATATATCTATAATTAATTGAAAATTATATTTTATAGATATTATAAAAAGGAACATAAAAAGAATGCTCCTATAGCGTTAGTTTTATTATATTATGTTATAACTTTAAAAACGTATAGTTAAAGTTTTAAATTCTTATTAATACATTTATTTACAACATAATAACTATAGTATATATTAATTAATATTAGTATACTAATATTTCTACGTTAGAAGAATATAAACAAAACCATTACAATTAAATAAAACAAAACTCTATGATGTAAATTATCACTTAGTAAATATATCAATTTAAAAGTTTTCCGCATACATGTAATATCATAATTTACACGTGTATTATATTGTTGAGGCGAATATTTATAAATTTAATAAAGTATAGAAAAGGCATTATATAAAATGCATAATATATTTAATATATATATATATATATATGTATTATTTAAATTATATATATGCTTACTTTACCTTATTTCGGTAGTCTCATTTCCGAAACAGTGAAAGTTCTCCAAACATAACTAGCTACCCTAATATCGCTCGCCGTTATAATGGCATTGCGATCTATAGACCTGATGTAGCTTTAATGTGGCCTTCCCCTTCTTCTAGATCCATGAGTAGGTTCCATAAAACTAGATCCGAAATATCATATCTAGTGGGCACATATTTTAAATATCGACTTCTGATCCGTGTAGATCATTTTCTATATCCTCATAAAGTATATCATTTGTGATTTTCTGATACCGATATAAGTTTTGCAAAATGTGTAGAATTCGAGTGTATGTATCGTCTGTTGTTTGAGTAGTATATTTATAATTGTTCACGTCGCATACCCGTACTGCAGCATCTATTCCACTGTGTAGTTCATAAGACTTTTGTTTCCTACTAAGAGTTAATTTATATATATATATATATATTCTTCATTTGATGACAGGTTCTTCAAGTAAGCTCTTTTTTATTTTGAAATATGTTGCACTGCTGCCTATCCATGCCCTGAGGTACTTGACCTCTTCAACTCTTTTCAGATTATTTAATCTATAGAGTTTATTTCAAACTTTATATCGTTGTTGTAGCTCGTGTATTTAGTAACCCTGCACGGTGTACATATACATGTACGCGTACAATGTACGCGTGCTTAGTCCTACTCATTTAGCTGATTGTTCGTCTCTTGGGATTATTTGATATATTTACGTATTAAATCAATATTATCTGTGAAGTCCATGCATGTAATACTGAAGGGTGGTACTCTTCTGCTTTATAATTTACGTAGTTGGAAAACTAGCTTATCTTACCTTCCTAGTAAAGCTATTCTCATAACGTAATCGATAGCTATGATGACTAGTTATGGAGATAACGTATCTCCTTGTAACACACCATTATATATATATATATATATATATATATACTAACAAATATATTATTTTAACATCGTATACTTATGTATATATATGTATATGTATATATATATATATATATATATATATATATATATATATATATATATTTCAATAATTAACTGAACATTATGTTTTATAGATATCATAAAAAGGAACAGAAAAGGAACGATACTATGGCGTTAGTGTTAATATATTATGTTAAAACTTTAAAAACGTATAGTTAAAGTTGTATATTATTATTATAACATTTATTTACAACATAAGAACTACGAAAATATCTGTGTTAGAACAATATAATTTAAATGAACACAATTAAACAAAATAAAAATCTAAGATGTAATATATTACTTAAAAAGTTTCCATTAAACGCTTAAGAATAATATATGAATCTTATAGAAATAAGTAATAAATTCCTAGTTATTTTAACTTATAACAAACTTAATATAATCTTACAAGTATTGCGGGGAGGGGGATTATTGAATAAAATATTAATTAAATATTAATTAAATATTAATTAAATCAGTAAGTTATTGGGGTATGTTTTGATAAATTAGCATTATATACAGGGAACACCAACATTTTTCTATACATAAATACAATCCAAATTAATGACATATAGCATTTGAATTATATATATATATATATATATATTACTAGTTATATTTAGATTATGACATATCTTTAAAGAGCTTCGCTAGATTGAGTAAATTGTTGAACTCATGTGCATGTGATGAGATAATACAATATGATTATACATATACAATTGCATTATGATAATAGTATTTAAATATAATTATATATATATATATATATATATATATATATATATATATATATTATGTATGATACCGACTTTAATATAAGTAATAACATATAAATAATATATATATATATATATATATATATATATATTTATATAATAATAAATTTGATAACATTAATATTACACCTGTATTTAAAGTAATATCATATTTAATATGTCCAGAATGCTATGGAGTGAAGACGACAATTTAGGAATACACAAGGCTGTATCAGAGTGCATATCAGATCTTGGTACAGATATTTTAAAAATAACTGCAGACGATTTATAAATTATATTATTTAATAAATTTAGATTTAACTATATTTATCTATTAAACAAAAATACATTTTTATGAATATCATATATATTGTTATTTTGGTGTTGTCCTTCCATCATATCGAGAAACTTAGATGAAGTTTTCACGTATTAACGGTCCTTCGAAGTCTAAATATTATTTCAAGACCTACTTTAATGGTCCGGACGAGGCTTAAACCCAGTCCTACTGATGTTGTGTTTGACGCCTTAGCCAACTAATACATACATGCAGTTTATATATATATATATATATATATATATATATATATATATATATATATATATATATTAATGGTGCTATGATTAAATAAATATGCATGCATCATATCTACTTATCGCTAATAACCTTTGTCAGATATTCTTATATATGGTATATGTGTTTGGTGGTGTGAAACATAAGAAATCAATAATATCTACATAGCACTAACCAAATGGGAAGATACATAATCATATTGATTATATCCTGTAAATAAATACGGAATAGTACTTACTGAAGAGGGTCCCAGATAACAAAAGCCTACTCTTAAACGTTTCCTGGAAGATATAATGGACAACACACTTCACAGTCATAAAGGCACTATCAAAATGAACGGAAGAATAATCACTGACCTAATATTTGCTGATAACATTGACGGTCTCCGGTTCATGAGAATAATTGGTATATTTAGCAAAGAACATTTCACTGACAGCAAGTAAATTTAATAAGGAAATAACTCCATCTAAGACCAAATTGATGTTAAATGATAATACCTGCAATCCGCGTATCACCAGGAATGAACAAATCGAGATCGTTAACAACTTAACATATACAGGATCCATCATCCATTAACAAGGTTCCAAAAAAGAAATCAGCTAGAGCAGCACGAACAAATCAAGTATTCAATAAAATGAAAGTAATATCGAATGCCAAACATATAAGCTGAACTATATATAGCTCAGGCTTATGAACTCTTTAGTAACGTCAATTGTTATATATGTATGCGAAACATGGACGCTGACAGTTGAAATCGAAACTAGGATAACAACATTTGAGACAAAGAACTTTCAGAAATTACTTGGTGTTACCTATAAAGACAGAATAACAAATGATGAAATCAGAAACAGAATATCGCAAGCTGGCCGTCACACAGACTTACTAACAAATGCAAAACGACGAAATTATCATGATCATATAACATGGTCTGATAGACTATATAAACTCATACTACAGGGAAATATTGAGGGTAAAATACGTTGTGGTCGGCCAAAAAAGATATGGATTGACAACATAAAAAAATTGACCCGTAAAAGTATTGGCGAAACTCAACTGATGGCACACAAGAGGAATGGAGAATATTTGTTTTGAACGTGACGCGCCCCAACGTCGTGTGCCCCACGTCTAATCAAGCTAAGGGACCAAGTTATAAAGGTATACAATAATAGCTATCATAACTAATAGAAGGCGTGTATGTATATATTATTACCCCCGACATCCGAATGTAAAGCATTGATGAGTAATTAAAATAATGGTAAATAAAAAATTAAAATTTGTATTTCGAGATCAATGTGAATGGAGTAGAACTTTCAGACTTATATATAATAATAATAATAATAAATATTTATAAGAAGTTTTAAATTGAACATTTTTTTTCATATGAAATATATAAATATTTATGTTATTATTTCCTCAAAATAGATTAAGATCAATATCTTTTCTATGCTGTCGCCCTATAGGGTATAATCGCCCTATAGGGCTTATAATCACTATCACCAGAACTGCACACTACCACCGGAACCTTTTTTCGTTTGAATTACTTTACTTTTTTTCATTTCGTTTTCTTCTTGTTTTATAATATATTTATTCTGATTTAAAAAAAAAAAAAAATAAATAATAATAATAATAAAAATAATAATAATGATGATGATGATGATAATAAGGTTTATTAGCACTTATCATAAGTGTTGCCACCCCTCGTAGGTGCATATAACAATATAATTATAATATTATTACAATAATAATAATAAAAATAAATGAAATATAATAATATTAATATTAAGGTATAGTTAAATTACTTATTTACAAACAAATTAAACAAATTACTTGTATCATAATATGTATTAAATATAAGTTTATGTTTAACTTATCAATTATTTACTTATTTTTATTTTTATTTATTTTTATTTTTATTGTTTTTTATAATTTGGATATATCTATTTAGGATACAATTTATTAGTTGATTTTTTTTGTAAAAGGTATTGTATAGATATGTGATTTCCTTAATTTATTTATTTTCGTGTTTTTTATGTATGTTATAAATATTTTGTGGTAGATTATTATTGTGAAGGTCATGCATGTATATTAGCGTGTTATATTTTTATTAGACTAGTGAGTTTTAATATGTTATTCCTTTCAAATAGCAAATTTATATGTTCTCTGAAGTATTTGGTTTTGTTTATTATTCTTATAATTTTTCATATTATCTATTGTATATTTTAATTTTTCATTATTTTCACCTGTAAATGTTATTGCTGTATCATCAGCATATACTATAAGTTTTACTTGTTGGTTATTATTGAATAGTAATGACAGGTCATTAGTATATATTATAAATAGGAGAGGATCAAGTATTGATCCTTGTGGTACCCCGATATTATTACATAATATTTGTGATTATTTATCATTTATCAAAACAACTTGTTTTCGATTACTTAGGTATCTTTTGATAAGTTGTAGCGAATTGCTTCTTATTCCATATTTATATAATTTATCTATTAATATGTTGTGATCTAGCGTGTCAAATGCTTTGCTTAGATCAAGGAATAGTGTATTTATTGATTTATTTTGTTCTTTGTTTATTAATATATGGTTATATAAATCTAAAATAGCATGTGTTGTGTTATGCTTTTTAGTATATCCGTATGGTGTATTAGATATAATTAGATATTTTTGAAAAAAGGAGGTAAATCACTGATGTATTATTTTTTCAAATATTTTTGAAATTTAGCATATAATTGATATGGACCTGTAGTTCCATGGTTCGTATTGGTTTTAATTTTTATATATGGGATTTATTATTGAATTTGTCATTTTTGTGTGGAAATATATCTTCACTATTACATAAATTAAAATATATATATATATATATATATATATACATATACTATCAAATATCTAATAATTACATTATAAAATGGTGAAATATGCAAGAATAAAATAAGATTTCATCTAGGAACATACACATTTACAATTAAAAATCTAAATATGAAATAGAATAGTTACCCTATTTCAGTCTTAACTTGCATAAAAGCCGATAATTTGGATAGAAAAGAGAATAAATCAACGATTATAACCACGAACGAGTTTATAGAAATATCGGATTGCACGAAGTTGAATAGTTTAAAGTGCGTGTCCCAGTAAACAACAACATACAAATATGAACATATTATGTTCATAATATGAACATATTTATATGATTCTGTATATTTATTTGACAACATATTATTATGAACATATTATGTGCATATAATTTTCATAAAAATATTTATTTTATAACATATTATTATGAATATATTATGCGCATAATATGTTCATATTAATATGCTATCACATAAATATAATATTCAAAAATATTTATCTATAAATATTACCAATTATTTAATTATTTATTATTTTAAGTAAAAATATTTAGGTAAATCTATTGAATCTAAATTAATGAAAATAAATAAAAAATATTGAATATTTTTTGAGACATTTATCATATTAAAAAATGTTTAAAAAAAAAACAATTTTGTATCTATATATACTAAATACTAATGTATATATATATATATATGTGTACAACTATAATATATATATACAATATATATTTATACATACTTATAAAATAATTAAGATAATATACTACTTATTATTAATAATAATATACGTATTTAGTGATCATACTTATAAGGGACATTTCTAGATATGATATCATACATAAAGGAACATATAAATATAATATAGGTCTATAGTTTCGCCAAAATAAAACTGATACAAAATCAATATTTATATATATATATATAATACTTAGCTAGCCATAATATATATATGTCTATAGACAAAATATAATATAAATATAATACATGAGCTTTAGCAGGTATACTATATTAATAGGTATACATATATAGATATAATATAAATATCAATGTGCATAATTTGAATTATTTTTAACATTCTATGATCATATTTGCATGTGCATATTATGTTCATATTTGTATTTGCATAATACGATAACCAAAACATGTTCATAATATGTACACACGTAAACTGTACGCATACCGCCGTATATACTAAATACGCACCAGTAAACAATAACATACATATACGAACGTATCATGAACATAAACGTATGCACATAAACGTATGTAAATATTATGAACATATTTACGCCGTACAGTGATCGACGGTATGAATAGGTTTTGTCCAATAGCAGATAGATATTTTCTAATCGATTATTTCATTTCGTTATTTGTATTAATAATAATTGATTAATAACATTAATAATACTTCAATAACAATACATGTTTGGTAACTATGACTTACATGTTAATATACACACACATGTATAGGGAATACTTTATGTACATTATCGATATAGTAGGTTTCAGTAGGTACTAATATTATGTATCCTGACCTATCGGTTAAAGAGGTAACACACTATTAACATTAGGTTACAGCGAGTACCTATTAGGGTGTAAGTAGTGCCCCCATAGCCGTACCCTACTTAGGGGACAATTTTAATAAATATGATCAGTACCCTAAAAATGATCAAACTGTACCCTAAATAATGTTAGCAGGTTGTACCCTAATTATATGATACCGTGTACCCTAATGCAATTGTATTATATGTACCATAATTGCATAGAATGATATTTACATATAATAATCACGTACACTAATATTTAAAATAGCTGTACCCTAATAAATATATAGAATGTACCCTAGTACATTTAACAGTCAGGTACACTACTATTTAACATATATATATATATATATATATATATATATATATATATATTGTACCCTAGTGAATTTAAAATTCGTGTACTCTATTTAGGCTACATGGTAAATTTGTGTGATATTTTAACGATCTGTACCCTATAAATTGAATTATCTGTACCCTATAAATTGAATTATCTGTACCCTCATTGTTAACAGTGCACTGTACGCTTCATAATAGTTTACACGTTTGTAATGTACATTGTTATTGTTATTGTTATTTGGTGGAGTCCTTTCATACCATCCAGGAACTTAGATGAAGTTTTTACTTATAACCATATATGGCTCTAATGTCCCTTCGAAGCCGCTCTCATGTTAAGACATCAATGGTTTTAACGAGAGACGATCATTTATTTATACACAATTATATAAGATCACTTCTAAATAATATTTTAAGACCCATTTTATAAAATTAATTAATGGTCCGGACGAGGCTCGAACCCGTGTCCTACTGCTCGTGTGTCTGACGCCTTAGCCACTTAGCCACACAGTTATCATATGTTTGCATATAATATAATATAAATGACTATTACGAGATTGTAACACACCGACGCATTAATATTATCAGTGTAATCAAGTTTTAGATATAGTAGAAACCCAGGTTTAAATTTATATATAGCTATAATAATACAAATTAATATTTTAATATTATTATATTTACTTTTTGGATAATATTATATTATTATATGTTACGACAATAATTTAGATTCTTCATCGAAATTATATAACATAGAAGCAAAACGTAGATTAATATTGTAATTTTCAAAAATTATGATGAACGGCCCAATACAAGTACACTTCATTTATAAACGTTCCGGAATTTTAAAATATACAATCCAATAATATTAAATGACATATAGATTTTAGTGAAATAATTTATATTTCTGTGTGTAATGTTCACATCTTAAAATTAACTATAATATATATAATTACATAATTAAATATATTAACAATATTATTTTTATTCACACAAATCAAACTAATATTATTATAAATATCTTATAAACAAATATATATTATATTATATTTTTTTAATTATATATAAATTAATAATTTATTTACAAATAAATTTAATATTATTTTTAATATTGAATATTTTATTTCGTTAATATGATATTTAATAATAATAATTAATAATAATAATAAATAAATAAAGAAAATAAATAAAATATGTAATAAATTAAATTGAATAAATATCAGCATACAAAATGAAATATAAATATATATTATTACAATATAATATAATATTAATTAATATAATATATACTAGTGTATTCGGTTGTAATAATAATAATAATGGTTTGTTTAAATATAATATTATAATATTTCATTTATGTTATAATGATATATATATATATATATCTTAAATCATTTCATCAAAACATAATACTCACGTTAATAATACTAAAATGTATTGGTTAGTGCTAGTTTTTACACTTTTAATGTAATTAATATAATATAATTTATAATAGGATCGAATGTTGTATATATATTATTAGTATTTTAATAATTAAATTATTAATCATTTAAATTATATTTTATGATTATTGATATATCACATATATGTAACACATATCGAATGCAAATATATATTATATTATCTTTCAATATAGTTTAGTATTAATAGTAATAATATAATACTTAACAAATATTTTATCTATATAATTATATTATTAATAGAGTTAATAACATGATAAACATATACTTTATTTCATATTTTAAACTTTGATAAAAGTTACAATTTAAATTAAATGATGATGATTATGACACACGGTTTATTATTCACTAAGGGCCATGTAGACCATTCTCTAGTTCGGGATGAACATAATAATAAGATAATAATAATACGTCGAATATATCATAACAATAACGAATACAAAAATAATAAGTGTATACATAATTTAGAGATTAGAGGTAGAGAGATAAGAAAATGTAAGATTTATAAATCTGTTGGGGTATCTACTAGTATGGATGGTAGGATGGAGGGCATTCATAGAGTAGGGCAGGAATTTATAAAATATCTAAAATGTATGGAAGTTTTACTAGAATTCCAGGAGATAAGGAGAGGAATATTTTGGTAACAAAGAGATATCAAATAAGGTCATATTTTATGTTTTGTAAGTAAATTATAGATATAGATAGGTTTAAAGGTGATCTAATAACACGAATGGTATACCATCCTATAGGATGTAGGGAATTCTATAGAGTGCATTCTGGGCTGGGCACGGAATTTAAAAAATGTATATGCATTTCTATAGTAATATCATACAGTATTTTTGTATGAAATATTTATGTTTAAATAACATATTTCATTCTTTTCTATATATATATATATATATATATAAAATATAATAAATTTAAATATATATTATTTATATTAATTAATATATACTATGAATAATATTACAATTTATATAATAATAATTATTAATAACTAATTAATTATATTAAATTTATATTTTAGAATGTACCGGAAGAGATTGTTTACAATTAAGCAAGTATATAACATATATATATATATATATATATATATATATATTGGATAAATTATATGTGGGTACATATACATGTCGCAAAAAACGTGACAATTCGTGACAATTCTAGATCAATATCCCACAGAAAATATGTATCGTAGACAATATTACCCTAAAATTAACACTATATAGAATAATATACCCTCGGAAACAATATATCTGTACACATTCAAAAAGTATTATACATAATTGTATAGTTTTAACCTTTATTATATATATATATATATATATATATATATGTTATAGAGTGAGTCATGATAGATTTATATTATTGTACAATAGCGCTTCGACTGCGAATGTATATTGTAGCTATCCCAATCGGTATTCTATAAATACACTGCCACTAGGGATGTAAATGATGCTCAAATCTAAAGCATCGATGCAGTCTCAGTCTCGGTTACCCAAAGCATCGATGCAGTCTCAGTCTCGGTCACCTAAAGCATGATGCAGTCTCAGTCTCGGTTACCCAAAGCATCGATGCAGTCTCAGTCTCAATACCTAAAGCATCGATTCAGTCTCAATGTAAATAACAATAGCATCGTTTAAGTCTCAGAATGGGTTACCTAAAGCATCGATGAAGTCTCAGTCTCTATAAAATGCATAGCTATTAACTCATGCTTATTAAATGCATCATTCAATTGTTAGTCTAGTTTTTATAAGTTCAATATAGTTTTAGTGTCAGTTACCAGAATCATTGTTTTGTATATAAAACGAAAATAATTTCATTACAATACAAACTATCAGATAAGTATCATAAATAACTACCAGGAGTGTTAATTGATAAGAATCTTAATATGTTCATAAACACAAAAAGTCAAATTAGCCAATTATCAATTGCATAATATTATAATTATAAGAACAAATATAAATTGTAATACATGTAAATTGCTAAATCAAATCTTTATTGGACTGTTGTAAGTTACAATTTGTAACATACTTTTAATTAATTTATCTCCTTATCAGTTAATGCCATTAAATAAAATAATTCGATCCTCATTCGCGTAATATATAAATTAACACCAAGATCAATAGACGATCAGAATAACTGAACTGATGCGACAACAACACCTACTATCAATTAATTTCCACATTATTTATAAATTACTGGTAACTACACATTTTGCATATCATCACAAGACACCAACATACTTCGCGAAATTAATAAAGCCATATTCAAGTCTGAGAGTACACATAATCTACATCAAATTAAAAGCAACACAACAAAATAATCGGCAAACAACAGCAGATAATTTAGTATAGCGGCAACTATCGAGTGATACAAGCTCGATATTGATTTAAGAACTTGTGCATCAACATCTTCATTCAAGACATTATTAAAAACTAATTAATTTATAATTGCTTATGATTTAAGTATTTAATGATTTAAAGTATTTTTTGTTATTTAATATATCACCAGCATATTTTATTTTTTATCTCATATTACTTGTTATTATAAAAACTATTGTTAATTATCATTTAAAAAGTGTATAAACTAATATAAATAATAATATCTAGTTATCAAAAGAATTGTCGTTATAATATTAAGATAATATAAATAGCGATTAAAATTGAAATCAAATAATTAAGATAGTATCATACCTATTAGTCATAGGCTATTAAATATTAAAATTATGACATAAATGAAATCTTTGAACGAACATTTGAGTATATTATAAACAAATTAGCCACCTATCGATACATATAATTAATATTATGTCACATGAAATAGGAAACATTAATAAAAATATGGATACAAAAATTATGTTTAAAATGTAACTTCCAAAAAGCATCATTTCGGCTCGATTATGTTTTTTAAAAGTCTCATCTCGTCTCGGGATCGTTTTACTAGAGTCTCGGCTCGGCTTGGGCTCGTTTAGCTAAAGTCTCTGTTCGGCTCGGGCTCGTTATGCTAGAGTCTCGGCTCGGCATGGGCTCGTTTTTTTTTTCCGAAAATGAAAGTCTCGGCTCGGCATCAAAAGCTCGGCATCAAAAACTCGGCATCATTTACATCCCTAACTGCCACTATCCGATGCACTGGAGTGGAACGCTTTCACTAAATAGTGATTCGCGTTTATGTTATCTGTTTCAGTATGACTTTGGACTCAAAACCTATAGTGTCATTTATTTACTAACTAGAATATATAATCGACGAACCCGCATACACGGTTGATACTGAATAAATACTACTGACCGTACATAATATATATATATATACTTCAATATCTCAGAAATACAATTAATGATATTTGATTATTAGTATATATATATATATATAATTATTTATATATATATATATGTATATATATATATATATATATGTTCGGCATGCATAAACCAAGGCGTTTTTTTGTATTAATTATAAACCTATTGTTAATTTTGTACCATGTCGTTTTGGGTTTCAATTGTTATCTATTTTGTCTTCATTATTTTTGTTTATATATTTATTTTTTGTTTACCTAATAAACTATATATTATTATTATTATTATTATTATATATATATATATATATATATATATTATATATAATCTATTTATATTGTATGATGTTATTTTAATAGACTATTTCAATATATTTATAAACGTATATATTAGGGATTTAAATATTTCAAAATAATGATGTTTCGAAACAAATGAATGATTGAAATACTAGATTACAAAATAAATTAAACATCGAAATATAAAGTATCGAAACAAATATATTGAAATATTTTTATATAAAAATATATTTGAAATTAAACTAAATGTTGGGAATAGATAATAATTAAACATAATATTTTGATTTCATGTTTCAAAATAAATGTATAGATACATAATTGAATCATTTATATTTAACACAAACACATTTTATTGTATTTTTAATAATTTACTAATTATGAAAGATTCTCCTTTCTTTAATAATATAAACTAATTAATAATCTAGCTTAATTCATATTTCAAATAGTTGATTATTTAATTTTTCCATTGTGATATTATATATATATATATATATATAACAAATAATTATATGTATACTTCATTTAAAAATAAAAACATTAATTAAATATCAGTTATTTAATATATTATCGTGATTCTCTACACACTGGAGTTTGTGAGATTCATATGTTCCAGGCCTTCTATATCTTCAGAGGATATATAAGGCCTTTATGCATTGTGCACAGTATAATATTCATTGTGTATGCATGCATATTATTTTATTTTGTGAAATATTTACTGAATATGGGCTTTTATATAATACCATGTATACATTGTATGATCAAATTACTAAAATAACTAGTCTTTTCATATATTGAATACCCGGCTATGTTTAATTGTGTATTTATAAGTATCGGGTATTTTAAAATGAAGTAAATAAATAAAATAAAATACCCTGTGATCTATTCAATTATACGATACTCGGGTATACCCGGGTATAGGGTACCTGTTTACATCCCTAGTAGCTATTACTATTAGTTAGTTCTATCATGTTTAAAATAAATACTCAATACACATACACACACATATATATATATTACATTTAACATATATAGTATGATGGAATTATATTTTTATCAAAACAGAATTACCATTGGTAATATATATTCATTAAAAATCGATTACATATATATACACATATATAAATTATATTCGTGACATTAATAATATACAATAGCGTGTCTAAAGAATGGATTTTCGCAAAACAATCTTGCGAAGAAAATAACAATACGCTGGTGACAGTTTTCAATGAAACTTATAATAAAGCGTTAATCGATTTAATGAAGCATAATGAAAATATGGAAGTATTTATAGGAGGAAAAATAGTAAAACAGCCATTTACTTGGTATAACAGTTTAGTATAATATATATATATATATATATATATATATATATATATATATATATATTTATATTTATATAAATATATATGATATGATTCATCTATGATGATATATGGTTTATTATGAACTAAAATAGGGCGAGGTAGATCACCTAGCTAGTTCAGGAAGATAATAATAATATGATAACAATTAGATAATAATATGTTGAATATAAAATAATGTATATACAAATAATAATGTGGATGATTTAATGATTAGAGAGAAAAGAAGAAGTCAGATTATAAATCTTGTGTTGTATCTAATAGAACTGATGGTAGGAGAGAGGGAATTCCATAATATGGAACCACATTTTTTAAAAGCTCTAGAATCTATGGAATTTTACTAGAGTGTGGGGATATAAGGAGAGGTGCATTTTTGTAATGAAGAGAAGTTAATATTGTATGTTTTTTAAATATATCAAAGATATAGCTAGGGATGAAAGAATATATTGATTTATTAATTATTGAGAGACCACGTAATATATACATGAGGAAAAATGGTAGCCACATATGAGATGATTGATATGCTATTGTAGTAGAGTGTGATCCAGTCGTTTTATGCAGTAAGTAGTACGTATTCAGGATGGGATAATCAGATTTAGTGGAGCAGTAGCTTTAGTAGGAAGTAGGGCAAAAAGTAGTCAAATCGGGAAATTATAAGAGCATTTAATAGAGTTTTCGTTAAGTTACTGGAAAGTGTGGTACGTATTTTTTTTAATTCTGAAGAGATGAAAGTTGGAGGATTTTGTAATAGATGATATGTGATTCTTAAATGATAATTTGTCATCAAATACTAATCCTAGGTTGAGAAGGAGAAGGAGAAATAAGCATGTTATTTAGAGTAAAGTTTGGAAAGGAAGTTTAAGAAGTAGATAGGTTAATTACAGTAGTCTTATATGCATTAATTAGTAGTTTATTGGAGAGGATTCATAATATTATGCAATTTGCACATTCGATTAATTCATTAAGTTAATGGTATTATAATAATTTATTGGGAAAGAGTTAAACAGTTGAATTTCATCAGCTAAAATATAGTATTTTATATTTGGAATTTTTTTAATTAGATCAGAAATAGGGAGGATATACATATAAAAGAGGAATGGACCTATAACTTATCCCTGGGGAATACCGTGGTTAAGCGAAGAAAGAGGCTAGTAAGATATTTCAATCATAATAGATATTATAAAGCATAAGAGATATTTTGTCTGTTTGTCAGATATAAAATAAACTATTTTAATGTTGACCAGATATTCCTATCATAGAATGCAGTAAGATTTATATATTATAGTACATGGTGTCAAAAACAGATGAGAGGTTAGTAGGATTAGCTGGTAACTAGTTTTGGTATTTAAGCTGGACAATATTGTGACAGTAATACGGAGCTGTATATATATATATATATATATATATATATATATATATATATATATATATATATAATATATAAGGCATTACACTTCGTTGAATTCATACTGAATATACGTTTTTTTCTATGCTTTCATATAATCAAATACAAAAATTAATACAATAATTATTGAATTAATACACAGTATAAGCAAATTAAATGATATTATAAATCATCATATCAGTGCGATATGAGATTTAAAGGGGGATAATCGTGCTTTAAAAGACGAGATAAATACAATTAATACTAATATTGATAATAATAATATTGTTCAAATTAGTCAAATTGATTCATTATCTGTTAAACAAAATACAGATAATAATAACATCATTATTTCAATCAATAACGAAAATAACGATACTAAAATTGATTATACTAATAAAGATAATTGTATACATTTAATTTTTTTTACAATGTTCGGTCTTCAGACTGCGAACTGTGCTTATAAAGCAATAGGCCGTCCATATATATTCGAAGTTAATGTTTCATATTAAATAAGTGGGTTTTCAGTAGTTTATTAAAGTTTGGAGTTGATGGTGTAGTACGGAGGGATGTAGGGAGATTTTTCCAGGAATATGGGACGGTATTGCTCATGCGCGATTGTTAGTTAAATGTAAATTATATTTAGGAGGGAGTTGAAGTAGAAACATATTGGTAGAGCGTGTAGTGGTACTAGTTAGTGATTTAAGTTTGAATAGGGATGCTAGGTATTCAGGAAAGTCATGGTGGATTGCTTTATGAGTCAAATTAGTAGAGTTTTATATAGTATTCTATGGCGTATAGGTAGCCAGTGGAGTTTAACTAGGAATGGAGATACATGCGTATGGGAGTATTTTGGTATGTTGAATATACACCTAGCTATAGAATTTTGAAGAATTTGGAGTTTAGTAATATACGATGAGGGGGTATTGTAAAGGATAACATTGCAGTAGTCGAATAGAAGTAGGATGTAAGCAGAAGCTATAATAGTAGCGGTGGATATTGATATTGAATGAAAAATAAGGCGTAGTGAGTGTAGTTGATAGTTTAATAGTTTTGTTATTTGGGACAGTTGTCTATACAAATTTAAAGTATTGTCAAATATAACACCAATATTTTTGACATGGGTTGATCATATGATGAGCTGTCCATTAATCTTAACGATTAACGGTTTCTGTTGATTTGGAAGGAAGATATGCACTTTGGAAGATGTGAGGGATTTTGTGTGATATTAAATAAGACGTTAGATGTTTCGCGACGATTCGTTCCAAAGTTTTGAAAAATATCGACAGGTTTGAGATTGGATGATAATTGTTGAGACTCGGAGGGTCGATGTTTGGTTTCTTAAGGAGGGGTATAATGAGTGCATGTTTATAGGATGTTGGAAAAGTACAGGATTTGAGGGATTCACAGAATATATTATTGAGAGGGATAGTGAGGGATTCAGTGATTTCGTGTAAAAGGGAAAGAGGAATAGGGTCAAGAGGAGATGAACTTTTAGTTGCTTTAATAAGTGTGCCTATGTCTGACATGGAAGGGACTGTAAATACATTAAGTGAGTGAGTTGACATGGTGGGGGTTATTAAAGTGGTATATCGTGGGAGATTACAGAGAGTACTCGTAAGCTTATAATGGAAATAGTCATCGAAAGTTGATGATAGAGTGTCTAGTGGAAAGTCGGGTAAAGTTTTCTATTTATTTCGCCCAAGGAGTTTCGAACAAATGGTGAAAGTTTTCTTTTGATCTGATGAGAATGATTCCAGAGAGGCAGTAACATGAAGAGATTTTGCAATTAGGAGATCACATCTATGTTTGGACTTGATCAGTTGATAAAGCGCGTGTATAGATTTTTGATTTTATCAATTTCTTTTCAAGTGTACGCAATTTACGCTTTTTTTTAGGAGTGCGAGGGTATACCAGGAAGTATCAAGTCTAAGGATGGATATTTAAATAATTATTGGAGCGTGGGAATCGAGGGTATTTGAAAGAGTGGTAAATAATTCATCGGGTGAGTTATATGGGAGGGATAGGAAGTCTCTGATGAAATCTTGAGTTTTTATGATTTTTTTTTGCGAGTGATAGTGGGGTGGGGAGGTTTAAGGGATTGGAGGGTACAAATATAATGTGATGATCAGAAATACAAGGGCCAACAGAGTGAAAACAAATCAAGTTGGATGACTTATGGGAAATGAGGAGATCAAGTGTATTACTATATTTTTGTGTGGGTAAGTATTATGAAGTTTAAGATTGGAGGATGACAATATATTGAGTAGAGATTTAGAATGTATATAAAAATGTAACTAATTTATTATTTCTAGGAATTTGAGTTTGTTTAATTCAGTTAATATTAATAGAGAAAAATGTTTACACAGTATAATCGAATATAACAATATTAGTATAAACAATTCATTGATTTAAAAAAAAAATAATATTAAAAAAAAAAATAATATAATATAAATGTGGTTTAATGAATAGAAGTAATGAATGAAATAAATGAATAATATGTGTGGGATATAGAGTGAATGTTTATACACAGGGCTGTATAATGTATTACGTATGGATAACTTATCTTAGTGTCGGATTGATCAGATAAATGATTTATGAAATTAAATTAATGTTATCAATAAAAGTAAATAGGAAGTCGTAGTTTGTATACCGTATATAATTATTTAATAATAAATTAGAGCTTTCAATAGACAATACTAATATTTTAGATTTATTAAAAGTAGAGAAAAAAAAGTAGATAATTTGGATAATAATTCGGATAAATCAAATAATAAGACTAAATTAAATAAAAATAATAAAATATATTATTAAATTAGATAATATTGATACAAAATTTAGAATATTATTTAGGTAAAAGAAACCAATTGACACTAATATTTTTATACAATCAGAATTATTCAAAGAAATCGATAATTTGTTTTATCAAACTAGACAATTAAAATCTAACAATATTATTACTAGTACCTGGACATATACAAATAAAGTTTACATAAAAAGTTACAAATATTCAATATCGACCACTTAAACAATTTATATAAATAATTTAAAGTAAACAATTTATATTAATTAATTTGCTTGTGTACAATTAAATTGCATAATATAAATTTCTTGTATATTTTATAAATTTCAATCTAGTCATACATTATATGTTACATAATTTTTTTTTCAAATTTATAATATTTTTAATTTTTTGTAGTTTATTTTTATATATACTTATACAATTAGTTATTATCTTAATACATTTATGCTTATATTTTGTTGTCTTTTTAATTTATTAATATATATTACAATCTATAAAATTGAATATTTTTATGAATTCAATTTTAGAAATAATTTATAAAATATTATATTTATCAATATATTGATTTTTTCTCTTTATTCTTTTTTTTTTTTTTTTTTTTTTACAATTTCTTATATATTATATATTTAAATGGATTTTGATATATGTATTGATATTGATACTACTCGAAATTGCATATATATCAATAAAACTGATTTTAATAGAAATATTTCTATGGATAATACAAATGCGTTTTCTATTATCCATATAAATGCGCGTAGTTTTGTTCATAATCATGAAAAAATAGAAAATTATTATATGAATTAACATTTAAATTTAATATTATAATTATTAGTGAATCGTGGATAAAAAATCTGATATAGGAATTTTGAACTATGTAATTATAATTACTTTCATACTACTCGAAAAAATAAAAGGGGTATATTATATAATATATTTATAATATATGATTTATATTGTTTTTGATAAACAATGCAATATTATCATAAAATGTGTGTCATATGTATAATATATATTTATTAAATATTATATTCATAATGACACAAATAATAATGATATATTTATTATCTAAATTGAAAATTTGATATAACATATGCCATATTAAAAATTATATATTACATAATATGAGTGCATAGATGTATTTGCATTCATATTATTTATTATACTTACTTTTACTTATAATCCCATGATTCTTGAATAATAGGGGTCGCTTTCGATCGCTTTCACGACAAATCGTCTCCATTGTCGATGTTATATCTTTCATAGAAGTTTACAGATAGGTTTATATTCCAAAATGGGGAGTGCATGTAGTTATTGCCTGGTCTTTCTAGATAGATAGATAGATAGATAATAGTTTATTGAATAGATTCAAGACGATGGGTAACAATAAATAATAATGACATAAATATATAAATAATAGTTAGCAAATATAAATACGTTGTGATTTACACACACCGAAAGTAAATAACATATTAATAAAACAATATTTGAGATGTTGATCAAACGTGCTGAACACATCATCAAATAACTAGGGAAGAGGTATTGGGTTGGTTAGGCCCATATAGGATTATATGCCCATGCATCCTGCGGGATGGACGGTCCCTGCATATTGATTTTTTGACATCTCTCCACACCTAGAATATCAAATGATTATACAGCTGGTAAGATCAAATACCCAAATAAAGTACAAAACAAAACGAAAACTAGAAAAACAATAAAATTATAAAAATAACGACATTACATTTATGCATGTTAAGAATAAAAATTTACATTAAAGATTATAGATATAGACGAAGCCACATAATGAGGAAGTGAATTCCAAGCTCTGTTGCTGAATGAATTGATAGTTGCTTTATTAATGCATTTGTCTTTACGTATTTTGATTAGAGGTCCACGATTACTTGTTGAATACGTTGTGAATACCGATGAATTATCAATATCCACGAGATTGTTCAGTATCTTGAAAGCCAGAACCAGGTCAGCTCTTAATCTGCGATGGGATAAATTCATTAAATTGAGAAAACACAATCTAGTATCATAAATTGATTTAATAAAGTTAGAAGTCTGAAGTAAATCGCTTAGTAAATTTATGTTGAACTTTTTCAATAAGTTTGTTTAGGCCAATAAAGTCTTTGCCTGGATTCCAAATAGAAGAACCATATTCGAGTAAATGTATATAGGTGGTATAGGCTTTGACTAGATACGACCTAATATTGACTAGATACGACCTTTGACCTTATACGAATTATTTGTAATGAAACATATACAAATTATATTCGAGATCATATAGACTTTGCTACATATGTTATTAATGTGAATATTTAATTTAATATTATCATTAAAAACAATACCAAGGTCTCGAAAATTAGAGTATTGTGGAATCAGGGTATGATTTAGCTAATAGAAAGATATATCAGATTTTCCGATTGACATAAAGGCGTATTTTTCAAAAGCTATTTGAAGGTTCCATTTTACTGTCCAATCATATAGATCATTAAATACTGATTAAAGGATATTACGTTAAGTAGTATTCCTATATGATAGTGATATTTTAGCATCATCGGCAAAAAGAGAGCATGTTAGCTGTGATGAAAATATCGAAGGGAGGTCATTGATATATATTAATAATAGAAGAGGTCCAATAATGGAACCTTCTCTTCTTCTAATACTTTCTATTTTGATTTGTATAATTATCTTAGCCAAGGTGTCGTGTCGACAAATGTGGAAAAATATATTATCATTCTTCGTTTTATAGTGCTAAGGAGAGGTTCATATTTACTGGTATAATCTGGTGTAAATCTAATAGATCTGGTATAATATTATTTCTTGGACATATTTAGTAGTCTTATGTTGGCGATATGTTATACATAATAGTCTTCTATAGATGGGCTTTATTCTCGAATTCTTGTATATTGTTTTATTTATTTCCAGTATAGTTCAAATTTCGCAGAAATATTAATAAGATTAGTGAATTTATAAGTTGTATTTGACATGAAAAGTGATATTCTGAATATTGTTATGAATCTCACCATTCCCGAAGTAGCTGTTACTAACATAATGTATAGTTCATTATCTGATGCTCAATCAGATTTTATTTTTTCACCGATATATTTGAAGGTATTTAAGTCTTCATATAGCGTTATGTCTATATAGATTGTTGAGTTTTGTTTTCATTATTTACCATTATTTTTGTTGATTATTATCGTACTATTTGAGTTCGCATTTAATGATTACCTATATTGACTCTATTATATTTATAATGTATTCCGAAATGTGCCATGGTGCCCATACTCCTTTATGCCAAACTCTATCGAAAGCTTTTTTTGAAATCAATGCAGTTATGGTAGATATTTTTCTGAATAATTATGAATCTCCATAATGATTCTACTGTTAAGGGTTTGTTCAATAGCGATTCTTGATTTTCTATATCTTGCTCTTCTTCTAGTATTTATTCAGCTTGAGGTGTTTGTATATTTAGTATTTTTCTTAATATTATTTTACTTGTATGAGGTATCAGGCTGAGTGTATGGTAATTATATCATTTTTTATAGACACCTTTTATCAGAATAATAATTATTAATTATTTTGTCCATTGTTCTGGCAATATATTTGTATTCTATATGTTTTGGCATATTGCTACATATATTTTAATTATGTGTTTTCCTCCATATTTTATTAGTTCGCTAGGAATATTGTCATTACAATGTTATTAAAGCATTTTTTGCATTTTCAAAATCACATTCGAGTATTGACAGTGGATCTTCGTTGGTAGTATACTTTTTTAGGTTAATCAATTTATTACTATTTGGTGCAATGTGATAATTATATAGTTCATTACAGTATTCTTTCCATGTTTTTTAGTAATGATTCGTTGACAGAAATAAGTTTATGGTTATAGTCTATTATTATAGTTTTTATCTTTGTAGAGTTTCAACCGCTTTAAATATTTGATATGCCTTCTTGTTTGATCTACATCTTGCCATATATTCATTTATATAGTAGTACATTGTTATTGTATTAAGTTTCAGAATTAATATATTAATTTCCCGGGTATTCTTCTTTTAAATATGGATTGGATTTTTTAGAGCTCTTTTTTATATTCTATTATAATATATATCAAAGAATTCATAGGTGATCCATAGTTGATGTTTAATTAATATATTGAATACCATAATTAATCAATTTAATAGAATAGGTATAATTTACGGTAATTTACATATATATTAATAAAATATCCTTAAAAAATAATGGTATTTAAAAAAATAATACTTAAGTATTATTTTAAACAATTGTTATACTTAGATTAGATTTTCATATTTGATTGTAAACTAGATTTTCGAATACTCGATTGTCGAAATTAATTGTAAAATTAGATTGTCGTATAATACTTAATTTTCAAACTAGTTTATCTCTTATACTTGATTACATTTATCATATTATATTGTCAAACTATCAGCGAACTAGATGTTCATACTTGATTTGATTTGTCGTATTAGACTGTAACATTTTATTGTAAAATTAGATTGTCGTAGCGTACTATATTGTTAATAATATGTACACATATAAGAATAATTAAGATACAATACATATATGCAATGAAGTCTTCGTTCATGGGAATGTATACTAATCAAATATATAATCTAATATTAATATTATAATAAAAAATAATAATATTTATTAGAAGAATTTTAATTTTGTTTTCTGTTAAATTACAATGATATTTATATAATATTTCTTTTAAAGGGCTTCAAAATAATATGACTATTTTCTGTTGTTGTTGCCCATAGTCAGATCCTTACTGGAAATACTTTATCTTATTATTTACGTTTTGATTTTATATATTTTCTCTATCATTTTCCATTTCTTTATTGTTTTTCTTGTCTTTATAGTTTTTGTTTTCTTTGTAGTTTTTCTGTTCTTTTCTTAATTGTTTTTCTTTTCTTTCATACATTAATTTTTTTAATATTTCTTCTTTTCTTGATAACTCTTTATCATTTATATTACAATAATATATAACATAAGTAAAATTTATTTTCTCTATAATTTTCCATTTCTTTATTGTGTTTCTTGT
Organism: Osedax fenrisi; assembly: GCA_964019155.1. Taxonomy (NCBI): domain Eukaryota; kingdom Metazoa; phylum Annelida; class Polychaeta; order Sabellida; family Siboglinidae; genus Osedax; species Osedax fenrisi. Next base: position 11,303,870 of record OZ025241.1, on the reverse strand, counting down.
CTTTATAGTTTTTATTTTCTTTGTAATTTTTGTTTTCTTCTCTTAATTGTTTTTCTTTTCTTTAATACATTAATTCTTTTAATATTTCTTCTTTTCTTGATATATCTTTATCATTTAAAATGTATATTAAAATAATATATTACATAATAAAATTTGCTTTAATAATTTCTATAGATAAAATCTGTATAGTTATTGTTATTGTTATTTTTATTGGTGGAGTCCTTTCATCCCATCCAGGAACTTATATGATGTTTTCACTTATAACCACATATGGCTCTAATGTCCATTCGAAGCCGCTATCATGTTAAGGCATCCATGGTTTTAACGAGAGCCGATCATTTATTTATACGCAATTATATAAAATCACTTCTAAATAATATTTTAAGACCTATTTTATAAAATTCATTAATTAGTCCGGACAAGGCTCGAACCCGTGTCCTACTGCTTGTGTGTCTGACGCCTTAGCTAACTGAGCCACACAGGCAGTTTCATTGTTTCCATAACAATATAATTATGTTATATATGTACATGGGAATGTAACCTAATACGTACACTTTAACAATTAAGGTCTTAACATTTTATTACTTATTATTTGTATTCAAAAATTACAATATATTAATATAATATGATTATAGATATTATTGTGATTTTAAAATTTTATTTAATATTTTAATTCCAAATATAATAGGGGTGTCCGTATTCGGTACCCATGTCTGAATACGGACATATTGTGTTATAATACGGACACCCTTTATATCACTAGATAAACTATATATTATTAATGAATCAATCATACAAATTATAATTACATTATTTATAATTAATTTTATGAATAATTTAATATAAATTAATTAGTTGATAATTTATTTGTTTTATTATTTTGTTAATTAATAATACAATAATAGTTCATACGCTGGGCGTTGATTGGTTATAAGGTGCCCGTATTATAGACTTATGTGACCTTTAGATATATGCTTATAACTTAATGAATATTTGATAACAAATATATAAATTATACATATATATATCATTTTAAAATGTTTTATTTTTTAATAATATATTGTTATATTTTATATCGATACATTTGTATATTCTTGAGAAGGTTATAAATTGAATTTTTTTTTCATAAATTAAAAATGTAATAAAAAAATATGTTTATTGGATATATCAGCAATATTTTGAATAATTAAAAAATAAAAAATACTTTTTTAGACTATTTATATAATTATTAATATTTTATTCATTACAATTTTTTTTATAGGATTTATGATTTCTGAAATCTACAGCTCTTCCATATGATATATTATTTGTAGCTTTCATAACTTCTTCTTTCGTGAAATGGCCGATTTTTATTACAAGATTATTCAATGTATGATCTGAATTTTTGATATGAATTGTCGATTGGATATTCTTGCCAAGTAAATCTTTGAAATGTTTATGCCAAAGATTGATTCGTTCATTATCATTGTATGCTTTTAGTTTATATATATTCGATTTCTTTCTTCCGCTGATTTCATTTATTGTTTCCCAGGATAGTGCAGATTTCTTATTTGTGGCCACCATTTGGATTTCATATATCTTTTTATTTAAGTAATTTTTTTGTTCTAAATCATAAGAATTAACTAAAGATTCTTGAGAATTTATAAACTTGATAATATTCATGGCAGATTTTTTCGGTTTTCCAGGGTATTCGTTTCTTTAATTTGGGTTTTAAAGGAATCAATATATTGGCTGCATTTTTGCATGCCTTTTCAAAATATGTATATATTGTACTTGCGGATAACGTAGTTTCTGCATCAAAATTGTGAAGGCTCAATAATCTGTTTTTCACTGTTACAATAAATGAATTTCTAATTTCAGTATCATCCCAGGAAACACAATCCAATATTAATCCGGATTCAATCCGAATTATAGATCCGGATTAAAGTCGAGTATTTAGGCTACTTTGAAATCCGAATTGAATCCGGATTATGATCCAGATTGAATCCGGATTATGATCCGGATTGAATTCTGATTTCAAAGTAGCCTAAATACTAGACTTTGATCCGGATCTGTGATCCGAATTGAATCCGGATTAATATTGGATTTCCTGGATAATAAACATTTTATTACTGTAATTATAACAACAAAATCAATAATTTATAATGCTAAATTATACTATATTATGGCTAGAAGTAATCTATATATTTATTTATTTTATATCAGTTTTATGTTGGAGAAACTATAGATCTATAATATTATACTTTAAATCAAAATGCAAGGTTAAATCCGACATTTTATTCGAATCCAATCTGTATCTAATCCGTATCAAATAATTATTAAACAAATTTGAGATTATATAATCTCAAATATAATATATATTCGTATATTTAATATATTAAATATATAATAATCTTCATTTATAAAACATCAAACTTTGTATATTGTAAAAATAATTAATTTTTATATAAAATTATATTTGTGGATCCTATGATTCAAATTTAATCGGATAAAATCAGGATAAGGATAAATTTATCTTGATCCGAAATTTATCCAGATGCAATCCGGATCTAATACGGATTGAAAAAGTATGTGTTTCCTGGGATGTGTCAGTCTTGTCCAGTCATATGGTTTGCATTTACCATTTTTCTTTTTATTAGCTCTTAGACTCAATTTTATATCTACTGTTATTATACGGTGATCAGACGCAATGCTATTAAAAGAATTGTAAGCTCTGCAGTTTTTTTTACACTATTCCTCCATTTCTTATTTATTATTATGAAGTCAATCTGTGATTTAAAATCATTTGGAGAGTTGTGTGTCCATAACTGACCATGTATTTTCTGGAAATGAGTATTTAGACATAGCATATTGTTTTCTTGAAGATAGTCTTTGAACATTTGGCCATTTCGATTTGTAGTTGGATGATAGGCATATTTATATTTTATTTTCCGAGGTGTGCATTTAAGTCTCCTCCTATTATTAGAACATTATGCTTTGGTATCTGTCTTGTTAAACATGTAAGTTTTGTATAGAATATCCCAGTTTCTTGTTCGTCACTAATATTTGTTGGACTGTAACATGAGATCACTGACGTTTGTGAATTTCCTTGAAAGTTCACTATCATAATTCTAGGTGATATCATTTCGACACTATCGATTGTGTTATAAGATTGGCTGCTTACGAGCATTCCAATTCCACCAGTTGCGGCATTTATGCTATTCTTCCAGGCTGATAGATTTAATAGTTTCCATTTATCATAAGTATGTTCTTTGATGACTGTATCTTCATGTATGAATCTATGTTCTTGAATGCAAATAATATCTTGTCCAGTTAATTCAGCTGAGGCTATCAATTCTGGGATTTTATATACTTTTTGAAGTGTTTGTGTATTCAATGATCCGATTTTAAATCGTTTAGTTGCATTTAATAGTTGTACAGTTTTCATTTTATTTTTATTTTTATTTTCTTTTCTTTTCTCTTTCTCTTTCTCGTTCTCTTTCTTTTTCTCAGTAATTAACTTTCGACTGCAACCTGAGGTTGTATTGCAGGACGCGCTCCTTGTTCCGCGCGACGAGCGATGCGGGATAGATAATTATTGTGTTGTATTATCATGGTTTACTTTCGATGGTTAGATAAAATGTGCGGTCGCCACTCCATACATATTTGCGTAACCCTGCGTGGGTGGCTAACAGGTACTATGCCTTGCCAAAGGGTAACCAGGATTTTTTTCGGCACTGCTAATTGATTATTCGCAGCTAACCATTATATCTAATGACCGTTACCCTATCCGCAACCTGGGGAGACGGTGGATTGGAGTTATCATTACCACATCATCATATTTCGGATATAGATGAAGAAATGTGGGTCGAGGATCCTACGTAAACTGAGCTCTCCACAAATTTCCACAATAATTATCATATTTAAACCTATAGGTCATACATGCATATCTTACCGTATATGGTTAAGTAAGTTAATAATCAAATAAATAATTATATTATACCATAAAATATACATAATATATATATATATATATATATATATATATATATATATATATATAAAATTACATATTTTGACTAACCTATATTTTAACTCATAAAGCTATGACTATAGTCAATATCGTTAATGACTAGCTTTCGCCTAATGTTATCATAGTTTATTTTTCTGAGTGTACCCTAATTAGTACCATATATATATATATATCTAATGGTTCATATATAACATATATATTATGATTCTAGGTTTTACGATAAATAATGCATTCGATTTCTCAGTACATAATATCAAATACTGTCCGCACTGCTAATTATTCCCTATATAATATAGGCAAGGCTCGCTCTAAGCTAACATTTAATTTAACTAAATCATTATTACATTCATTAGTATTTAGTCGACTTAGATATTGTAATTCGCTTTTAATTAATATTCCGCAAAAATTGATGACAAAAGTCGATTCAATACAACGTAGAACTGTTCGCATATTATTTAAGCTAAAGTGTAATGATATAACCATATCTATGCATTCCATAATGGCGACTCTCGGGTGGTTGACGTTTCGAAATTTATGCAAGTTTCGACTTCTTTGCATTACTCACAAGTCTATATATATGGGAGTTCCGTCATACCTATTGGAGGGACTCATAATTCGAGCAACTATTTATTACATCATCATTTATTACTTTTAAATGTCAACTACATTCATATATGTTTACATTATAATTTCTTCTTTTTAAATTTATTATTATTTGTGTAACTATTTATTTGTTTTATTGTTTCAACTTGAAGCATATACACGTCCATCGTTTTCTGAGTCAATAAACCTTTCTATTATTATTATAAATTGATTTATAAATGAGTATAATATTTAAATTTATTATATTAATATAATACAATTGATATTTACAGGCGGAGAAATATTACTTATCCAAGGATTCTATTATAGTAAATATATAAACTTTACTGTATTACATGAAACACGAATAACGTATACTAATAATTTGGAATATAATCACTATGGTTGTAGTCATAAATGTTATAATAAATACAAGTTTACATATACTACAGTGGTTATATGCATTTATATATAAATATATATATATATATATATATATATATATATATATATATATATATATGTATATATATATATTAATGGTTATTTTTATTATTATTTTGATATAGTCATTTCATCCAATTACTAGATATTTTTATTTTTAACTAAATAGCTATTACTATACGAATTTATATTTAAAGTCGCTCTAGTTTAAGGGTTACATTTTTTAATATAAATTATATCAGTTAATTTAAATTAATACAAATTTGCATAATAAATTATATAATTTAATTTCAAACATTTTGTTCTACCTATCTATAATGTTATTCGACAATTGAATTAGTTAGTCATGGAAAATGACTAGTTTATGGTCAATATATATATATATATATATATATATATATTAGTAAAATACAATAACAACACACGTTTCTGATATATTAAATTATGTATATTTTAGAAACACTCGGTTTGATTCAATATATTATATATAAATATATAGTATATTTATATTATAATATTATTAAATTATAAAAAAAAATGAAACCAATTATTATTCATTTAATCATGTGTATTACATCATGATGACATTATTTAAATATACGTAATTTAATAACTATTCCCATATTAATATAGAAAAACTTTCATTCGCGATTTATAGTTTAATTATACAAGTATGACATATGTATAGTACATATAATCGTATATTTTATGTATATATATATATATATATATACTAAATACCTGTTTTTGCGCGCGCTCATCCGTGAATAAAATAATATAAGTCGATATTTTATATATTTACATTTATACAAACAATACATTAATAATATTAAATACCAAATAGTATTCTTACTATATGTATTCCAAATAATATAACTAACTTATAATACTATTTATACATAACTAATATATATATATACTTATATAAGTAATACGTTATTAATAATTAATTACTAGTAACTAATAATTAGTTATATATATAAATTGATTAAATTAAATTAGATTAAATTAGATTAAATTAGATTAAATTAAAACCTATATATATATATATATAAAATGAGTATGCATATATACATGTATATTCCTTGGTAGAATATTTATATATGTATAATATTTCGTATAATATAAAATATAAAATATAACTCACATAATAACAAATATAATGACTAACTTATAATTATCAGAGTCAATTAAAAATTATATTAAGGAATTATTTGATAATTACATTGTATTAGAAGAAAATAATAAAATAATTAATAAATTAAAAATCACAGTAAATAATCTTGAAGAACAAATTTCTAATTTGAATACTATTAATATAAAGGATAACATTAAAAAATATGGTGATATTGTAAATACAGAATTAGAAAATAACAATATAAATAAAATTAATGATACAGTATCAAATAATTTAAAATTAATGAATGAAATAAATTCTCGTTGTAAAACAATTATATTACATAATGTAAAAGAAATAATTCATGATAACAAAAAACTAAGTGATACGATGAAGAATTTAAAACAGTATCTAATATACTTAAATCAATATCGTCTATTAAAATTATAAAAATGCATAGGATAAGAAAAATCGATATTGATAAACCATTACATGCATATAAAATCAGACACTTACAAATAATACTGAACACAGAAAATGAAAAAATCGATATTTTAGAAAATCCTTTTAAATAAAAAAATACAATTTTTAATAAAATAGGAATATCACATGAATTTGATAAAAATAAATTAAATATACAAAAGAAACTAGTTTCTTGTATAGCTATTACAAGAAGCTAAATATAAATCATCTGATACAATTGTATATAAAGTTAAATGTATTAACAATGATTTTAAAATGATAACATTTAATATAATTAGTGAAACTAATAATGATTTGCAAGAATTATAATATTAATGTTTACAATAGCATTATATATAATTTTAATAAATATATATTAGTCATTATATTTAATATAAGGAATTTTAATAAAAATATTAATAACTTTTTGATATTACTTGATAATTTCGATAATAAACCAGATATAATAATTCTTACTGAAACTTGGTTAATAAATACTGATGACCCATCTATATATTTTAATAATTATAATATATTTGTAAATAATCGTACACTAAAAATAAAAATAGAGGTGGGGGTGTTTCTATATTTGCAAATAAATCTTTATATGTATGTGTAATAACGAATAATAACGAATTAACTATTTTTATTATAGATGATATTGAAATATTATCAATACACATAAAAAAGACAACTACAAATATACAAATAATCTCAGCAATTTATAGATCTCCTAATAGTAATATCGATTTTTTTAATGATTTATTTTATAATATATATTCAAAATTTTTAAATAATGAAATATATATATGTGGTGATTTTAATATAGATTTATCAAAATGTTTATTAATTTCTAATAATTTTAAATATGTACTTAGGACTAACAGCCATGCTAACACTACCAACTCATTATTCCAACTCATCAATTGATAATATAATTTCTAATAGTGATCATATAATACATAATTGAACCATTGATACTGATATACCAGATCATTGTATATTATTTTTTATATTTACATAATTTTCTCGGGTTAAAAAATGTGATAATAAAATGATGTATATTAGAAATGTTAATCAATAAAATGTTGAATATTTAAAAAATGATTTCTCTATAAAAAACTTCCCTCAATTCTAGAGCTTTTAAAAATGTCGGTCCCATCATATGACATTTCCTCCTTCCTACTATTCTTTCTATTAGATCACACTAAAGATTTATAAAGCTTACTTCTTATTTTCTCTCTACCTCTAATTATTTAATAATCCAACTTATTATTGTTGTATTTTGTTATCTACAACGTATTATTATTTTCTAATTTGTATCGTATTATTATCATCTTATTATTATTTTCTAGCGAAGGGTATTAGCGATGGATACAACTCTATTTTTGTGCCTAATAAACCATATATCATCATTATAATATATATATATAATGTATTCATTGTAAATGTATATGATATTATCATATAGATTATTTATTTTTACATATAAATTTAAATATTTAATTAAAAAATATATAGTTAATGGATAACATTTCGTTAGAATTCAAATAATATGGTAGCATGCCATTGTGGACAGACATTATTTAATTACATGATTCCGATGAAGAAAATGAATAATACGAATAATATCACTATTGTAACTAGGGCGTATGATGGCTGTTAGTTTTGTCATTGATATACATATAATAAATGTTTATATATAAATATATATAAATATGTTATCAGGTTGAATTCATCCCTTTTATTTCTCTCGTTTATTATAATGAATACACGTGGTATTGCAGATTACTACATTTAACTAAATCTTACTATAAACCTTACGGTAAATAGTATACATAATATTAATAATTAAATAATATAAATAGTATAAATGATATACATTATATAAATGATATATATATATATATCATGTATACATAATATACTTGATTTAAATAGTATAAATAATATAAATGATATAAATGATATGTATGTACCTCATATGTGTTCGTGAATAATACAAATGCGACAATACAGTTATATAATTCAACAATTCGACGTTTAGTATTCACGGTTAAATTATTTGTATGACAATGAAATTCATTGGCCAGTACGTAAATCATAATCATTCGTTGGAGATTTCGAAATGTAGTATTTTCTACACTATAACATATATATATAAATATATATATATATATATATAATCATACGTATTTATTATACCTACTTATTTACTAATTAAATGAAGAATCTGAATATCTGTAAATATTTAACTCTCAATATTGTTCCATATTTACACTTTGATAGTTTGATAACTTCACTATTTCATCATCTATAATTATAGATTAATATATATTATAATAATATGTATTTAGTTTATTGGTAAATGATAATACAAATTGGTTTTCATATGGTATCACGCGTTACATACTTTTCAACCTAATTATATATATATATATATATTTATAAATACAATCATAATATGTTGATAGTTATAGATATATATATGTATATATATATATATATATATATATATATATATATATATATATGTGTGTGTAACAAAGGAATATTCATATAAGTATATTGAATACAATATATTTGAATATAACAGCAATAATATAATAATAATAATAATGACCGTAATGAAAATATGTACCAACCCGGTGAAACACAGAACAAAGAGTGTGTCGATCTCATCAAGCGGCGTTACTTTTATAGGACACGAATGGCAAGCATATTTACAGACGATAACAAATATAAAATACATAATAAATAACAAATTATACAAATGATAACATATTTAAATACAACAATAGAAACATATACATGGCTATGCAATCGACCATGGTTTAACCCTATAACAATGTATGTATGTATTCATGTAAACATATCATTATGTAATAATGCGTGTATTTATATGAATTATATACAATTCATTTCAATATAAATATATATTACATTAATTCATTATGTAAGTATTACATTAAACTTTACTTTATAATATACACACATATATATATATATTTTTTTTGGATTGGATAGTTTATTTTAACACCAATATGGTATACAAATTACTCTCACTGGTAATTAAATAAATAAAAAACACAAAATAAACAAAACATTCAAATAAAAACTGAATATACAAATAAAATAGCTAAGTAATATATACAATTAGGATCTCGATCAAAATCAATAAATATGTTAATATAGATAGTCTTTGAGACAATACGCAAAAGTACGCGGTGACTTCACTTTACGTAAGTAGTACGGCAGTATATTCCATCTGGCTGGCGCAATTCTAGAGAAAGAGCGATACTGCATTGCATTGCATCCATTTGGCAGCTCGAGTATAGTAGCATTAGAAGAACGCAGATGCTGGAGAATCTGACGATGAACAAGCAATCCACGTAGATATCCAGGTTTGCCTAGAATTAACGTTTTATGTATTAAGCATAGCAATCTAAATTCACATCATTTTTTAAACGGTAACCATTTCATATTATGTTGGTGCATGTCAGTTAAAGAGTGCTTGCATCGCTTAAGCATATGTATTAATCTGACAGATGATCGAATAATTCGGTAACATTTTGTAGCTTCGGTGTTCTTAATACAATAAAAAAGAGAACAACAGTAATCTAATCTAGATAGCACTAGAGCATTTAGAGGCTCTTAGTGATATTAGGAGAGAAAATGTTTCTAATATGGCGAATTTTTCTCAAATTAGCAGATTTTGTAATCGCATTGATATGAGCACTATACGATAAAGTACTATCCATTAACACACCGAGATTACACACAGATTCAGAAGGCTGAATTATGTTACCATCAATTAATACAATAGGAAAGATTACAGGTACCTTAGATATATTCAGAAGTTGGGTTTTTGATGTATTTACAAGGAGATAATTTTTTAATAACCAATAAATTATTTCAGATATACAAGAAAGCTCAGCATTTGAATTCATGGAGACAATAGGTAATGTCATTAATAATTGAATGTCATCAGCGTAAATATGATAGCTAATATTAGGATATTTACGAATAATGTTGGAAATAGGACGTACATATATCAAGAAGAGAAGTGGACCAAGCACTGAACCCTGTGGAACCCCGTTATGAATGTGGGTGGGCGGTGATATAAAATCATTAATTTTGACGGAAGATGTTCGATTAGTGACGAACGAAGTCAACAAGAGGAGATCCTTCAATACCTAGATCTTTGATGCGATCAATGAGGATTAAGTGATTGAGCGTATCAAAAGCACTAGATAGATCAAGCAAAAGTAATTGTGTGTAAGTTGATGAATCAAGTGATTTGTGTATCAAGTCAGTAATATGAGTAAGATCTGTTTCAGTAAAAATGATTTTCTGTAGACACTCTGGACGTTTTCAAGCAGATTATTAGTTTCAAGATAATGTATTAGCTGACGGCTAACAACGCGTTCCATGATCTTACTCATTATTAGAAGTTGTGAAATTGGTCTATAATTGGTCAACACATCAGGATCAAGTTACGTTTTTTTTAAGATAGGTTTAATAATGGCATATTTCAGTGAATCTACAATAACGCCATCATCAAGTGATTGTAAAATCAAATACAATATTAAAAGTTCAATTTTATAGACACGTTTCTTAAAAACGACCAAAGGAAGAGGATCAATCGGGGTTATGGAGTTAGCACTTAAAATCAAGTTACGGATCTCTGTGATAGAAGGAGTTAAAAAACTGGAAAATTTACAAGATATGGGGTTAGATATTATGTGAGCATTAAAAGTCAGAGGTGATTGCGCTAACTTGGAACTAATACAATCTGAAATCCGGGAAATCTTAGTACATAAACAATTCATAAAAGAAGAATACAATACGGAATCAGGTAATGCAGTATATTTGGATTTAATAGTGGTACCAAAAATACTATTTACCATTTAAAAAATTGTATGGGAGTCATTGCCACAAGAATTGAGTTTCTGTTCGTAGTAAATAGTTTTTTGTTGATTTAATTCGTGTTTATATACTTTCCTAGCCATCAATAATTTGTATTTGTGAAAAGGAGACAGGTGTATCCTACGTTCAAGTTTCATTAGCGATCGTTTTAAAATTGCCAGATTGGAGGTGAACCAAGGTGAATAAGGATGGACAGTAAAATAACTTGATTTAATGGGAGACAATGCATTAAGAAAATAAGAGAGAAATACATTAAGGTTATCAAAAGATACATTAGTATGTCATAACAAATATAAAATTCTCGATCCAAGATCGATATAATTCAGATTCTTAAGATTTCTATAATTAATTAGGGAATTGGTGGATGAAGGCTTTTAAAGAAGAATAGATGTATATAAAGATAGTGATCACTCAAAAGATCAGAGCGTGAACATGAATAAATAAATGTTGGTGTGGAAATGAGATCAATAATGTTACCACATGCATGGCTGGGAAAATATACGTGTTGGTTCAAACCTAAGGAATCAGTTAACTGTTTGAATAAGGAGTGTGGAGGAGAATAACAATTAAAGTGGTAATTGAAATCACCTACAATCATAACCTTTGAGGAATTTTGGTGTAAAATGTTATTTATAAGGTCATAGAATTCATCAAAAAAAATTGAGAAATCAGAGTTTGGTGGACGATAAATTACTATAATACGAAGTGAATTAAATTTAAGTCTGAAAGTGCAAGACATACATTCACCATACGATAGAACAATATAACATATAGAAGGATGTTGTAAATCCATATGAACTAATATACCAACACCCCCATCACAACCAGAAGTGCGTTGGTGGAGAAAAAGATTATAATTAGCATAATATTACATAATGAAAATACGTCAGTGTCATCAAGACTATTCCAAGTTTCAGTTAGACAAATAATAGAGAAAGGGTTGGTTTTAAGAAAAGCCAGAAGAAGATCAATATTAGATCTAAGTACACGAATATTAATTAGAGAAAAGCTTAAGATATCTGTATTAGTAGATAGTCAAGTATTAGACTTAGCCTTAGATTTTGTATCAGTAAAAGCTGCATATGATGTCCTCCAGGATGATAACTCAGACTGTGAAGGAGAGTAACAAGAGGAGTTCCAATCAATACGATTATCAGTTAATTTCCACAGTTCGTAACACATAGTACGATTATTAAAAACCGATTTATGTGAAGAAAAAGCGCCGTACTTGATAACATAATAGTAGACTAACCCAAGTTTCCTGGTCTCAAATGGTAGAGATCGTAGTTTAACAAATGTATTATATGCTGTGTTTTTAAATTCTAAATTTAAAAACCTATCCTTAGAAATTAATGTGTTAAATGATATAATAGCTATACCGTTCTTGAAGTTAACTTCATTGACGGTTGATTTATCTATATTAAAATCATTAAATAGACTATTTATATAATCAGTATTCAAGTTAGCATTAGTAATCTTTTTAATTATAACAGATAGATCATCCATTGTAGCATGAGATATTTCTCTAGGGATATCAATAATTTTAGGAGTCAAAGAATTAATAGAAGATTTAAGAGTATCCGTATAAGTGTGATTTTTAGAATGATGATTATTGATTATATTATTGGAATCAACAATTAAGGTTTTTATGTTATCAATTTTATCTGCTATAAGACAATGTAATAACATTAGAAGCGGAGTCAGAAATATAATTAATGGAGTCTAAACAGTTATTACAATAAAATACGAAATTAGGAGAATTGAAATTCGCACAAGCATATTGGGGTGGCGTATTATTATTGGTCCAAGCTGAAGGTAACTTCTTAGCATTGAATAAACATTTGTGGTGAATACAAGATTTACACTTACTACATGGGTTACTATCGTCGACATTACAAGTTTTACTACAATTAAGTAGTTATTCATGGTGTGAGAATATATACCACAGTAAACGCAGTTTAATATCAATGCGAAAATAACCAAAAAGGCACAATCAAAATAGTCAAATAATAGTAAATAAAATAAAGCAATTAAAATCAATAGAATTACGTAAGCGAAATGCAGCGTTTCGGTCTAGTGATTTAGTGATTATGCAGTATTTATGAAAAATAAGCTATCGTTAATATAAAACTAGATATAATATCGAAGGCAAATTTATTAAAGTATACTCTGATATTATACAGGGAAGAATATATATTAGTTTATAATGTGCATAGAATATGATGTACCATGTGATATAACAGTAGCATACACTAATCTCAAGGTCACGACGGTTTGAATACGGGTTACCGACAACCATAGTAAGCCAGGCACGGGATGATCCACCTGGACAGTGACCGAGATATGTAGTCATATATCAACAGATGCAACGAAGTATATAATCTCAGTACCCAGCAAACATATTAGAGGAAATTACCTCTATTTAGACTCTAAAGATGTTAACAACGAGACTCTATTTTGACTCTAATTTTATTTCTATTTAGCTTATATTTGTATTAAAATCAATTGATTTTAAACTCCATTTAGTGTATATTTAACTTATATTTTGATTGTATACTCTATTTAGCTTATATTTAGACTCTATTTTAACTCTATTTAGACCATACTATTTTTTCCTCTATTTAGACTCTATTTTGACTATACTGTTATTTTTAACATTTATCTGAAGTAAAATTCAAATTAATTTCCTCTATTTTAACTCTATTTAGACCATAATATTTTTTCTCTCTATTTAGACTCTTTTCGTTTTTTTGACTCTATTTAGACTCTGTGTGTTTGCTGGGTATATAAGTGATAACGAATGCATATGTAGCGTGTAATGCATACGAATATGAGATGAGATATACGATATATATATATATATACATACACAATATTATAAAATATATATATATGATATACAACAAACAATTAATAGTAGTCAATTTAACCATAACAGTGGAAATTCATAAATAATATCGATATTACCTATTTGGATATGGAAATTATTGTACTCCATTTTAGTACTAACATTATAAAGTAGGGCTACTTCATTTACATGTACTCAATTATAATTAACGTAAAATGGACACGTAACTTCAGTGCATTTACCGATTCATCATTTACCCTCCCTACGTTACCCCATTTTAAGCGTATATTTACCCCAAGATATTATTAACAGTGATATATTTCTCACAGATATAGATAACACCGAGAGTTATTATGAAATGTTGCAAACATTATGGGGTAAACATTTAAAAGCAACCACTTCTAATCATTGGAAAGGTTGCCTCGTATTGGAATTTAAAAGTGATAACTATATAATTAATTCTATATTAACTGATGTGGAGAAACCCGCTATCGGCCCTGACGGTTGGGGATATATCAATATCGCCTGCGACGGGACTCGGGGAAAGTACACGTTTGGATATATTTGTGAATACGGTTACTTGTTATTGATGTATTATAATATATTATATTTAATTATAGTAAATTAATTAATTATTATTAATTATCGTACAATGTATGCTGATTAATATTAATAGATACCTAATAGTTAATTATGAATTCGATATTAAAATTATATTAGTAGATATTTTAATTTTTTAATTATAATTTAAATATACATAATATATACCGTATGAAATATATATTCACTTTGTAAAATAACCATAGTATCTAGTATTATATTAATTAAATGTTTACATAGAATACTAATTGATAATAGATACTTTATTATAGATACATCCTAGAAAATAAAAAAATATTAGTAAACATTAAATTAAGATATATATAATAGTATGTAGTATTTATATAAATAATAATATTTATAATTTTTAAATAAAGGTATTAAATTTAAATTAAAACATACCAGATTATAATATATATATATATATATATATTGACACATAGTTATATATACTATACTTATCGTACAATTTATAATTAATATCCTCAGAACTGAAAATAATGTTACTAACATTTATATATTTAAATAGAAAACTAATTGTCTATAATATCCCAACAAAAATATTTTTTTCATTATTTATTAATATTAATAACACATAGATATAATAAAGTATGTAGCATAATATAAACATATATATGTTTTGATAATATTCTTTACAAATAAACGTATTTTTAATAAAATATGTATACAATTTTGAGGAATAATACATGTTATACCTACTATTATATCAAGAAGTGTATGATTGAGGTTATAGTGGAAGAATTCAACTTTAGAAAAGTATTGGTGATAGTAAATACATTTTTGAGATTCAGGATTTGATATTATGCTTTGTGTAGAAGTCTAGTTTTTATAAAACTGCAGACATATATAATACAATATCGTGGGTTAATTGATTGTTGCGTATATAGAAATATTTTATTATAAATACAATACAATATTTAAAATCGATAGAATACATTTCTAAAAAAACTCATCATAATGTCATTCATCGTGTAATAAATAAAACTAGTAAGACATATAAAATAAAATAAAATACTTAAAACAAAACAATTTAATAATTCGACAAAACGTAAATAAATATATAGTTTAACATACAAATATAAATACAATTAATACACAATAATAAGCAAATACGTAATAAATAATAAATATTTTTGTGATTAATACTCTAAAATAAATTTAATTAGTATAAACATTTATTTTCAATTATTTAATAATAATTCAAAAGTTCAAATTTTCATAATATTATATGTTGTCAAAAGAATGTAAAGTATGTGTTGTTATTAATTTTATATTAATTCGTGAATATAAAAAGAGTAAAATATGTTTGGTAATTTATATTATGTCAAAAAATAAAAAAAAGTAAACTAAAAACTAGTTAATTTTTTATATTAATATTTTTATAATAAGTCAAGAGTGTAATTTGATATTATGTCAAAATAACATAACAATGTTTTTGAAATTTTATATTATGTCAAAAAATAAATAAAATAAATGTAAATAACAAAAATAAAACTAAAAAAATATAAAAAGTATAATTGGTCAATTAATATCACTATTCAATTAATATAAATGAAATTAAAAATAATTTAAAAAATAATAAATATCATTAGTTATCTATTTTATCAAGTTAGGTATTAATACAAGTTAATTGTCGTCATAAAAATGTATCAAAACCTTTTTATAATTATAACTAAATGCATGTATACTATTTTAAATTATTAAAGATTTTGTTAAATTATTCCACAACCGTGACCCTGAACTAGATAAACAAAAAAGTTGTCATTGGGTTCTAATTCTAATTATATGAAATAGAATAATATCATAAGCCTTAACCTCGAATATATTCTGTAAGTTTAATGGCAGAGAATGATGTTTTGCTCTAAACATAAATTTTGTAGTATTTAATTTAATACTATCAGTAAACTTTAAAGAATTATGTTGTGTATAACATTTTATGTATATTTTATCACAATTATATATAGTTTTTAGTGCTCTTTTTTGTAAAATATTAATTTTATTGAGTTTTGTAATAAAAGTATTACCCCAAATATGGAAGCAGTAATTTAAATGTGAATAAAAAAATGCATTATACAGTAAGATTAATGTTTTATTATTTAATTTGAATTTAACTTTGTTTAAAATAGAAATAGCTCTTGATAATTGTGAACATAAATAATCTATTTGGCTGTTCAAATCTAATTTATTATAAATAATTAATATCAGAAATTTAAATTTGTTAACTATTTTAATATCTGTATCACAAATTTTTAATTTAAATTTAACATTATCATTTGTATTTCTGATATTAAATAATAAAATGTTAGTTTTAATATTTAAGGATAATTTATTAATATTTAACCAGCTATATAATTTATCAATGCCATGTTTTATTTTATTTTCAAGATTTATAATAGAGTTATCATTAAAAATTAAAGTTGTATCGTCAGCAAATAAAATTGGTTTAAAAACAGGATATATATTTGGTAGATCATTTATATACAATAAAAACAAAACTGGACCAAATACAGATCCTTGTAGAACTCCACATTGAATCTTATTTAGACTAGACCTAATACAATTATGAATAACATATTGCATTCTATTAGATAAATAACTTTTAAAAAGGTCATATGAAGTTCCTCTAATACTATACATATAGAGATTTTTCAATAATATGATCAATAATCATGATCTAATGTATCGAAAGCTTTACGTAGATCTATTGATAATATAGCACATTTATTTAAATAATCTAGATGCTCAGATACATACTCAATAACATCAGCTAAAGCGTCAGCTGTTGATGTATGCTTTCTGAACACATATTGACAATTACTAAGTATATTGAATTTATTTAAAAATTATAGTAATCTATTTTTAATCAATTTTTCAAAATTTTTAGAATATTGGGGTAATAATGATATGGGCCTATAGTTCTCTGGTTTTAATCTATCACATTTTGTATACACAGGTATAATTTTTTCTATTTAAATTTTTGCTACATATATATATATATATATTAACGTATTATTTATAGTTATAATATTTTATTTATTTAGGGAACCAAACAGATGAATCGACATGTCACCAACTATTAAAAAATAAATGCATTACAATACACAAAATGAATACTTCTGATACATCGTGGTACAGAGCCCAGTACGAGTGTTCAAAAAAGAATGCGATATTATTAGAAATATTCAACTCAACATTATATCCGGATACAAATTTAAAATTTGATACTAACAATATTCAAAAAGAAATAAGTTATTGGATTGGTGGTACAAACGAACAAATCACATGGACTATTGGTATATATATATTATTAATTATATTATATAAAACCAAATTAAAATATTATATATAAATAATAATGACTTAATATATATATATGTAAAACTATATACATTATATTTATAAATACGATAATAATTAAAAAATATTATAAATATTCTGTTAATTATTAGCATTGATCTGTGCCTATAACATTCCAATCATTTACAATATATGATGATAATATGGATAATTATACGATAATAGTTTCTGATATAAGTTATTCGCCATCACTCGATTCGCATATATGTGCAACCCATAGGATGTACAGTATCTAATTATTTGAAAGTTGATTATGATTGTGAACATTGAGGGAAATTTAAAAATTGAATAATAATAACATTTGAATATTAATCATACAATATATGTTTTTAAGCATTAAGTTATACTTAAATATTTAATTGATGTGCTATTTCTATATTTTCAAAAAGTAATTAACTAAACATCTTATAATACAGTTTTATTCAATATTATAAATATATTTGTTGTTGAATGTGTCACTTTAGGTTATTATCTTTAAAGGGTGATATTTAGTATTAATCAATATCTAGAGTTTAAGATTGTATTATATTTATAATATGAATACTAGCTTTAATATAAAATTAAAATAATAATTGATATATATTAAATTTAACAATATAAATAACAATTAAAATTATATTATTTTTTAAATAATAATATAAATTTATTATTAGATTAATAATTATTAAATATTATAATATTTGTATACGTACCTAAATATATATATTTGTATATTGAAATGTTTCTATAATCACATCAGTATACGATAATATATACTAATGTTTACTATATATATAAACGTTATTTATATCACATATTGAAATAATGTATAATATTTATTCAGATAAAGATAATAAATATAATAAATGGTCTAACAAATTATCGTATAAATCGGAAAAATATAATAAACATAATAAAATGTCTGACAACATATCGGATTCAGATGAAGATTTAAATGAACAATGCATATCATTTAGTAATAATAAATGGAACAGAGTTTCGTGTAAGAAAAAACTACGTTTCGTATGCATTATAGGTTATTATGCGTACGCTTATGTAAATATTCTTACAAATCATGTAATTATTCGACATATAATAATGTATTATTTACCTTATTATCCTAACTATCTGATTAATAAACTTAATTTTACATACTGTACTCGATGGACATTAAAAGTATTTCCGGCAACATGTCGGAAATATTGTAACTTTATAGGCGGTATCCAATGGTTTAAAGTTACAATATTTCCGGCAAGT
This sequence comes from Osedax fenrisi, assembly GCA_964019155.1. Classification (NCBI taxonomy): domain Eukaryota; kingdom Metazoa; phylum Annelida; class Polychaeta; order Sabellida; family Siboglinidae; genus Osedax; species Osedax fenrisi. Next base: position 11,284,262 of record OZ025241.1, on the reverse strand, counting down.
TGTCGTAAATATTTGTAGTGCTTATTTAAAGTTGCTCATTACGCCCTTTATATAATATCTTAAATTACTATACTTGATATCTTATATTCTTTTAAAGTTATGTTTTATAAATATTACTAAAAATTAAAGGATTTATGTAATATTTATAATAATAATATATAGCTACACTCATATATATATATATATATAAAATGATATATTGTAGAATATATTTTATTATAAATAAAAATAAGATAATATAATATTATCATTTTTTAGAATCTACAGAAGATTCAACAATAAGTTTATTTACAACAGTTAATATAAGTTAGTACTATTATAATATACATTATTTGTAATATAATTGAAATTATTTCTTTTTAGCAATTGCATGCTTTATTTTGATTACTTTAATACTCATATGTATCGGAATTATAATGTGAGTATTTTATAATATATTTAGTTATCTTAAACATATACGATATATAATAGTAGTATATAATATAATTTAATGGTTATTGTTATAATATAAATAAATTGATATCACATAATATTAAGTTTGGAATATGTAAATACATATATATATATATATATAGTTATACTAGAAATACCAATTAAAATAAAATTAACTTAATTAATATTGAACTGTCAATCGTAATTTGGAAAGGACATTTAATACTTATGATTCTTCTTTATACTATGCTACATTTATTTTGGAAGTCGATACAATAATTAACAATTATGTTCTTTGACGTATAAACAACAGATACAAAACTTAATATTAATCTATGGCTATAATCCAAATTAAAAAAGTATATATGAAAGAAAACTTAACATTATAATGTATTAAAACATATTAATTGTTCAATTACAATTAAATTATATATAATCGAATTAATAAAAATATAAAATATGAACAAATTAAATATTATTAAAATATGTTAACTAGCAATTACTAAACTATAAATTGAAGAAATATAAAATAAATTAATATATGAATCCATAGATAATCTTCCAACTCTATTGGAACACGATGTAAGATTACTATATGTTATTAATAACCTATGTGAGGAGTTTAATAGTTATTTTTTTTAGATATAGGTGAGTCAATTAATAACTCTATTATAAATAATGATAATAATTATTTAAAAAAAACATTCTTTCCAATGATAAATGCTTTTATTTTTTGCCTATAACGATTATTAAAATTACCAATATTACATTAAAAATGAAATACAAAAATCAAAATATATAAATAATTGGGATATGGCTTTAATACATATATATAATATACACGATTTCAATACTTTGTGTAACTTTTTTGATCATTCTAAAGAAATTGTAATACTGTACTAGGGATTTAATGATATCAGCATCCATAAATGAATGTATTTTATTAGATTATTTACCCATCTCCATATTCGACATATTGCTAATTAATTCTAATAATTTTAATTCAATATCTCAACTGATGATTTAACATTAGTTTTCATAGAGTACTACAGTAAACTACGACTATTTTACATAACTATCTAACTATTGATGCTATCAAATTATATATATTAATATGTATTTTATTGGTAGATAAACTTTAAAGGATAACTCTTTTATTAATATATTGGCTGCTATTATTTATATTTAATTTTTCCTTGGTATCGATTTAAATTAATTATATATCAATCCGAAATAATTAGAATATTTCTCAGCCTATCCTAAATGAAATATATCTTTATAAATATATAATAATTATAGTAGTTTATTGATGCCTAATTTCCATAAGTATTTGATAATAATAAATCTAAATTTTATTTTAAATTTAGTTCATAGCTATCGATATCAATATAATATATAAATAATAGAATACTGTGAATTTATTTTATTTAGTTAATATATTATATTAAATACATAAATTATAAATATATATATATATATATATATATATATTATAAATATATGGGTTTCTCTGTATTACACTTAACGCCATTATATACATAGGTTTCTCTAAGAATATTGTATCTACATTCATATTACCTATTTTTATAAAATAATACTCTCATGATTAACTTATTATCCTATAGTATATTATTAAATTGAAAACTACAAATAATTCAAAATTATTTAGTCATATACATTTTTTAAATTGATTCTTTATCTTAATTATATGTACTCGTATCTATATAGGTTGTATTGTATTCTAATTAAATCATGCATCATATTTAAAGTCTTACTTATAGATCTCAACTATCTTCAATATAACTGAACTTAATACCCAGCATCCTTATGCACATTTCTAATGACGACATATCCCTCAGATCTGCAACTTATTAACTTATACACCTGTTATATAAAAGAAAACTCCATGTAATCAATAGTAGTATTATATATCATACGTATTAAATTAACTTACAATCTATGATATTCTAATTATAATACTACTAATAATTCTAAACTGAACATACATATGTATCATTGCACTTCTCTATTCACCAAGTTATCTAGATTGTATTGTTCTTTATTAACCTTTTGGTATTTTTTAACGTAGCGTATTTTTCCATATCGTTTTTTAGTATTAGTTATGGCGTTATATTTACATTCGAATTTTATTGATCAACATTATTTATATAGCTGACGCTAGATTTATATTATATTTATATAATATTTAAATTAAATATATATATATATATATATATATATATATGATTACTTATAAATGTTATGAAATAGGACTTATAAACAAGAACAAAAGAAAAATGAACTGTTAGTTTCATTTTATTATACCTTTAAATAATTATATTAATATTTATATATATATATATATATACAAATATATAAAGATTATAAATATGATACAAAACAAATAATGCAACCTACATTTTGCTAATAATATTAAAATAAAATAACGAGTAATTATACAAAAAAACAATGTTTCATACAACATATTATGTTCATAATACACACACACATATATATATATATATATATATATATATATATATATATATTATATAATATACATATGTATTGAGGAAATACTATATAATATGCCACTATTATTAAATTCTTATAAATATAAAATTATAGATGTATTAACATATATAAAAATTAACAATTAACAATTAACAATTAAAAAACATAATTAAATATAAAATATAATATACTATACATATAAAAAATGCAAATTGAAATATTTCTTAAATAATAAAAGCTGAAATATTTCTAATAAAATGTTTTATAAATAAAATAATAACATAAATAAAAATAAATTATTATCATTTAAATATAATAAATATAATTAAATGTATAACAATTAACTTAAAATAGTTACAAAATATATAGTTGGAAAAAATATATAAAAGATATATCTTTATATATGTGTAAAATAGAATATAAAATATATAATAATCTCATGTATTCTTACTGTAATACACTGATATATAATTATGTTTTAAAATTTATGAATTAATATAGGTAATCAAAAATTACAATATAATAATATTATATTATTATAGAATTATAAATATTATTGATATTTAAAAAGTATATTTAATCATTTTATTCAATAGATAATGGGGTGTCGATATTCGGTACCCATGTTATAATACGGACACTATGAGAGACTGTTTTGGTAACATTTTTAATTCCATTTATAGAAAAGAACCAGCTAACTCGGAATAATTCTAGATATAATAAAAAAAATGAATTGAAAACTGAAAAAATTCTGAAAGCTAAACAATATTTAAAAAAAAAAGAAATTTACATTTAAAATTACGAAAAAAAATAAATTACATAAAAATGATATGAAAGAAAAAAATGTGTAAAGTAAAAATGTCCTTTTAGCATATGTATTATATAAAAACAACCTTAAAACATATTACAAAATTTAATTTTAAATAATTAAAACGATTTACGGAAATTTTAATAAAACTTAATAAAAAATAATTATCAAAGGAATAATAAAAATATTTTTATTAATATTATATATATCTATCACCATTATATGAATATAACATTATAAGTATAAATATGAAAATAGCATATCATTATTAAACAAATTACTTTTATTGAGCATTTTAACAACACATTAATTTTGTAATAATTACTAGTTTAAACTAGTCGTAAAACAAATTATTTGTCAGAAAAATAAATATGTTTTCGATTATACCTCGTATTTATCAATTATAAGCTCACAACAAATGTTGATGCTTAATTAAAATAATTTATCAAAAAAATAATCGAATAAATTATAATAATGTAACATTTAAAAAATTAAAATTAATTTTAAATTAGTACGTAATTTTTTACTTTATTAATATTATAATATATGTATACTAGTATATGTAAACTATTGTATTTTTATGACAACACACACTTACACAAATACATAACTTATATAAGTAAAATAGAAAGGTACATTGCAAAATATATGCAAATATTTCATCATTAAAGTTTACTTAGCTTAACCAATATTAAATATGTTATGATGAAATTTCACAAATATGTTTACTATGACATTAATAACCTAATATGAGCGAGCTAGAAAATATTTTTAAAACATTCTATAGACCGGGTATACCCTAACGGATATCATATGTTACCTATACATAATAAGGACACCCTATATATAACTAGGATATGTAATATATTGTAGATGAACCAATCAGATAAATTAAAATTACATTATTTATAATTAATTTTATGAATAATTGAATACAATTTAAATAATAATTAATTTATTCATTTTTATTAATTAATAATACAAGTTAAATATCTAAATAATAAAAATGAAGGTGTAGCTTAATTGGTGGTATACATATTATAACTCATGAGATTTTTATAAAAATCAGAATATTTCTTATTCTGTGCGCTTATTGGTTATAGCGTATACAGATTTATATATATATATATATATATATATATATATATATATATATAGTGTCCGTATTAGGGATGTATATGCCCTATATATATGTTTATGACTTAATTAATATTTAATACAAAATATAGAAATTATGTATATAATGTATAGAATTCTTTAGTATTTAATATATTGTTATATTGTTATATTGATACATTTGTATATTCTTGAAAAGGTTTTACAATTTTAAATGTAAACAAATTTTTTTCTCATAAATTTAAAAACCTGATAAAAAATCAGTTTATTTGATATATATATATCTGATATATTATTAGATTTACATTAAATAATACAAAAATTAAAAATACCTATTTATTTTATTTATATAATTATGAATATTTTCATAACCTTTTTTTGTAGGATTTCTGAGATACCGAGAGTGTCCGTATCCGGGTAATGTCGGTATTCGGTTACGTTTTCCTATATTATGAATTACGAAAATATATAAAATCAATAATTAGGTATATATCATATTTATTTGTTATAACAAATACATTTATTTTAATTAAAAACTGTATTACATTTATATTATAGATAGTAGAACATTCACATATAAATACAGTAAAATTGAAATGTATACATATTAGTAATATATTAAATTAGTATACACATTTTATATTTATAATATTATTGTATACTTGATATTCGTAGTTGTATAACAACATTATTCCATCAACTAATATGATTAAGTAAATATCCATTGTTATAATAAGTATCTTCGACATGGTATTTGTGTATAATAGTAGTATTCATTGAATGTTCTTTCATTATAATTATTAGGGCTTAATTTAATCTCATATATATCTAATTGCTAAATAGAAACCGAATTATATTGTAACTTAATTGTACGCCTATAATATGTTCAGTGTATACTCGACATTTTGGGAGAAAAGTTTACCTCAGTAAATATATAGTCATTATTAAACATAGAACCTAACCTGTTATGTATTGTATATATATATATATATATCATTAGTACATTGTCTTATATACCTTGCTGAATTTAATACAAGATAGTGGCATGTATAATATATAACTTGGAAGATGCATCATGCCCATAGGTTGTGAGTTTACATTAGTATTATATATGTTAACAAATTTAGATACATACATTGATTAAGTTCAACCGCTCCTCATTTATGTATATACATGTACACAATACTTATCATATAGATACGAATGTTATTAATGCTATTATTATAATAATTATTATATTAATGTGAGATGGTAAATAATAAGTAATTAAAATTTAATATTTCCAGAATGACAACGCTTGGAAGTGATGATTTAGGCTTAACTAAGGCTATATCAGGGTGTATATCAGAGCTTGCTACCGATATGTTTAAAATTAATCCAGAAGATTTATAATTTTATTCTTGAATATAACTCTAATATTGTTAATAACTCGCACTTTAAATTAACTTATTGTTAATTTATAGTTTGATGTATTTTATTGGTTAATTAATAAATTTATATTCAACAGTATCTCTTAAGTATACATTATTATGAATATATTACATAGTATATAGTATATATATATATATATATATATATATATATATATATATATAGTAAGTACTATACTTCATTGAACATGTATTCATAATATATATATATAATATAGGAATTATGTTAATTTCCAAGTATAGTTATATAATTTGTCTTCATAAAGGGCTTTACATGTTTATTTTCTATTGTTCTCGTCTATATTACAAATCCTTACCGGAACTGTTTATCTTCTTATTTACGTTTTGTTTAAAATATTTTGTTTATCATTTTTCTTTCTTTATTGTTTTTCTTTTCTTTATATTTTTTCTTTTCTTTAATACTTTAAATAATTTTTTTATTTCTTCTTTTCTAGATATCTCTCTATCATTTATGTATTAAATATAGTTTATATAATACTATAATAATAAAAAAATAATATGTATATATTAATACAAACATACATATACATACATATATATAGACATATTTTTATATATATAAATTAATTATAGTTATTAATTATGTCGTTAATATGTATCAATATTTTCATATATATAAAGTAAACAATTAATATAATGTATTAATATACAAATATATATATATACATATACCCACATACACGTATACATACGTATGCATTTAATGTATTTTAAATGTATTGATTCAGTGAGTATATTATTAATTTTTTTTAAGTAATTTTTATTATTTATGTTTTGATATTATTAGAGGTATATTATTACATAGATTTGGTCCGGCTATTAGAATACAATTTATTAGTTTACTTGATTTTGAAAATGGTATTTTGTAAGAAGGTTTATTACTTAATTGATATTTTTTTTAATGTTTACACTGGATTAATTATTATATATTAATATAGGTATATTATTATTATGAATTTCGTACCTATATATCAAGGTATTATATTTTATAATACTACTAATTTTTAATATTTTATTAATTGAAAATAGATATATGTTCACAAAGTTTTATTTAATATTCTTGTGATTTTTGTGTGTGTTAGTGTGTGTTTGTATTAGTCTTTACTCTTGTGAACATTACCCCATATAATATTCCCATGCATTAGATGAGGCTAGAAATAGAGAAGAAATAGGCTATTATATTTAGTTATAAAAAAATTAAAAAAATAGAAAAAAGTATGAGGTTTTATCCCGGGTTAGACTCAAGGCAATTATTGTTTTTCTCTTGTGTTTATTAAGAACTTAAAAACAATAGATCAAAAAACAAGAAAACAAATGTTATTTAGGAGACAGTAACCAAATACGGACAGTGCCCGAATACGGACACTTTCGGTATCTTAGAAACCATAAATCCTACAAAAAATGTTTAATGAATAACATATTCATAATTATATAAATAGTCTAAAAAAGTATTTTTAATTTTTAATTACTCAAAATATTGCTGGTATATCCAATAAACTGATTTTTTTATTACGTTTTTAAATTTATGAAAACAAATTTCAACTTAAAACCTTCTTAAGAATATTCACATGTATCGATAAAATTTCTATATAGTACATACCATTGTATGGTATATATATATATATATATATATATATATATATATTCTAAGAGCTATACTTTACATTTAATAGTTATTCATCATATATATTTACCGGCAATAACCTTTGTTAGATATTCGTTTATAATACATGTATGATAATATATACCGACCCGATCAATACTATTACCGTATTAGTGTAGTAAGTATGTTTAATAATACTATATTAATAGAATATTATATTAATGACCTATTAGAAGTGACGGAAGACGTCAGCACAAGTAATGGTTTACAGTTTATTTGATTTACTTTACCGAACATAATAAATATGTATACTGAGTATTAACCTTGTAGAATTCAATCCGGATCATAATCCGGATTCAATTCGGATTTCAAAGTAGCCTAAATACTCGACTTTGATCCGGATCTGTGATCCGAATTGAATCCGGATTAATATTGGATTTCCTGGATAATAAACATTTTATTACTGTAATTATAACAACAAAATCAATAATTTATAATGCTAAATTATACTATATTATGGCTAGAAGTAATCTATATATTTATTTATTTTATATCAGTTTTATGTTGGAGAAACTATAGATCTATAATATTATACTTTGAATCAAAATGCAAGGTTAAATCCGACATTTTATTCGAATCCAATCTGTATCTAATCCGTATCAAATAATTATTAAACAAATTTGAGATTATATAATCTCAAATATAATATATATTCGTATATTTAATATATTAAATATATAATAATCTTCATTTATAAAACATCAAACTTTGTATATTGTAAAAATAATTAATTTTTATATAAAATTATATTTTTGGATCCTATGATTCAAATTTAATCGGATAAAATCAGGATAAGGATAAATTTATCTTGATCCGAAATTTATCCAGATGCAATCCGGATCTAATACGGATTGAAAAAGTATGTGTTTCCTGGGATGTGTCAGTCTTGTCCAGTCATATGGTTTGCATTTACCATTTTTCTTTTTATTAGCTCTTAGACTCAATTTTATATCTACTGTTATTATACGGTGATCAGACGCAATGCTATTAAAAGAATTGTAAGCTCTGCAGTTTTTTTTACACTATTCTTCCTTTTCTTATTTATTATTATGAAGTCAATCTGTGATTTAAAATCATTTGGAGAGTTGTGTGTCCATAACTGACCATGTATTTTCTGGAAATGAGTATTTAGACATAGCATATTGTTTTCTTGAAGATAGTCTTTGAGCATTTGGCCATTTCGATTTGTAGTTGGATGATAGGCATATTTATATTTTATTTTCCGAGGTGTGCATTTAAGACTCCTCCTATTATTAGAAAATTATGCTTTGGTATCTGTCTTGTCAAACATGTAAGTTTTGTATAGAATATCCCAGTTTCTTGTTCGTCACTAATATTTGTTGGACTGTAACATGAGATCACTGACGTTTGTGGATTTCCTTGAAAGTTCACTATCATAATTCTAGGTGATATCATTTCGACACTATCGATTGTGTTATAAGCTTGGCTGCTTACGAGCATTCCAATTCCACCAGTTGCGGCATTTATGCTATTCTTCCAGGCTGATAGAGTTAATAGTTTCCATTTATCATAAGTATGTTCTTTGATGACTGTATCTTCATGTATGAATCTATGTTCTTGAATGCAAATAATATCTTGTCCAGTTAATTCAGCTGAGGCTATCAATTCTGGGATTTTATATACTTTTTGAAGTGTTTGTGTATTCAATGATCCGATTTTAAATCGTTTAGTTGCATTTAATAGTTGTACAGTTTTCATTTTATTTTTATTTTTATTTTCTTTTCTTTTCTCTTTCTCTTTCTCGTTCTCTTTCTTTTTCTCAGTAATTAACTTTCGACTGCAACCTGAGGTTGTATTGCAGGACGCGCATCTTGTTCCGCGCGACGAGCGATGCGGGATAGATAATTATTGTGTTGTATTATCATGGTTTACTTTCGATGGTTAGATAAAATGTGCGGTCGCCACTCCATACATATTTGCGTAACCCTGCGTGGGTGGCTAACAGGTACTATGCCTTGCCAAAGGGTAACCAGGATTTTTGTCGGCACTGCTAATTGATTATTCGCAGCTAACCATTATATCTAATGACCGTTACCCTATCCGCAACCCGGGGAGAAGGTGGATTGGAGTTATCATTACCACATCATCATATTTCGGATATAGATGAAGAAATGTGGGTCGAGGATCCTACGTAAACTGAGCTCTCCACAAATTTCCACAATAATTATCATATTTAAACCTATAGGTCATACATGCATATCTTACCGTATATGGTTAAGTAAGTTAGTAATCAAATAAATAATTATATTATACCATAAAATATACATAATATATATATATATATATATATATATATATATATATATATATATATAAAATTACATATTTTGACTAACCTATATTTTAACTCATAAAGCTATGACTATAGTCAATATCGTTAATGACTAGCTTTCGCCTAATGTTATCATAGCTTATTTTTCTGAGTGTACCCTAATTAGTACCATATATATATATATATCTAATGGTTCATATATAACATATATATATTATGATTCTAGGTTTTACGATAAATAATGCATTCTATTTCTCAGTACATAATATCAAATACTGTCCGCACTGCTAATTATTCCCTATATAATATAGGCAAGGCTCGCTCTAAGCTAACATTTAATTTAACTAAATCATTATTACATTCATTAGTATTTAGTCGACTTAGATATTGTAATTCGCTTTTAATTAATATTCCGCAAAAATTGATGACAAAAGTCGATTCAATACAACGTAGAACTGTTCGCATATTATTTAAGCTAAAGTGTAATGATATAACCATATCTATGCATTCCATAATGGCGACTCTCGGGTGGTTGACGTTTCGAAATTTATGCAAGTTTCGACTTCTTTGCATTACTCACAAGTCTATATATATGGGAGTTCCGTCATACCTATTGGAGGGACTCATAATTCGAGCAACTATTTATTACATCATCATTTATTACTTTTAAATGTCAACTACATTCATATATGTTTACATTATAATTTCTTCTTTTTAAATTTATTATTATTTGTGTAACTATTTATTTGTTTTATTGTTTCAACTTGAAGCATATACACGTCCATCGTTTTCTGAGTCAATAAACCTTTCTATTATTATTATAAATTGATTTATAAATGAGTATAATATTTAAATTTATTATATTAATATAATACAATTGATATTTACAGGCGGAGAAATATTACTTATCCAAGGATTCTATTATAGTAAATATATAAACTTTACTGTATTACATGAAACACGAATAACGTATACTAATAATTTGGAATATAATCACTATGATTGTAGTCATAAATGTTATAATAAATACAAGTTTACATATACTACAGTGGTTATATGCATTTATATATATATATATATATATATATATATATATATATATATGTATATATATATATTAATGGTTATTTTTATTATTATTTTGATATAGTCATTTCATCCAATTACTAGATATTTTTATTTTTAACTAAATAGCTATTACTATACGAATTTATATTTAAAGTCGCTCTAGTTTAAGGGTTACATTTTTTAATATAAATTATATCAGTTAATTTAAATTAATACAAATTTGCATAATAAATTATATAATTTAATTTCAAACATTTTGTTCTACCTATCTATAATGTTATTCGACAATTGAATTAGTTAGTCATGGAAAATGACTAGTTTATGGTCAATATATATATATATATATATATATATATATTAGTAAAATACAATAACAACACACTTTCTGATATATTAAATTATGTATATTTTAGAAACACTCGGTTTGATTCAATATAATATATATAAATATATAGTATATTTATATTATAATATTATTAAATTATAAAAAAAAATGAAACCAATTATTATTCATTTAATCATGTGTATTACATCATGATGACATTATTTAAATATACGTAATTTAATAACTATTCCCATATTAATATAGAAAAACTTTCATTCGCGATTTATAGTTTAATTATACAAGTATGACATATGTATAGTACATATAATCGTATATTTTATGTATATATATATATATATATATATATATATATATATATATATACTAAATACCTGTTTTTGCGCGCGCTCATCCGTGAATAAAATAATATAAGTCGATATTTTATATATTTACATTTATACAAACAATACATTAATAATATTAAATATCAAATAGTATTCTTACTATATGTATTCCAAATAATATAACTAACTTATAATACTATTTATACATAACTAATATATATATACTTATGTAAGTAATACGTTATTAATAATTAATTACTAGTAACTAATAATTAGTTATATATATAAATTGATTAAATTAAATTAGATTAAATTAGATTAAATTAGATTAAATTAAAACCTATATATATATATATATAAAATGAGTATGCATATATACATGTATATTCCTTGGTAGAATATTTATATATGTATAATATTTCGTATAATATAAAATATAAAATATAACTCACATAATAACAAATAGAATGACTAACTTATAATTATCAGAGTCAATTAAAAATTATATTAAGGAATTATTTGATAATTACATTGTATTAGAAGAAAATAATAAAATAATTAATAAATTAAAAATCACAGTAAATAATCTTGAAGAACAAATTTCTAATTTGAATACTATTAATATAAAGGATAACATTAAAAAATATGGTGATATTGTAAATACAGAATTAGAAAATAACAATATAAATAAAATTAATGATACAGTATCAAATAATTTAAAATTAATGAATGAAATAAATTCTCGTTGTAAAACAATTATATTACATAATGTAAAAGAAATAATTCATGATAACAAAAAACTAAGTGATACGATGAAGAATTTAAAACAGTATCTAATATACTTAAATCAATATCGTCTATTAAAATTATAAAAATGCATAGGATAAGAAAAATCGATATTGATAAACCATTACATGCATATAAAATCAGACACTTACAAATAATACTGAACACAGAAAATGAAAAAATCGATATTTTAGAAAATCCTTTTAAATAAAAAAATACAATTTTTAATAAAATAGGAATATCACATGAATTTGATAAAAATAAATTAAATATACAAAAGAAACTAGTTTCTTGTATAGCTATTACAAGAAGCTAAATATAAATCATCTGATACAATTGTATATAAAGTTAAATGTATTAACAATGATTTTAAAATGATAACATTTAATATAATTAGTGAAACTAATAATGATTTGCAAGAATTATAATATTAATGTTTACAATAGCATTATATATAATTTTAATAAATATATATTAGTCATTATATTTAATATAAGGAATTTTAATAAAAATATTAATAACTTTTTGATATTACTTGATAATTTCGATAATAAACCAGATATAATAATTCTTACTGAAACTTGGTTAATAAATACTGATGACCCATCTATATATTTTAATAATTATAATATATTTGTAAATAATCGTACACTAAAAATAAAAATAGAGGTGGGGGTGTTTCTATATTTGCAAATAAATCTTTATATGTATGTGTAATAACGAATAATAACGAATTAACTATTTTTATTATAGATGATATTGAAATATTATCAATACACATAAAAAAGACAACTACAAATATACAAATAATCTCAGCAATTTATAGATCTCCTAATAGTAATATCGATTTTTTTAATGATTTATTTTATAATATATATTCAAAATTTTTAAATAATGAAATATATATATGTGGTGATTTTAATATAGATTTATCAAAATGTTTATTAATTTCTAATAATTTTAAATATGTACTTAGGACTAACAGCCATGCTAACACTACCAACTCATTATTCCAACTCATCAATTGATAATATAATTTCTAATAGTGATCATATAATACATAATTGAACCATTGATACTGATATACCAGATCATTGTATATTATTTTTTATATTTACATAATTTTCTCGGGTTAAAAAATGTGATAATAAAATGATGTATATTAGAAATGTTAATCAATAAAATGTTGAATATTTAAAAAATGATTTCTCTATAAAAAACTTCCCTCAATTCTAGAGCTTTTAAAAATGTCGGTCCCATCATATGACATTTCCTCCTTCCTACTATTCTTTCTATTAGATCACACTAAAGATTTATAAAGCTTACTTCTTATTTTCTCTCTACCTCTAATTATTTAATAATCCAACTTATTATTGTTGTATTTTGTTATCTACAACGTATTATTATTTTCTAATTTGTATCGTATTATTATCATCTTATTATTATTTTCTAGCGAAGGGTATTAGCGATGGATACAACTCTATTTTTGTGCCTAATAAACCATATATCATCATTATAATATATATATATAATGTATTCATTGTAAATGTATATGATATTATCATATAGATTATTTATTTTTACATATAAATTTAAATATTTAATTAAAAAATATATAGTTAATGGATAACATTTCGTTAGAATTCAAATAATATGGTAGCATGCCATTGTGGACAGACATTATTTAATTACATGATTCCGATGAAGAAAATGAATAATACGAATAATATCACTATTGTAACTAGGGCGTATGATGGCTGTTAGTTTTGTCATTGATATACATATAATAAATGTTTATATATAAATATATATAAATATGTTATCAGGTTGAATTCATCCCTTTTATTTCTCTCGTTTATTATAATGAATACACGTGGTATTGCAGATTACTATATTTAACTAAATCTTACTATAAACCTTACGGTAAATAGTATACATAATATTAATAATTAAATAATATAAATAGTATAAATGATATACATTATATAAATGATATATATATATCATGTATACATAATATACTTGATTTAAATAGTATAAATAATATAAATGATATAAATGATATGTATGTACCTCATATGTGTTCGTGAATAATACAAATGCGACAATACAGTTATATAATTCAACAATTCGACGTTTAGTATTCACGGTTAAATTATTTGTATGACAATGAAATTCATTGGCCAGTACGTAAATCATAATCATTCGTTGGAGATTTCGAAATGTAGTATTTTCTACACTATAACATATATATATAAATATATATATATATATATATATATATATATATATATATATATATATATATATAATCATACGTATTTATTATACCTACTTATTTACTAATTAAATGAAGAATCTGAATATCTGTAAATATTTAACTCTCAATATTGTTCCATATTTACACTTTGATAGTTTGATAACTTCACTATTTCATCATCTATAATTATAGATTAATATATATTATAATAATATGTATTTAGTTTATTGGTAAATGATAATACAAATTGGTTTTCATATGGTATCACGCGTTACATACTTTTCAACCTAATTATATATATATATATATTTATAAATACAATCATAATATGTTGATAGTTATAGATATATATGTATATATATATATATATATATATATATATATATATATATATATATATATATGTGTGTGTAACAAAGGAATATTCATATAAGTATATTGAATACAATATATTTGAATATAACAGCAATAATATAATAATAATAATAATGACCGTAATGAAAATATGTACCAACCCGGTGAAACACAGAACAAAGAGTGTGTCGATCTCATCAAGCGGCGTTACTTTTATAGGACACGAATGGCAAGCATATTTACAGACGATAACAAATATAAAATACATAATAAATAACAAATTATACAAATGATAACATATTTAAATACAACAATAGAAACATATACATGGCTATGCAATCGACCATGGTTTAACCCTATAACAATGTATGTATGTATTCATGTAAACATATCATTATGTAATAATGCGTGTATTTATATGAATTATATACAATTCATTTCAATATAAATA
Organism: Osedax fenrisi; assembly: GCA_964019155.1. Taxonomy (NCBI): domain Eukaryota; kingdom Metazoa; phylum Annelida; class Polychaeta; order Sabellida; family Siboglinidae; genus Osedax; species Osedax fenrisi. The sequence continues at coordinate 11,268,397 of OZ025241.1, read as the reverse complement.
TATATTACATTAATTCATTATGTAAGTATTACATTAAACTTTACTTTATAATATACACACATATATATATATATTTTTTTTGGATTGGATAGTTTATTTTAACACCAATATGGTATACAAATTACTCTCACTGGTAATTAAATAAATAAAAAACACAAAATAAACAAAACATTCAAATAAAAACTGAATATACAAATAAAATAGCTAAGTAATATATACAATTAGGATCTCGATCAAAATCAATAAATATGTTAATATAGATAGTCTTTGAGACAATACGCAAAAGTACGCGGTGACTTCACTTTACGTAAGTAGTACGGCAGTATATTCCATCTGGCTGGCGCAATTCTAGAGAAAGAGCGATACTGCATTGCATTGCATCCATTTGGCAGCTCGAGTATAGTAGCATTAGAAGAACGCAGATGCTGGAGAATCTGACGATGAACAAGCAATCCACGTAGATATCCAGGTTTGCCTAGAATTAACGTTTTATGTATTAAGCATAGCAATCTAAATTCACATCATTTTTTAAACGGTAACCATTTCATATTATGTTGGTGCATGTCAGTTAAAGAGTGCTTGCATCGCTTAAGCATATGTATTAATCTGACAGATGATCGAATAATTCGGTAACATTTTTTAGCTTCGGTGTTCTTAATACAATAAAAAAGAGAACAACAGTAATCTAATCTAGATAGCACTAGAGCATTTAGAGGCTCTTAGTGATATTAGGAGAGAAAATGTTTCTAATATGGCGAATTTTTCTCAAATTAGCAGATTTTGTAATCGCATTGATATGAGCACTATACGATAAAGTACTATCCATTAACACACCGAGATTACACACAGATTCAGAAGACTGAATTATGTTACCATCAATTAATACAATAGGAAAGATTACAGGTACCTTAGATATATTCATAAGTTGGGTTTTTGATGTATTTACAAGGAGATAATTTTTTAATAACCAATAAATTATTTCAGATATACAAGAAAGCTCAGCATTTGAATTCATGGAGAAAATAGGTAATGTCATTAATAATTGAATGTCATCAGCGTAAATATGATAGCTAATATTAGGATATTTACGAATAATGTTGGAAATAGGACGTACATATATCAAGAAGAGAAGTGGACCAAGCACTGAACCCTGTGGAACCCCGTTATGAATGTGGGTGGGCGGTGATATAAAATCATTAATTTTGACGGAAGATGTTCGATTAGTGACGAACGAAGTCAACAAGAGGAGATCCTTCAATACCTAGATCTTTGATGCGATCAATGAGGATTAAGTGATTGAGCGTATCAAAAGCACTAGATAGATCAAGCAAAAGTAATTGTGTGTAAGTTGATGAATCAAGTGATTTGTGTATCAAGTCAGTAATATGAGTAAGATCTGTTTCAGTAAAAATGATTTTCTGTAGACACTCTGGACGTTTTCAAGCAGATTATTAGTTTCAAGATAATGTATTAGCTGACGGCTAACAACGCGTTCCATGATCTTACTCATTATTAGAAGTTGTGAAATTGGTCTATAATTGGTCAACACATCAGGATCAAGTTACGTTTTTTTTAAGATAGGTTTAATAATGGCATATTTCAGTGAATCTACAATAACGCCATCATCAAGTGATTGTAAAATCAAATACAATATTAAAAGTTCAATTTTATAGACACGTTTCTTAAAAACGACCAAAGGAAGAGGATCAATCGGGGTTATGGAGTTAGCACTTAAAATCAAGTTACGGATCTCTGTGATAGAAGGAGTTAAAAAACTGGAAAATTTACAAGATATGGGGTTAGATATTATGTGAGCATTAAAAGTCAGAGGTGATTGCGCTAACTTGGAACTAATACAATCTGAAATCCGGGAAATCTTAGTACATAAACAATTCATAAAAGAAGAATACAATACGGAATCAGGTAATGCAGTATATTTGGATTTAATAGTGGTACCAAAAATACTATTTACCATTTAAAAAATTGTATGGGAGTCATTGCCACAAGAATTGAGTTTCTGTTCGTAGTAAATAGTTTTTTGTTGATTTAATTCGTGTTTATATACTTTCCTAGCCATCAATAATTTGTATTTGTGAAAAGGAGACAGGTGTATCCTACGTTCAAGTTTCATTAGCGATCGTTTTAAAATTGCCAGATTGGAGGTGAACCAAGGTGAATAAGGATGGACAGTAAAATAACTTGATTTAATGGGAGACAATGCATTAAGAAAATAAGAGAGAAATACATTAAGGTTATCAAAAGATACATTAGTATGTCATAACAAATATAAAATTCTCGATCCAAGATCGATATAATTCAGATTCTTAAGATTTCTATAATTAATTAGGGAATTGGTGGATGAAGGCTTTTAAAGAAGAATAGATGTATATAAAGATAGTGATCACTCAAAAGATCAGAGCGTGAACATGAATAAATAAATGTTGGTGTGGAAATGAGATCAATAATGTTACCACATGCATGGCTGGGAAAATATACGTGTTGGTTCAAACCTAAGGAATCAGTTAACTGTTTGAATAAGGAGTGTGGAGGAGAAGAACAATTAAAGTGGTAATTGAAATCACCTACAATCATAACCTTTGAGGAATTTTGGTGTAAAATGTTATTTATAAGGTCATAGAATTCATCAAAAAAAATTGAGAAATCAGAGTTTGGTGGACGATAAATTACTATAATACGAAGTGAATTAAATTTAAGTCTGAAAGTGCAAGACATACATTCACCATACGATAGAACAATATAACATATAGAAGGATGTTGTAAATCCATATGAACTAATATACCAACACCCCCATCACAACCAGAAGTGCGTTGGTGGAGAAAAAGATTATAATTAGCATAATATTACATAATGAAAATACGTCAGTGTCATCAAGACTATTCCAAGTTTCAGTTAGACAAATAATAGAGAAAGGGTTGGTTTTAAGAAAAGCCAGAAGAAGATCAATATTAGATCTAAGTACACGAATATTAATTAGAGAAAAGCTTAAGATATCTGTATTAGTAGATAGTCAAGTATTAGACTTAGCCTTAGATTTTGTATCAGTAAAAGCTGCATATGATGTCCTCCAGGATGATAACTCAGACTGTGAAGGAGAGTAACAAGAGGAGTTCCAATCAATACGATTATCAGTTAATTTCCACAGTTCGTAACACATAGTACGATTATTAAAAACCGATTTATGTGAAGAAAAAGCGCCGTACTTGATAATATAATAGTAGACTAACCCAAGTTTCCTGGTCTCAAATGGTAGAGATCGTAGTTTAACAAATGTATTATATGCTGTGTTTTTAAATTCTAAATTTAAAAACCTATCCTTAGAAATTAATGTGTTAAATGATATAATAGCTATACCGTTCTTGAAGTTAACTTCATTGACGGTTGATTTATCTGTATTAAAATCATTAAATAGACTATTTATATAATCAGTATTCAAGTTAGCATTAGTAATCTTTTTAATTATAACAGATAGATCATCCATTGTAGCATGAGATATTTCTCTAGGGATATCAATAATTTTAGAAGTCAAAGAATTAATAGAAGATTTAAGAGTATCCGTATAAGTGTGATTTTTAGAATGATGATTATTGATTATATTATTGGAATCAACAATTAAGGTTTTTATGTTATCAATTTTATCTGCTATAAGACAATGTAATAACATTAGAAGCGGAGTCAGAAATATAATTAATGGAGTCTAAACAGTTATTACAATAAAATACGAAATTAGGAGAATTGAAATTCGCACAAGCATATTGGGGTGGCGTATTATTATTGGTCCAAGCTGAAGGTAACTTCTTAGCATTGAATAAACATTTGTGGTGAATACAAGATTTACACTTACTACATGGGTTACTATCGTCGACATTACAAGTTTTACTACAATTAAGTAGTTATTCATGGTGTGAGAATATATACCACAGTAAACGCAGTTTAATATCAATGCGAAAATAACCAAAAAGGCACAATCAAAATAGTCAAATAATAGTAAATAAAATAAAGCAATTAAAATCAATAGAATTACGTAAGCGAAATGCAGCGTTTCGGTCTAGTGATTTAGTGATTATGCAGTATTTATGAAAAATAAGCTATCGTTAATATAAAACTAGATATAATATCGAAGGCAAATTTATTAAAGTATACTCTGATATTATACAGGGAAGAATATATATTAGTTTATAATGTGCATAGAATATGATGTACCATGTGATATAACAGTAGCATACACTAATCTCAAGGTCACGACGGTTTGAATACGGGTTACCGACAACCATAGTAAGCCAGGCACGGGATGATCCACCTGGACAGTGACCGAGATATGTAGTCATATATCAACAGATGCAACGAAGTATATAATCTCAGTACCCAGCAAACACATTAGAGGAAATTACCTCTATTTAGACTCTAAAGATGTTAACAACGAGACTCTATTTTGACTCTAATTTTATTTCTATTTAGATTATATTTGTATTAAAATCAATTGATTTTAAACTCCATTTAGTGTATATTTAACTTATATTTTGATTGTATACTCTATTTAGCTTATATTTAGACTCTATTTTAACTCTATTTAGACCATACTATTTTTTCCTCTATTTAGACTCTATTTTGACTATACTGTTATTTTTAACATTTATCTGAAGTAAAATTCAAATTAATTTCCTCTATTTTAACTCTATTTAGACCATAATATTTGTTCTCTCTATTTAGACTCTTTTCTTTTTTTTGACTCTATTTAGACTCTGTGTGTTTGCTGGGTATATAAGTGATAACGAATGCATATGTAGCGTGTAATGCATACGAATATGAGATGAGATATACGATATATATATATATACATACACAATATTATAAAATATATATATATGATATACAACAAACAATTAATAGTAGTCAATTTAACCATAACAGTGGAAATTCATAAATAATATCGATATTACCTATTTGGATATGGAAATTATTGTACTCCATTTTAGTACTAACATTATAAAGTAGGGCTACTTCATTTACATGTACTCAATTATAATTAACGTAAAATGGACACGTAACTTCAGTGCATTTACCGATTCATCATTTACCCTCCCTATGTTACCCCATTTTAAGCGTATATTTACCCCAAGATATTATTAACAGTGATATATTTCTCACAGATATAGATAACACCGAGAGTTATTATGAAATGTTGCAAACATTATGGGGTAAACATTTAAAAGCAACCACTTCTAATCATTGGAAAGGTTGCCTCGTATTGGAATTTAAAAGTGATAACTATATAATTAATTCTATAATAACTGATGTGGAGAAACCCGCTATCGGCCCTGACGGTTGGGGATATATCAATATCGCCTGCGACGGGACTCGGGGAAAGTACACGTTTGGATATATTTGTGAATACGGTTACTTGTTATTGATGTATTATAATATATTATATTTAATTATAGTAAATTAATTAATTATTATTAATTATCGTACAATGTATGCTGATTAATATTAATAGATACCTAATAGTTAATTATGAATTCGATATTAAAATTATATTAGTAGATATTTTAATTTTTTAATTATAATTTAAATATACATAATATATACCGTATGAAATATATATTCACTTTGTAAAATAACCATAGTATCTAGTATTATATTAATTAAATGTTTACATAGAATACTAATTGATAATAGATACTTTATTATAGATACATCCTAGAAAATAAAAAATATTAGTAAACATTAAATTAAGATATATATATAATAGTATGTAGTATTTATATAAATAATAATATTTATAATTTTTAAATAAAGGTATTAAATTTAAATTAAAACATACCAGATTATAATATATATATATATATATATATATATTGACACATAGTTATATATACTATACTTATCGTACAATTTATAATTAATATCCTCAGAACTGAAAATAATGTTACTAACATTTATATATTTAAATAGAAAACTAATTGTCCATAATATCCCAACAAAAATATTTTTTTCATTATTTATTAATATTAATAACACATAGATATAATAAAGTATGTAGCATAATATAAACATATATATGTTTTGATAATATTCTTTACAAATAAACGTATTTTTAATAAAATATGTATACAATTTTGAGGAATAATACATGTTATACCTACTATTATATCAAGAAGTGTATGATTGAGGTTATAGTGGAAGAATTAAACTTTAGAAAAGTATTGGTGATAGTAAATACATTTTTGAGATTCAGGATTTGATATTATGCTTTGTGTAGAAGTCTAGTTTTTATAAAACTGCAGACATATATAATACAATATCGTGGGTTAATTGATTGTTGCGTATATAGAAATATTTTATTATAAATACAATACAATATTTAAAATCGATAGAATACATTTCTAAAAAAACTCATCATAATGTCATTCATCGTGTAATAAATAAAACTAGTAAGACATATAAAATAAAATAAAATACTTAAAACAAAACAATTTAATAATTCGACAAAACGTAAATAAATATATAGTTTAACATACAAATATAAATACAATTAATACACAATAATAAGCAAATACGTAATAAATAATAAATATTTTTGTGATTAATACTCTAAAATAAATTTAATTAGTATAAACATTTATTTTCAATTATTTAATAATAATTCAAAAGTTCAAATTTTCATAATATTATATGTTGTCAAAAGAATGTAAAGTATGTGTTGTTATTAATTTTATATTAATTCGTGAATATAAAAAGAGTAAAATATGTTTGGTAATTTATATTATGTCAAAAAATAAAAAAAAGTAAACTAAAAACTAGTTAATTTTTTATATTAATATTTTTATAATAAGTCAAGAGTGTAATTTGATATTATGTCAAAATAACATAACAATGTTTTTGAAATTTTATATTATGTCAAAAAATAAATAAAATAAATGTAAATAACAAAAATAAAACTAAAACAATATAAAAAGTATAATTGGTCAATTAATATCACTATTCAATTAATATAAATGAAATTAAAAATAATTTAAAAAATAATAAATATCATTAGTTATCTATTTTATCAAGTTAGGTATTAATACAAGTTAATTGTCGTCATAAAAATGTATCAAAACCTTTTTATAATTATAACTAAATGCATGTATACTATTTTAAATTATTAAAGATTTTGTTAAATTATTCCACAACCGTGACCCTGAACTAGATAAACAAAAAAGTTGTCATTGGGTTCTAATTCTAATTATATGAAATAGAATAATATCATAAGCCTTAACCTCGAATATATTCTGTAAGTTTAATGGCAGAGAATGATGTTTTGCTCTAAACATAAATTTTGTAGTATTTAATTTAATACTATCAGTAAACTTTAAAGAATTATGTTGTGTATAACATTTTATGTATATTTTATCACAATTATATATAGTTTTTAGTGCTCTTTTTTGTAAAATATTAATTTTATTGAGTTTTGTAATAAAAGTATTACCCCAAATATGGAAGCAGTAATTTAAATGTGAATAAAAAAATGCATTATACAGTAAGATTAATGTTTTATTATTTAATTTGAATTTAACTGTGTTTAAAATAGAAATATCTCTTGATAATTGTGAACATAAATAATCTATTTGGATGTTCAAATCTAATTTATTATAAATAATTAATATCAGAAATTTAAATTTGTTAACTATTTTAATATCTGTATCACAAATTTTTAATTTAAATTTAACATTATCATTTGTATTTCTGATATTAAATAATAAAATGTTAGTTTTAATATTTAAGGATAATTTATTAATATTTAACCAGCTATATAATTGATCAATGCCATGTTTTATTTTATTTTCAAGATTTATAATAGAGTTATCATTAAAAATTAAAGTTGTATCGTCAGCAAATAAAATTGGTTTAAAAACAGGATATATATTTGGTAGATCATTTATATACAATAAAAACAAAACTGGACCAAATACAGATCCTTGTAGAACTCCACATTGAATCTTATTTAGACTAGACCTAATACAATTATGAATAACATATTGCATTCTATTAGATAAATAACTTTTAAAAAGGTCATATGAAGTTCCTCTAATACTATACATATAAAGCTTTTTCAATAATATGAATATAATGTATCGAAAGCTTTACGTAGATCTATTGATAATATAGCACATTTATTTAAATAATCTAGATGCTCAGATACATACTCAATAACATCAGCTAAAGCGTCAGCTGTTGATGTATGCTTTCTGAACACATATTGACAATTACTAAGTATATTGAATTTATTTAAAAATTATAGTAATCTATTTTTAATCAATTTTTAAATTTTTTTAGAATATTGGGGTAATAATGATATGGGCCTATAGTTCTCTGGTTTTAATCTATCACATTTTGTATATACAGGTATAATTTTTTCTATTTAAATTTTTGCTACATATATATATATTAACGTATTATTTATAGTTATAATATTTTATTTATTTAGGGAACCAAACAGATGAATCGACATGTCACCAACTATTAAAAAATAAATGCATTACAATACACAAAATGAATACTTCTGATACATCGTGGTACAGAGCCCAGTACGAGTGTTCAAAAAAGAATGCGATATTATTAGAAATATTCAACTCAACATTATATCCGGATACAAATTTAAAATTTGATACTAACAATATTCAAAAAGAAATAAGTTATTGGATTGGTGGTACAAACGAACAAATCACATGGACTATTGGTATATATATATTATTAATTATATTATATAAAACCAAATTAAAATATTATATATAAATAATAATGACTTAATATATATATATGTAAAACTATATACATTATATTTATAAATACGATAATAATTAAAAAATATTATAAATATTCTGTTAATTATTAGCATTGATCTGTGCCTATAACATTCCAATCATTTACAATATATGATGATAATATGGATAATTATACGATAATAGTTTCTGATATAAGTTATTCGCCATCACTCGATTCGCATATATGTGCAACCCATAGGATGTACAGTATCTAATTATTTGAAAGTTGATTATGATTGTGAACATTGAGGGAAATTTAAAAATTGAATAATAATAACATTTGAATATTAATCATACAATATATGTTTTTAAGCATTAAGTTATACTTAAATATTTAATTGATGTGCTATTTCTATATTTTCAAAAAGTAATTAACTAAACATCTTATAATACAGTTTTATTCAATATTATAAATATATTTGTTGTTGAATGTGTCACTTTAGGTTATTATCTTTAAAGGGTGATATTTAGTATTAATCAATATCTAGAGTTTAAGATTGTATTATATTTATAATATGAATACTAGCTTTAATATAAAATTAAAATAATAATTGATATATATTAAATTTAACAATATAAATAACAATTAAAATTATATTATTTTTTAAATAATAATATAAATTTATTATTAGATTAATAATTATTAAATATTATAATATTTGTATACGTACCTAAATATATATATTTGTATATTGAAATGTTTCTATAATCACATCAATATACGATAATATATACTAATGTTTACTATATATATAAACGTTATTTATATCACATATTGAAATAATGTATAATATTTATTCAGATAAAGATAATAAATATAATAAATGGTCTAACAAATTATCGTATAAATCGGAAAAATATAATAAACATAATAAAATGTCTGACAACATATCGGATTCAGATGAAGATTTAAATGAACAATGCATATCATTTAGTAATAATAAATGGAACAGAGTTTCGTGTAAGAAAAAACTACGTTTCGTATGCATTATAGGTTATTATGCGTACGCTTATGTAAATATTCTTACAAATCATGTAATTATTCGACATATAATAATGTATTATTTACCTTGTTATCCTAACTATCTGATTAATAAACTTAATTTTACATACTGTACTTGATGGACATTAAAAGTATTTCCGGCAACATGTCGGAAATATTGTAACTTTATAGGCAGTATCCAATTACAACTTGATAGAAAATGGTTTAAAGTTACAATATTTCCGGCAAGTTGTCGTAAATATTTGTAGTGCTTATTTAAAGTTGCTCATTACGCCCTTTATATAATATCTTAAATTACTATACTTGATATCTTATATTCTTTTAAAGTTATGTTTTATAAATATTACTAAAAATTAAAGGATTTATGTAATATTTATAATAATAATATATAGCTACACTCATATATATATATATAAAATGATATATTGTAGAATATATTTTATTATAAATAAAAATAAGATAATATAATATTATCATTTTTTAGAATCTACAGAAGATTCAACAATAAGTTTATTTACAACAGTTAATATAAGTTAGTACTATTATAATATACATTATTTGTAATATAATTGAAATTATTTCTTTTTAGCAATTGCATGCTTTATTTTGATTACTTTAATACTCATATGTATCGGAATTATAATGTGAGTATTTTATAATATATTTAGTTATCTTAAACATATACGATATATAATAGTAGTATATAATATAATTTAATGGTTATTGTTATAATATAAATAAATTGATATCACATAATATTAAGTTTGGAATATGTAAATACATATATATATATATATATATATATATATATATATATATATATATATATATATATATATATATATATATATATATATATATATATAGTTATACTAGAAATACCAATGAAAATAAAATTAACTTAATTAATATTGAACTGTCAATCGTAATTTGGAAAGGACATTTAATACTTCTGATTCTTCTTTATACTATGCTACATTTATTTTGGAAGTCGATACAATAATTAACAATTATGTTCTTTGACGTATAAACAACAGATACAAAACTTAATATTAATCTATGGCTATAATCCAAATTAAAAAAGTATATATGAAAGAAAACTTAACATTATAATTTATTAAAACATATTAATTGTTCAATTACAATTAAATTATATATAATCGAATTAATAAAAATATAAAATATGAACAAATTAAATATTATTAAAATATGTTAACTAGCAATTACTAAACTATAAATTGAAGAAATATAAAATACATTAATATATGAATCCATAGATAATCTTCCAACTCTATTGGAACACGATGTAAGATTACTATATGTTATTAATAACCTATGTGAGGAGTTTAATAGTTATTTTTTTTAGATATAGGTTAGTCAATTAATAACTCTATTATAAATAATGATAATAATTATTTAAAAAAAACATTCTTTCCAATGATAAATGCTTTTATTTTTTGCCTATAACGATTATTGAAATTACCAATATTACATTAAAAATGAAATACAAAAATCAAAATATATAAATAATTGGGATATGGCTTTAATACATATATATAATATACACGATTTCAATACTTTGTGTCACTTTTTTGATCATTCTAAAGAAATTGTAATACTGTACTAGGGATTTAATGATATCAGCATCCATAAATGAATGTATTTTATTAGATTATTTACCCATCTCCATATTCGACATATTGCTAATTAATTCTAATAATTTTAATTCAATATCTCAACTGATGATTTAACATTAGTTTTCATAGAGTACTACAGTAAACTACGACTATTTTACATAACTATCTAACTATTGATGCTATCAAATTATATATATTAATATGTATTTTATTGGTAGATAAACTTTAAAGGATAACTCTTTTATTAATATATTGGCTGCTATTATTTATATTTAATTTTTCCTTGGTATCGATTTAAATTAATTATATATCAATCCGAAATAATTAGAATATTTCTCAGCCTATCCTAAATGAAATATATCTTTATAAATATATAATAATTATAGTAGTTTATTGATGCCTAATTTCCATAAGTATTTGATAATAATAAATCTAAATTTTATTTTAAATTTAGTTCATAGCTATCGATATCAATATAATATATAAATAATAGAATACTGCGAATTTATTTTATTTAGTTAATATATTATATTAAATACATAAATTATAAATATATATATATATATATATATATATTATAAATATATGGGTTTCACTGTATTACACTTAACGCCATTATATACATAGGTTTCTCTAAGAATATTGTATCTACATTCATATTACCTATTTTTATAAAATAATACTCTCATGATTAACTTATTATCCTATAGTATATTATTAAATTGAAAACTACAAATAATTCAAAATTATTTAGTCATATACATTTTTTAAATTGATTCTTTATCTTAATTATATGTACTCGTATCTATATAGGTTGTATTGTATTCTAATTAAATCATGCATCATATTTAAAGTCTTACTTATATATCTCAACTATCTTCAATATAACTGAACTTAATACCCAGCATCCTTATGCACATTTCTAATGACAACATATCCCTCAGATCTGCAACTTATTAACTTATACACCTGTTATATAAAAGAAAACTCCATTTAATCAATAGTAGTATTATATATCATACGCATTAAATTAACTTACAATCTATGATATTCTAATTATAATACTACTAATAATTCTAAACTGAACATACATATGTATCATTGCACTTCTCTATTCACCAAGTTATCTAGATTGTATTGTTCTTTATTAACCTTTTGGTATTTTTTAACGTAGCGTATTTTTCCATATCGTTTTTTAGTATTAGTTATGGCGTTATATTTACATTCGAATTTTATTGATCAACATTATTTATATAGCTGACGCTAGATTTATATTATATTTATATAATATTTAAATTAAATATATATATATATATATATATATGATTACTTATAAATGTTATGAAATAGGACTTATAAACAAGAACAAAAGAAAAATGAACTGTTAGTTTCATTTTATTATACCTTTAAATAATTATATTAATATTTATATATATATACATTTATATATATATATATATATGTATATGTATAAAACATACTAATACAAATATATAAAGATTATAAATATGATACAAAACAAATAATGCAACCTACATTTTGCTAATAATATTAAAATAAAATAACGAGTAATTATACAAAAAAAACAATGTTTCATACAACATATTATGTTCATAATACACACATATATATATATATATATATATATATATATATATATATATATATATATATATATATATATATATATATATTATATAATATACATATGTATTGAGGAAATACTATATAATATGCCACTATTATTAAATTCTTATAAATATAAAATTATAGATGTATTAACATATATAAAAATTAACAATTAACAATTAACAATTAAAAAACATAATTAAATATAAAATATAATATACTATACATATAAAAAATGCAAATTGAAATATTTCTTAAATAATAAAAGCTGAAATATTTCTAATAAAATGTTTTATAAATAAAATAATAACATAAATAAAAATAAATTATTATCATTTAAATATAATAAATATAATTAAATGTATAACAATTAACTTAAAATAGTTACAAAATATATAGTGTAAAATAGAATATAAAATATATAATAATCTCATGTATTCATACTGTAATACACTGATATATAATTATGTTTTAAAATTTATGAATTAATATAGGTAATCAAAAATTACAATATAATAATATTATATTATTATAGAATTATAAATATTATTGATATTTTAAAAGTATATTTAATCATTTTATTCAATAGATAATGGGGTGTCGATATTCGGTACCCATGTTATAATACGGACACTATGAGAGACTGTTTTGGTAACATTTTTAGTTCCATTTATAGAAAAGAACCAGCTAACTCGGAATAATTCTAGATATAATAAAAAAAATAAATTGAAAACTGAAAAAATTCTGAAAGCTAAACAATATTTAAAAAAAAAAGAAATTTACATTTAAAATTACGAAAAAAAATAAATTACATAAAAATGATATATGAAAGAAAAAAATGTGTAAAGTAAAAATGTCCTTTTAGCATATGTATTATATAAAAACAATCTTAAAACATATTACAAAATTTAATTTTAAATAATTAAAACGATTTACGGAAATTTTAATAAAACTTAATAAAAAATAATTATCAAAGGAATAATAAAAATATTTTTATTAATATTATATATATCTATCACCATTATATGAATATAACATTATAAGTATAAATATGAAAATAGCATATCATTATTAAACAAATTACTTTTATTGAGCATTTTAACAACACATTAATTTTGTAATAATTACTAGTTTAAACTAGTCGTAAAACAAATTATTTGTCAGAAAAATAAATATGTTTTCGATTATACCTCGTATTTATCAAGTATAAGCTCACAACAAATGTTGATGCTTAATTAAAATAATTTATCAAAAAAATAATCGAATAAATTATAATAATGTAACATTTAAAAAATTAAAATTAATTTTAAATTAGTACGTAATTTTTTACTTTATTAATATTATAATATATGTATACTAGTATATGTAAACTATTGTATTTTTATGACAACACACACTTACACAAATACATAACTTATATAAGTAAAATAGAAAGGTACATTGCAAAATATATGCAAATATTTCATCATTAAAGTTTACTTAGCTTAACCAATATTAAATATGTTATGATGAAATTTCACAAATATGTTTACTATGACATTAATAACCTAATATGAGCGAGCTAGAAAATATTTTTAAAACATTCTATAGACCGGGTATACCCTAACGGATATCATATGTTACCTATACATAATAAGGACACCCTATATATAACTAGGATATGTAATATATTGTAGATGAACCAATCAGATAAATTAAAATTACATTATTTATAATTAATTTTATGAATAATTGAATACAATTTAAATAATAATTAATTTATTCATTTTTATTAATTAATAATACAAGTTAAATATCTAAATAATAAAAATGAAGGTGTAGCTTAATTGGTGGTATACATATTATAACTCATGAGATTTTTATAAAAATCAGAATATTTCTTATTCTGTGCGCTTATTGGTTATAGCGTATACAGATTTATATATATATATATATATATATATATATATATATATAATGTCCGTATTAGGGATGTATATGCCCTATAGATATATGTTTATGACTTAATTAATATTTAATACAAAATATAGAAATTATGTATATAATGTATAGAATTCTTTAGTATTTAATATATTGTTATATTGTTATATTGATACATTTGTATATTCTTGAAAAGGTTTTACAATTTTAAATGTAAACAAATTTTTTTCTCATAAATTTAAAAACCTGATAAAAAATCAGTTTATTTGATATATATATATCTGATATATTATTAGATTTACATTAAATAATACACAAATTAAAAATACCTATTTATTTTATTTATATAATTATGAATATTTTCATAACCTTTTTTTGTAGGATTTCTGAGATACCGAGAGTGTCCGTATCCGGGTAATGTCGGTATTCGGTTACGTTTTCCTATATTATGAATTACGAAAATATATAAAATCAATAATTAGGTATATATCATATTTATTTGTTATAACAAATACATTTATTTTAATTAAAAACTGTATTACATTTATATTATAGATAGTAGAACATTCACATATAAATACAGTAAAATTGAAATGTATACATATTAGTAATATATTAAATTAGTATACACATTTTATATTTATAATATTATTGTATACTTGATATTCGTAGTTGTATAACAACATTATTCCATCAACTAATATGATTAAGTAAATATCCATTGTTATAATAAGTATCTTCGACATGGTATTTGTGTATAATAGTAGTATTCATTGAATGTTCTTTCATTATAATTATTAGGGCTTAATTTAATCTCATATATATCTAATTGCTAAATAGAAACCGAATTATATTGTAACTTAATTGTACGCCTATAATATGTTCAGTGTATACTCGACATTTTGGGAGAAAAGTTTACCTCAGTAAATATATAGTCATTATTAAAAATATAACCTAACCTGTTATGTATTGTATATATATATATATATCATTAGTACATTGTCTTATATACCTTGCTGAATTTAATACAAGATAGTGGCATGTATAATATATAACTTGGAAGATGCATCATGCCCATAGGTTGTGAGTTTACATTAGTAGTATATATGTTAACAAATTTAGATACATACATTGATTAAGTTCAACCGCTCCTCATTTATGTATATACATGTACACAATACTTATCATATAGATACGAATGTTATTAATGATATTCTTATAATAATTATTATATTAATGTGAGATGGTAAATAATAAGTAATTAAAATTTAATATTTACAGAATGACAACGCTTGGAAGTGATGATTTAGGCTTAACTAAGGCTATATCAGGGTGTATATCAGAGCTTGCTACCGATATGTTTAAAATTAATCCAGAAGATTTATAATTTTATTCTTGAATATAACTCTAATATTGTTAATAACTCGCACTTTAAATTAACTTATTGTTAATTTATAGTTTGATGTATTTTATTGGTTAATTAATAAATTTATATTCAACAGTATCTCTTAAATAAAAATACATTATGAATATATTACATAGTATATAGTATATATATATATATATATATATAGTAAGTACTATACTTCATTGAACATGTATTCATAATATATATATATATAATATAGGAATTATGTTAATTTCCAAATATAGTTATATAATTTGTCTTCATAAAGGGCTTTACATGTTTATTTTCTATTGTTCTCGTCTATATTACAAATCCTTACCGGAACTGTTTATCTTCTTATTTACGTTTTGTTTAAAATATTTTGTTTATCATTTTTCTTTCTTTATTGTTTTTCTTTTCTTTATATTTTTTCTTTTCTTTAATACTTTAAATAATTTTTTTATTTCTTCTTTTCTAGATATCTCTCTATCATTTATGTATTAAATATAGTTTATATAATACTATAATAATAAAAAAATAATATGTATATATTAATACAAACATACATATACATACATATATATAGACATATTTTTATATATATATAAATTAATTATAGTTATTAATTATGTCGTTAATATGTATCAATATTTTCATATATATAAAGTAAACAATTAATATAATGTATTAATATACAAATATATATATATATACATATACCCACATACACGTATACATACGTATGCATTTAATGTATTTTAAATGTATTGATTCAGTGAGTATATTATTAATTTTTTTAAAGTAATTTTTATTATTTATGTTTTGATATTATTAGAGGTATATTATTACATAGATTTGGTCCGGCTATTAGAATACAATTTATTAGTTTACTTGATTTTGAAAATGGTATTTTGTAAGAAGGTTTATTACTTAATTGATATTTTTTTAATGTTTACACTGGATTAATTATTATATATTAATATAGGTATATTATTATTATGAATTTCGTACCTATATATCAAGGTATTATATTTTATAATACTACTAATTTTTAATATTTTATTAATTGAAAATAGATATATGTTCACAAAGTTTTATTTAATAATCTTGTGATTTTTGTGTGTGTTTGTGTGTGTTTGTATTAGTCTTTACTCTTGTGAACATTACCCCATATAATATTCCCATGCATTAGATGAGGCTAGAAATAGAGAAGAAATAGGCTATTATATTTAGTTATAAAAAAATTAAAAAAATAGAAAAAAGTATGAGGTTTTATCCCGGGTTAGACTCAAGGCAATTATTGTTTTTCTCTTGTGTTTATTAAGAACTTAAAAACAATAGATCAAAAAACAAGAAAACAAATGTTATTTAGGAGACAGTAACCAAATACGGACAGTGCCCGAATACGGACACTTTCGGTATCTTAGAAACCATAAATCCTACAAAAAATGTTTAATGAATAACATATTCATAATTATATAAATAGTCTAAAAAAGTATTTTTAATTTTTAATTACTCAAAATATTGCTGGTATATCCAATAAACTGATTTTTTTATTACGTTTTTAAATTTATGAAAACAAATTTCAACTTAAAACCTTCTTAAGAATATTCACATGTATCGATAAAATTTAACACTATATTATTAAAAAATAAAGCATTACAAAATTATATATATAATTTCTATATTTGTTATATAAGAGGTTATATAAGTATCTAATACGGACACTCTAGATGTATTAATACGGACACCCTATAACAAATTAGCGCTCATCGTATGAACTATTCTGATTTTCATAAAAATCACGTGCATTATAACACCCTTAAAACTAAATTTAAATTTTTATTTAATTTAGATACTTAAATTGTATTATTAATTAAAAAATAAAAAAATAAATAAATTATCAACTAATTAAATTAGAATAAATTGTTCATAAAATTAATTATAAATAATGTAATTGTAATTTTTCTGATTGATTCATAAATAATATATAGTTTATCTAGTGGTATATAGGGTATCCGTATTATAACACAGGATGTCCGTATTCGGACATGTCGGACATGGTACCGAATACGGACACCCCCGATATCTATGAAATTAAAATATTAAATAAAATTTTAAAATCACAATTATATCTATATTCATATAATATTAATATATCGTAATTTTTGAATACAATTGTGAGTCATAAATGTCAAGACCATTTATTGTTAACGTATTAGGTTACTTTCCCCTAAAACATGTCATAAAAACATAAAATAAAAAATAAAACATAAAATAAGGCTATGTCTGCAGGGATCCATTTGTATCCGCTATTTGTATTGTATTCAATATATATATCTATTTATATATATTGGTGATTTCTATAAATAAATATTATTATTATTAGTAGTATTAAATATTATATAAGTTGTTTAGAATTAATATATTTAGATAATTTATTAATTGAATTTAATTATATATATATATATATATATATATATATATATATATATATATGATACCATATGAAACCATATTATTAAAGTGGTTTCTATAATGTGGATTATATGAAATCCTCAAAAGAGAATATAATTCATAATCACTAAATAATCCGATTTCCATATATAATTATAAATTTCTAAAAGTATGCACCATCCTGAGTAATAAAATTAAAGTCTAACCATATTTGTAGTATAAATTAATACACATATTTATGTAAGTACATCAACTTATGTATTCACGTTTCATAAACAATACGGGTATGCTACTATATTTATAAATATATATTTAAATTTTTATTATGAATATTTGTAAATATACATTTAAATATTTGTTATGAATATTTATAAATATATATTTAAATATTTGTTATGAATATTTATTTATTACAAAAATAATAAAAAGATACATATAATATGGTATTAAAAACTGAAAATATAGTGAATTAAAGTTTATTTAAACACTTAAATAAATCATAAATTATTTCTCATATTTGTTATGAATATTTATAAATATGTATTTAAATATCTTTTATGAATATTATTACAAAATAATAAAAAGATACATATAATATTGAATTAAAAACTGAAAATATAGTGAATTGAAAGTTTATTTAAACACATAAATAAATCATAAATGATTTCTCAAAAGTTTATATATAGAATACATATAATAAAAGTAGGTAAAATAATAAATAACATTAATAATAATAAAATAAAATATAATACACCGTAAGAAAATTAACAAATACAATAATAATGACAAACAAAATTAGTATTAAATGTTGCTACCTGAGATCAATTGTTGTATATATGTATTGAATGTTTTATGCGATTTTATGGAACTAATATAGGGTTGTAGTGAATTCCATAGAGTAGGACCAATATAACTCGGTGCCCGAGTATTCATTTTCAGTTAAATGGGAACCAGGGAGGTAGTGTTTGTATGAGGAAGTAGAGGAATGGTCTTGAATACAGGTCATATGTTCTATGAATTGATTAATAAATAACTTGATTTAGGGAAGAGATAGAAGATAATGGATGTTTGAAGAGGAGTGAGGAACAGTAATATATAAATGAGAGGACAAGGGAATTAACTAGAGTTTTAGTAAGATATACAGTAATTCATTTTCGTATTTTTCTTATTCTATCAAGATGATAATTTGCAGATTTAGTGATGGCATCAATATGAGGAATGAAGGAAATAGTAGAATCAAAAAGCACACCTAAGTTGGATGCAGTAGGATAAGGATATATGTCAATGTTATTAATAAGAAAAGGAGGTAAGTAATTTGGAGATATAGAGAAGATTATAATAAATACGCCATTATTTAATGTCATTAGCACAATTGGAGAGTTGAATATTGAGACATGGTAATGAATTAGTGGGAAGAAACATATAATTGTATATCATCTGCATATAGATATGTTATCATATACTTATATATTTAATATTTTAAAATCTTATACTTATTTATATATCTATATAACTATAATTAATTGCAAATTAATGTTAACAGATATTATAAAAAGGATCAGAAAAAGAATAATACGACGTTAGTGTCATTATATTTTCATCAATTTAAAAAGTATCGTAATTGTTGTAAATTATTTTTAAAAAGTTATTTACAAATAATAACAACGAATATGTCTGCGTAAGAAAAATAGAAATAAAACAACACAAATTAAACAAATTAAAATCATGATGTAAGATATAACTTTGTATCTATTTAAACGTATAAGAATTATATATATACATCTTATAGAAATAGGTAATATATTCCTAGTTATTTTAACTTACAAAAAATACTTTATAACCATACGCTGAATGCATGTGTAGTAGTTATACTATAATCTCACATGTAATATGGAGAAGATGAATTTCGAGTAAAATAATAAGTAAATCATTAAGGTATACGGCGATATGTATATAGTAGTATACACGACTGCGGAATGTAAATCAGTGATTAAAAGTAAAATAATTGTAAATTAAAACATTTTAATTTCAAGATCAGTGTGAATGGAGTATAAATTTAAAATATATATGTATATATATATATATATATATATATATATATATATATATATATATATATATATATAATAACTAAGTTATAAAATGGTGAAAAATGCAATAATAAAATAAGAGTTTACCTAGGAACATACATGTTTACAATGCTAAGATATAGATTAGACTAGTAACTATATTTCATTTTTAACTTGCATAGAAGCTTACACTTCGGATAGATAAGAGGATAACTCACCAACGAGATAGATTAATTAGAACTAGATCGAGGTTTTTGAAATATCGGATGAATAGATTAAAGTTCGTACGTATCGGGGCAAACGGGGAGATTTGCGTACAGTGATCAAAGAATAGGTATCGCAGAAATAGCGAAACTAGCTAAGCTAAACTGCATACAGATATTTTCTAATATATTATTTAATGTCGTTATTTTTATTAAAAATAATTGATTTATAACATTAATAATACGTCCATTACAATAAATGTTCGGTAACTATGACTTACATGTTAATATACACATACACACATGTATAGGGAATACTTTAGGTATAATATCAACGTAGTAGTTTTCAGTCATTACTAGTCTTATTTAACTGGGGCTAGCGATTAAAGCGGTTAGAGGTACCCGATTAACAATAAGGTTGGTGATATAACAATAAGTGTGATGATACAATAGGTGCTCATTATGGATAATGTCGCAACATCATAAGCGGATCCTATGTATATATTTATACATACTATTTTTTAAAATTTAGTATTATCTTTATCAGGGAAACGATATGGCATAATTTGGCATAAGTTGCATGGGAAAAGATAGGGAAATTAGTATTACATTTCATAAATGTATATTTCTATAGAAATGATAAAGATGCAAGTATAATATTTTAAGGAAGCATATAATACATGTAGTTTATACGAATTATATAATTTTATTACCTTTTAAAAATATTCTAGGATATTTTTTTAATTGATATGAATTTTTCAATAAAAAATATTAAGGTAACCTTATTTTTTTTTTCAATGATATTATTTTCTAAAAATGTTATAAGTATGATAAAAAGATATTTAATTATAATTATAATTGTATATTGTTAACTTTATTTAAAAAAATATATTCTATGAAATATCCTTGATTTTAACAAAAAAATAAATTATATACTTTATATATTCACAATATCTATTAAATACATAATATTGCAACTTAATTTAAAAATTATCATCACTCTTACTGCACAATTATTTACACATTATTGAGTTACATCACAATAATTGTATGTAGGATAATATAAAAGAATATTAAGGTAGTGTCAATACTTAATAATAATAGCAGTTTAATTAAGTTTTAGATACATCAGGTTTAAATTTATATATTAATATATATATATATATATATATATATATATATATAATAATTAAAATTCATAATAATTGTTGATTTATTAATTTATTTTATTGATCTATTAATTCTGTATATTAATTAAATATTCAGGAAATAAATATTCATTCATTCATTCATTCACATGAAGCTAAGGATATATATATATATATTACATATATATATTTTACTATTATGATTTAGATATTCATCGAATTACATAAAATAGAAGTAAAATGTATATTAATATTGTACATATCAAAAAATAATGTTGAATCGACATCAAACTATAATTAATTTATGAGCTTTCCGGAATTTAAAATTATCAATCCAATAATATTAAATGAAATATAGATTTTAGTGAAATAATTTATATTTTTTTACATAATATTAACATCTTATAAATAATTATAATATATATTATTATATTAAAAATATTATTTTGATTCAAGAATCAAAAATGACATGAATCAAAATAATATGATTATAAATCTCTTATAAATAAACATATATATCAGTGTTCATCCTAGGTTTCAGGGCAGCTACCACAAAAAAATGATTATAGGGCATTTAATTATATTTACTAAGTAAAATATAGGATGACATATTTGGGTAATTTTGCCATGTATTTATAAATTCATTTATGATAAATGATATATTAGATGTACGCTTATACCCTGAGGTAATTTAAACCTGTAACAATTTTTACTTACAAAAGCTACTTAAGTAGATTTCTGAATTAGAGATGTAAATAAATAGCAAAATAAGTATTTGTTTATATTACTTATTATTCGTTTACAATTAAATGATTTAAAAATTTTAATTCTAATACATTGATGTCAAATAATTCTTTTTATATTCAATCTCCTCAACATTTGATTCATGAGATATTCAGATATTAAAAATGTGATCGTCGAGTATTTATAATATTGAAAATTAGGTTTTCGATATGTTTTAATATTGAAAATTAGGTGGTCTAAAAGTATAATATTGATATATAATATTTCATACTTATAAATACTTAAAAATACTTATAGGTAGGTATATAAAAATATATAAAAATACCTATATCTATATTAATATTATTAGATTATACTGGTACACATTATTATATATAATTTATATAAGATATTTTAATGTCATAATATAAAGATTATAATTCGAATTATAATTAGAATGTATATTATAATTTTATTGATTATTAAAATGTAATAATTGTTTGCACATTTGTGTTAATAACTTTTGTTTAAATATAAATTTAATAAAACATTATATGAATTGTATTATATAATTTAATTAGCTTTACAGTGATACCAATTTTATCTTAATAAAATCAATATAAAATATGTCATGCTCATGTATCAACATGCAGTACGTACTCCGTATGGTTGATTTTAAATTCAATATATATACTAACTAATAAGTAGTATAATACATGATATTTATGACTTTATATTTTAAACATTATATATTATATATAGGAATAATAATTATGATAAGTATGATAATTAATATAATAATATAATATTATTAAATATTGAATATTAATGTCATAATTATGATAATAATTTTAAATTTAAAAATTAAATTATAATAAATTTAAAAAGTATACCGTTTAATTATTATGAATTTAAAAGACAGTTAACTTATTAATAATATTGGTGATTAAATGTTTCATTATTTTTATATTTTCATGGTTTTTAATATCTCTAATATCAATTTAATATTACGTTTTAAAATACGATTTTGAATAAATATATTAAAATTACGAATTTTAAATAAAACAATCACGTGATTTATATAGATTGGGAGAAAAAGAATTGGAATAACAATAATTATTGAATTAATTTTCATATATCATTATAAATATAAATTGGTAGCAAATTCGCTACCCAATATTTAAAGTTTGCTACCCAATTTTCATTTTGGGTAGTGAATTTGCTACCCAATCTAAAAATAGATTATTCTAAATATAGTTCAATCAGTTTATTATCATATTTCATATGTAATTTATATTTGAATCTAAATTGTTTGTTTATATAAAATATTAAACGGATATAACAAAGGGCAAATAGTATATATTCGCCATTATTTGAAAAATAATGAATTTATCCTAATGTTATGACAGAAGTTATTCATATTCTCCATTATTTTAATACTTAAATAATAATAGAATAATACTAATGCATTTAATCGCCATTTTATAAATATTTATTGAAAATCTGCCATTTATTAAATAATAAATTCGTCAATATTTTAATACTTAAATAATAATACATTTAATCGCCATATTATAAATATTTATTAAAAATCAGCCATTTATAGAATAATAAATTCTTCATTATTTTATTACTTAAATAATAATAGAATAATAATAACACATTTAATCATCATTTTATAAATATTCATTGGGAAACTGACATTTATTAAATAATATATTCCTGTAATTAGAGATATAACACTTTTAAGTCATTATATTACAATTATATTAATAAGAACTTAATAATTAAACTTAATCCATATAATTATATATTTAGTGCAGCTACCCACACAATTAGGGCACTTCCCAATTTGGGTATCTGGGTAGCTCTAGAATGAACACTGATATATATATATATATATATATATATATATATATATATATTATACATATCTTATATTATATTTTTAATTAATATTATAAATTAATAATTTATTTACAAATAACTTTAATATAATTTTAATATTGTACATTTTATTTCGTTAATATGAATATTTAATAATAATAATAAACAAATAAATAAAATATGTAATACATTTAAAATGAATAAATATCTTAATACACAATGCAATATAAATATATGTTATTACAATATAATATAATATTAATTAATACACTATATACTATTGTGTCGAGTTGCAATAATAATAATGGTTTGATTAAATGTAATATTATCATATTTTATTTATTATATATATTATATATTAAAATATATTATCAAAAATAAGACATTATTAATACTAACGTTTATGTTATTAGTAAGTAAATTAATATATGTTATTCATCATAGGGTCATATTTAAAATATTATATTTTTTGATCTTTTTAATGTAATTAATAACATTATAATAGGATAACATTTTGTATATATATATTATTTGTATTTAATAATTCAATTATTCATCATTTGAATTATATTTATTGAATTTGTATTAGATATGTAACGCATATCAAATGAAAATATATATTTAATTACTTTAAAATATATCATAGTATATATATATATATATATATATATACAAATAGTATGTATTGAAATACATGTTAGTATTAATAGTAATAATATAATGCTTTACACATTTTTGAATCGTCAGGATTTGTCCTAATGTCGATCTATTTTGCCAAAAGCCATTTGTTTTTTCTGTAGAAATAAATTAGATTTATCAAATTAAGATATTTTGTAATTTAGTATCATTACATTGAATATTTTAGCTGCGATTGATGAGAGTGTTATTCCCTTGTAGTTCTTCATGATGGACAAGTTTCCATTTTCAGGGAAAGAACCTTCTCTCTATCTTTCTATGATTTCTTGGGATTATACTCTATTACATGATTCTAGTCTAATTTACAAACTTCCACGGGTATTTCATCTAATTCTACCGCCGCAGTTCATATACCGTATACCAGATATTATATTCATCTGATTTATAGCTTGTTTATTTCTTTCAGTATATATATTGTTCTTTTTCATAAGTATTAATGACATAACTCTGCGCATTTTTGACATTTTGATATTTTCTGGTGTTGTGCACTATCTTTAAATTTATCAGCTTGATAGAGAATATCACGCTTTTGGTAAATATAAGTTGCTTCCCATAGTAATATTTCAGTTTTGGTTTTAACGGGATTATTTTTTTAGCAACTTCCTTGTATTGATTGATTGAAAGTTTATTTAAACACTTAAATTAATCATAAATGATTTCTTAAAAGTGTATAGAATACAAATAATAAATTAGGTAAAACAATAAATACCATTAATATTAATAAAATAAAATAGAATAAACCGTACGAAAATTAATAAATAAAATAATAATATAACCCTGATATAAATTATTGAATATATTTCATGAATATTGTATGCGATTTTATGGATCTAATATAGGGTGGGAGTAAATTCCATAGTTTTGGACCAATATAACTCAGTGCCCGAGTATTCATTTTTGAGGGATGAAGAATAGGGGTAGATATATGAAGAATATGAGATGAATGGTTTCTAAGAGATGGAAGGGAAGATATTTGTATTAGAGAAGCAGAAATATAGGAGGGGTAATTCGAAGAGTATATTGAGGAATGAACAATAGATAGTATGCGATATGCAGAACGTTTGTTAAATGGGAACCATGGAGGTAAGTGTTGATATGAGGAAGTAGAGGAATAATTTCGAATACGTAGGTTATATGTTATACGGATTAATGAACGAATAACTTAATTTAGGGGAGAGATAGATAATAATAGAAGATTGGTAATGATTGAGGAACAGTAATCTATGCGTGAGAGGACAATATAATTAAATAGAGTGTTAGTAAGAGATACTTCTAAATAGAAAAAGATAATTATAAATAGATGATAATTTTTAGATTTGGTGATGGCAGTAATATGAGAAATGAAGGAAATAGTAGAATCAAAAAGTACACCTAAGTTGGATGCAGTAGGATAATGAGATATCGCAATCTTATCAATGAGAAAAGGAGGGAGTTATAAGTTGGTGCTGATAAAGATTTAAAAAGTAGTTTTGGAGGTATTAAGGAGTAGATTATTTGAAATAAGCCATTCTTTAATAACATTATTACAATTGCTAATTGGGACTTGGTGATGAATTATATGTAAGAAACATATATATATATATATATATATATATATATAGCTGTATTTAATATGCATATAGATGGTAATAGATATTTGGATATTTAGATATTATGGATGGTAGTGGATATAAATAAATAAAGAAAAGTGAAGGACCGAGTACTGATCTCTGGGGAACACAATATTTCATGGGAGAATGGGAAGAAAAAGAATCATATATTGTTTACAGTGCTACTATAGTACATTCATTGTACGATTCATAAAATAGTCTACCTAGCGTGTGCAGGTGAGTCAATTGTATCAGCGTATTTGAGTGCTGTGAATAATTATTTCACTTCAATTACAAATTATTTTGTATATCTTTGTCGTATTTCAGTGTGGTCCAATAAAATGGTTTAATATGGCAGACTTTATTTTTATTGGCTCTGAGACTTAGGCGTATTTCAGCTAAGATATACGATTATTAGATGATAATTTAATGAAATACTTGTAGGCTCTACAGTTCTTTGCGATGTTTTTTCATTTTATATTATGATTAGGAAATAAATATATTATTTAAAAATATTTGGAGTTATGTTTCCAGGATTGTCTTGATCTTTTCCGGAAATAGATATTCAAGCATACAATATTATTTTCAAAGATATTACAAATTATGTAGCATGTTGCATGTTGCCATTTCGATTTGTAGATATGTGTAAAGAATATGTATATCCATAATCTTTTCTGAGGTGCGCATTGAATTCCCCACCAATTATAAGTATATTATGTTTTGGTATATGGCTAGTTAATGAGCTTAGTGCTGTATCAATTTCTATATTTTGTTCGTCACTTGTATTATATATATATATATATATATATATATATATTTAATTGAATTTTTATATTATTTATATTAATAATTATATAATGTGAATTTTATTATAATTTATACAATACTAATTATTAATTACTACTTAATTATATTATATTTATATTTTAGAATGTACCGGAAGAAATTGTTTTCAATTAAGCAAGTATATAACACACACACAATATATATATATATATATATATATAATTTATCGAGTGTTAAATACACACACAATGATATGAGATAATAACTTAATAATAAGTAACAAATAAGAATGATGGTCTACACATGGTATAAATAAAATAATAAAAAATATACAGAATATTAAAATAGTAAGTACATTTCTAGTTAATAATTACTATACGAAAATTGTCGCTATAGACAACGTGCCGTAGTTATTTTTGACCTGAGATGACTCAACTTTCTAGAAAGGGGTCACCTATTCCGATGTCATGGAATATTCTAGAGCCAGTAGAATATATACTACCACCCATACTCCCCGATACATATCACAAATAGCAAAATAATAAACGCTAAATCACTTATCATAAGTATGACACAAGACAGAGCTAAACCGTAACTAATAATAGTGGATAATCATCCTATTTATGAGAAAACAAGAAATACATAATTAAGGCTATATGAATAATAATAATATGGATATATTTAAAAAAAGAGATGTGGGTCGACATCCACAAATAAATTCAGTATCATATACGTTAATACAAGATTTAATACTAATCTGAGAAGTTGTAATGATTTAATATTGAGAACACTATACTATATGTGTAAGAATATTTGGGAATATTACATCTAACAAATCATCGTTTGATGAAATATTGTGGAATATTTTAAGTGTGATTAGAATTAATGATATACAATGTATTGGGATTCCAAACTGAAGAATCAGATTCAACCAAAGGACGTACATACGATATATATGATTTGCGTATACTTATCTATATATATAATTTTGGTTATAAAGCAACTTAATACTCTATTAATGATTATATTGGTTGTATTAAAATATTATTAATATGAATATTTAAACTCATATTATCACTAAATGTAATACCCAAATCTTTAAAACTAGATTGAATTGGTAAATTGTTTTTTTTTTAATTTAAATGTTATTCATGTGCGTGAAACGTATTTCCTGCTAGAACCACTACGCATTTCGTCGGAGCTAATTCTAGTTGCCATATTTGTATCCAATTACTGATATCATCGAGGGTATTTTGCAGAAGGGGACTATAGTCTACTATCATTATATGTGAACGAGAATGACAATTAGCATAATCTGAAAATAAAGAGTTATTAATATATTTATGTATTATATTAAGGAGATAATATATGGACAAATAACAGATCCTTGTGGAACACCCGATATGATATGTGTATGGTTAGAAAACGTATTCTTAATTTGTACTCGTTTAAGATTATTTAAGTAAGATTTTAACCAAATAATTACGTCACCACAAATCCCATAATGAGATAATGTATGTAATAATATAGAATGTGAAACTTATCGAATGTTTATACTATATCTATATAAACAATATCAGATAGCGATAAATCTCTAGATTTATATATATATATATATATATATATGTATGCTTATAAAAAGATATTATATGCAGGTGGGACGATTTCCCTGCGAGAAAACCATACTGAAGTTACATTATATATATATATATATATATATATTAGAATGTAAATAGAAAGTAAGATAATGCATGGGCATATTTTCAAATATTATAAATATTATAATGTAGTCGTATATAACAATGTAGTCGTATATAACAATGTAGTCGTATATAATAATGTAGTCGTATATAACAATGTAGTCGTATATAACAATGTAGTCGTATATAACAATGTAGTCGTATATAATAATGTAGTCGTATATAATAATGTAGTCGTATATAATAATGTAGTCGTATATAACAATGTAGTCGTATATAACAATGTAGTCGTATATAATAATGTAGTCGTATATAATAATGTAGTCGTATATAATAATGTAGTCGTATATAACAATGTAGTCGTATATAACAATGTAGTCGTATATAATAATGTAGTCGTATATAACAATGTAGTCGTATATAATAATGTAGTCGTATATAATAATGTAGTCGTATATAATAATGTAGTCGTATATAATAATGTAGTCGTATATAACAATGTAGTCGTATATAATAATGTAGTCGTATATAATAATGTAGTCGTATATAATAATGTAGTCGTATATAATAATGTAGTCGTATATAATAATGTAGTCGTATATAATAATGTAGTCGTATATAATAATGTAGTCGTATATAATAATGTAGTCGTATATAATATGCTTATCGTACGGTATAATTGACTTCGTTACATCAAATACCAAATATTTTCCTTATACCCGCACAAATTACTGTTTTATGAATATTAGTATATATGATTGAATGAGGATAGCATAATTGAAATGATAATTTCTTTAATACATCTTAAGCAGCGATCACATAGAGCGACTTTGCTGCAAAATCGTCGAGACAGAATTTTGCACATATAGCAAACATGTTTGCTATTCATTTTGCTGCAAAGTTGCTGCGATTTTGCAGTGATTTTGCTCGTGAATGTTTTTTGCTGCAAATTTTGCCGTGGTGTTCACACCTGGCGATTTTGTTCGTCGTGATTTTGCTGCAAAGTTGCTGCGATTTTGCAGCAAAATCGCTATATGTGAACGCAGCTTTACCGAATCTCCACCAGATGATCACCTCGATCAGCTCGAGCTATTATTGGATAGTAGGCATAGAAATGTACGTACTACGTCATATGCGGTAGGGTATGATGACCAGAGACAGATGACGATTGCGATGAATGTGTGTTACCTACTTCCAGTAACGGTAAGGTACTACCAATACGGTTATTAAAAACCTAATTGTATTGTGATAAGCAGTAATTAAAATCTAATGATAATACAACATTATTAGTTTCATCATAAAGTGGTGATATTACATTAGTAGAATATAGTTTATTATTTAAGTATTTTTAGAAAGTAGCCTTACTACCAGAAGATAACAGCTTGGCTAGGTTATATTCCTTATTGCGTTTTATTTCACAATTAAATTTAGATTTAAGCCAGTTTAGATGAGTGGTAATGTCATTAATTAACCTATACTATATATGTTAGTTGTATGTGACATGTGTATAAAAGGCAGAAGTTTGAGATCAATACTATTAAACTTTATTATATGTATAGCTTTTTTTGTATTAAAATTAATGAATGTAATATATTTTTATAGTTATTACCCCATATTAAATACTATAAGAAATGTAAAAAATAAAAAATATTATATAATACAATTAAGTTTTTTAAGTTATGTAACGTAATTTTTTTTAATATATATAATTACGATAATTTAATATGTTATGAATATTTAATATTTAAGTTAACTATCAAAAGTAATACCTAAAGATTAATAATAGTTTACTAATACAATATCCGCATTATCTATTTTTATTTTATTCAAAATAATTGTATTGAAAGAAGGCAATATTTGTGTTTGAACCAATGCACAAGAGTACTTACATATAACTTTATATTTTCACTTATTTTATAATCAGAATTAGCATATATAGATAGTGATGTGTCATCTGAATATACATTTAAATTGATGTTATCATTATCATTAACAATATTAGATATATCATTTATACAAAATACAAAATAAAGAGCCTAAAACTGATCCACGAGGAATACCATATCTAATGTATCATTCGGATGATAAAGTATTATTAATTTTTGTTATGATTTTCTATCAAGTAAATAACTTTTTCGAAAATGATTTACTTGATACCTGATATTATATACCCCTATATCTTATCCACAGATGTTCAATTTATTTAGCAAAATAGAATAATATAAAACATTAAAGTCCTTTTTGAGATCAACAAATACAGTTGCTATTTTTTTATTTGCAATATGAAAAAAGTGGTTAATTTTATGAGATACTGTAGTTTTAGATTTTTCTATGAAACTATATTGATTACTATTTATTATTTTATTTTTAATTATGAAATCTCGTATTCTTATATATATAATGTTTTCAAATATTTTTCATATTTGCGGTAATAACGAAATAGTTCTGTAATTTATTATGTTATTATTATCATTACCTTTATATATAGGTTTTATAATCGCCAATTTCATTTTTTAGGGAAATGTGAACCAAATATATATTAAAAGATGACATAAATGAATTTATATCGTGTCTATTATATTTTTTAATCCTTAGCCATATCCCAATTTTTTATATCTTTTGATTTTTTTAATTTTATTTTCAATGTAATATTGATAATTTAATTAATTGTAATAGGTATAGAATACAAACATGTGTAGATGGAAGGATTAAAAAAAAAATATCTTTATTTATAATAGTTTTATTAATAGGCATGTTTACATATGAAAAATAACTATTAAATTCCTCACATTATTTATAAATATCATATACTAATCTTCAATAGTATTCTAATACAGTAGGAAGATTATCTTGTGATTTATATTTTAAATAGTGTTTACTTGTTTATATAATACCATGAGTAAATTGTATGAACACATTAATAAAATAACCAGATTTTTTAATATATCAAATACGTGGTTATGTTTCATTATGCGTTTATAATACACGGTTATTTTTCATTGTGAATTTATAAGAATCGGGCATTTTGAAATTTAGAAATCCATAACATAAAATACCGTGATTCATTCAATTATACTCGGGTATACCCGGGTATCGGGTACCTATTTACATCCCTAGTATATAATACTATTAGTTAATTCTATTATTTTTTAATAAATACACAATACATATATATATATATATTACATTTATAATATAGATTATGATAGAATTATATTTGTATCAACAAAAGAATTATAACTGGTAACATAATTTAATAAAATACGATTATATATATATATTATATTCGTTAACTTAATAATATATGATAGCGTGTCTAAAGAATGGATTTTCGCAAAACAATCTTGCGAAGATAATAACAATACGCTGGTGACAGTTTTCAATGAAACTTATAATAAAGCGTTAATCGATTTAATGAAGCATAATGAAAAGATAGAAGTATTTATAGGAGGAAAAATAGTAAAACAGCCATTTACTTGGTATAACAGTTTAGTATAATATACATATATATATATATATATATATATATATGTGATGAATTACGGCTTATTATGAAATAAAATAGTGCAATGTAGTTGGTCGTCAGGGAAGATAATAATAATACGATAACAATTAGATAATAATACGTTGAAGATAAAACGAGACACAAATACGAAAATATCAATAATAAGATGATTTAGTAATTAGTGATTTGAGGAAGAACAAAAGAAGAAGTAACATTTATAAATCTTTAGTGGGATAAAATAAAATTTATGGTAGGCGGGATGGAATTCCGCCTACCATAAAATGAAGAGAAGGTAATATTGTTTGTTATTTAATTAGATCAGATATATATATATATATATATATATATATATATATATATAGGGGTGAAGGAATATATTGATATATGAATTATTGAGTAAACACGTATTTTATACCTGAGGGAGAAGGGTAGCCACATACGATATGATTGATGAGATGTTGTAGTATAGTGATACAGACGTGTTATACACTAACAATTACGTATTAGGGAACGTATAATCCGATTAAGTGGAGCAGTAGCTTTAGCAGGAAGTCAATTCAGTAGGGAAGAACAGTAGTCGTTTCGGGAAAGTACAAGAGCATTTAATAGAGTTTTAGTAATGTTTCTGGAAAGTGATGTCCGTAATTTTTAATTCTGAATATATGAAATTTGGATGATTTTGTAATGGATGATATGTGATTCTTATATGATATTTTTCTTCAAATGCTAATTTTTTACTAATGGTTTTTGGAGGAATGGGAAGGAGAAATAATAAAGTTGTTTAGATAAAAGTTTGGAAAGAAAGTATCATAAGTAGATATGTTAAGTACTTAATTAGTCTTAGAAGAATTAATTAGAGTTTATTGGAGAGGATCCATAATAATATATAGTTTGCAAACTCGAATAATGGATCTATGCAAATTTATGGGGAAAAGGTAAACAATTTAATAGAACAAATATAGTAGTTTATATTTGGGAATTTATTAATTGGTTCAGAAATAGAACGGATATAAATAGAAAAGAGGATGGACATATAAAGGACCACAGTGTAATACTGTGGTTAAGCGGAGAAAGAGGAAAGTCAGATTTTTCAATCATGATATAGATATTGCGATTTATCAGATTTGAAGTAAACCATTTTGATGCTAAGCAAGATATAACCATCATAGAAGACAAATTAATTAAGAAAGAATAATACAGTATAGTACATGATGTCAAAAGCAGATTAGAGGTTTAGCTTGTATCAAGTTTTAATATTTAAGATAGACTATATTGTGTAAGTAATACGGATAAGAGATGTTTCGAAAATATGTATAATATATATATATATATATATATTAACTGATTGTGTAGCTTAGTGGGTGTCAAAAATATGAGCAGTAGGACTCG
This sequence comes from Osedax fenrisi, assembly GCA_964019155.1. Lineage (NCBI taxonomy): Eukaryota > Metazoa > Annelida > Polychaeta > Sabellida > Siboglinidae > Osedax > Osedax fenrisi. The sequence continues at coordinate 11,233,843 of OZ025241.1, read as the reverse complement.
GGTTCGAGCCTCGTCCTGACCATTAAATAGGTATTAAAATAATATTTAGAAGTGAACTTATAAAATCAGGTATAAATAAATGATCAGCTCTCGTTAAAACCATGTAAGCATTACTTTGAGAGCGGCTTTGAAGGGACATTAGAGACAGGAAAGGACTCCACTAAATAAAAATAACAATAACAAATACTAATAATAATAAATATATATATATATACATAATTTAATCCGCATTTATATTATATACGCTATTATACGTAGAGCACATTGCCATATGACTACATATAAGGCGCCAATTACCAATTAATATATACTAATAACTCTATAGATACCATTATTTTCTCTATATAATATACGTTTATTAAGGTGTGGTGAATTAGTTATATTAAATGTAACATATAGGGAAATGATAAGTTTAAAAGCTGATAAAATATTTAATATTGATTATTTTCTTACTTTTTTTAAAATATCATAAATATTCATAAACATAAATAATAGTATATATGGTTATTTTTTGTTTGTATCATATATCATTATCAGAAATAAGTTTATTGTTATGGTCTTCTATTATCATGGTTTTTCTCTTTGTATGGTTTGTTATCGTTTTAAGTCTTTAATATGCCCAATTGTTTGATATACATCTTGCCATATATTCAGTATATATCACTTTTTCAATATCAGAGAGTAATTTAGTCAACTTTGATTCATCTTTATTTATTTTTGATACATTAGTTTCAAATAATTCTTTATATTGATTTGCAATAACGGCATTTCAGAGCTTTTCTATGTCATATCGTGTTATTTTACTATTTCCTTTTTTCTTAATACATAATGTCATTTTAATATTACAAAGAACTAGTTCATTGATAACATATCCAGGGTATGTTCTTGTACTAGTTTTTATGACACTTGATTTGAATAATTATGGAGTTAGTATATAGTAAATCTTGTTATGATTTGTTCCATCAGATAAATGCCATATTGGAGATAACTAGTTTATGTTTTTCACCGAACTTTAGTAGTTTTTCTCTTTGGCTGTTTATTTTGCCAATGCCAATATTTTCAATAAAATTTAGCCATATCAGATTAGCATCTTCCCAGAGTTTGTGTTCCAGTCATCTAGTAATACTATATCATTATTTTTGGTTATAATAATCGTTATTGTTTCCTCAATTAGTTCGTATAATTCTTCTATTTATTCATTAGGATATTCCGATATAGGTGCTTATACCAGTATGATGGTTAGATTCATTGGGTGTTCTGCTAATATTATTGATATGATTATAAATCAGGTATATATTCGATGAGTTTTTTCCAAACTAGAAATACAACACCATTATGTTTTAATTTATTTTGACCACTCTACAAGAATATATTGCTAATATCGATAATTTCTTCGCCAATTCCCTTTCTTCGTTTCTGCCACTCCTATTACATCCCAGTTATTGTTTTCTAGTACTTTACTGGGTTATTCAAGTTTTACCACATCGTATGAATGACCTAACATCCAATGCTCCAATTGTCGTTACCGTCGATGTCTTTATTAGGTTTTTTTAATGCATGAATTACCTTCCATTATCGTTGTTTATGTATATATCGCCAGTAGCTAATTTGCACTGATTAACTAGGAATTTCCGATAGTTAACGCTGACTTTATTATCCCGTGTTACGACCGATCCGGTATGTTACGACCCATTTGTTTTTATATTTTGTCATGATGATTCTTTCAGTAGACGGATTTTTTCCACTCCAAAACCTTCTCGCAAGTTTAACCAATATGTTTATATTGTTTGTCATAGTATGGTGATTGGAGCCAAAGTGAGATAGTTAAGTAAAGTGTTACGGTTCGATAATAAGACTACTCAAATGATCACACCAGCATATAAATCTAAAAGAGTAATATTTGTATATAAAACTACAAAATGAAATGAAATTTGGATTATTATCAATATAATTTGTTATCATTAATGGTATTCAATAGTCTATTTGTTATATAAAACATTCATTTATATAAAATTTAATATTAACAAATTTATATTATTATACATATATAATAGATATTAAAGAATGGATTATTTCTAATAATATTCTACTCAATACATCCAAAACTACGTTGTAGAATCTTTCTCCATCACCAACTTACTTCCGTCCTTTTCTTATTGATAACATTATAATATATCCTTCTCCTAATGTATCCAACTTAGTGTACTTTTTAATTCTACTATTTCATTCATTCCTCATATTACTGTCATTACTAAATCTGCAAATTATCATATATTTAGAATTAGAAAAATACGAAAATCAATTACTATATCTCTTACTAAAACTCTAGTTAGTTCCATTGTCTTCTGACGTATAGATTACTGTTCCTCACTCCTCATTAATCATCTATTATCTTATATATCTCCCCTAAATCGAGTTATTTGTTAATCAATCCGTGCAACATATAACCTACGTATTCGAGATCATTCCTCTACTTCCTCATACTAACACTTACCTCCATGGTTCCTATTTAACAAACGCTCTGATTTTCGCATACTATATATTGTACATTCCTCAATATACTCTTCGAATTGCCCTTCCTATATTTCTGCTTCTATAGTACAACTATCTTCCCATTCAACTTCCTAATTAGTAAATATATAAACTTCACTGTATTACATCACGATACAAAAATAACGTTTGAAACTAATTTGGAATATTTTCACTATGTGTGTAGTCTACATTGTGCAGAACACTACAAGTTTACATATACTACATTGGTTATATGCATTTATATATATATATATATATATATATATATGTGAATAATATTAATTTAAATTTATATGCTGACGATACATCACTAACAGTTTACGCTAATAGTGATGTTGAACTAACAAAATTACTTCAAATATATATGGATAAATTAGAATATTGGTTCGATATAAATAATTTAAAACTTAATATACAAAAAACTAAAATACTTCCATATTTTAATACTAAACTGAATAATGATATAACAATTGACAATATAAAAATTGATATTGTAGATAACTATAAATTGTTGGGTTTGTATTAAGATACAAAATTATCATTTAATATACATATTGATAATTTAAATATGAAACTTTCAAAAATAATATACTTAATTAAAAGGTTATCATATTTAAATATTAAAAATTTGATTTTATTATACAACTCTTTGTTTTTATCTAATTTAACATATGGTATTGAAATATGGGGTCATATTTATAATTCTAATTTAAATATATTATATTTATCACAAAAAAAAATAATAAAAATAATTAATAAAAAGATTATTGACAATTCAAAATTACCATTAATAAGATTATCGCATACATCAATTTTATTTTATAATAGTAACATTTAAAAACTTGATGATCTTATAACTTTTATAAATATTTTAATTATATATAATCTTTTAAATAATAAATATGTTAACGATATAACTGATTATTTTAAATTTAATAGAAATAAAACCACATTTATTTTACCACTTATGAAAACCAATAGATTCCAAAATACAATATTTTTCAAAGGACCTAAACTTTATAATTTAATAATGTTTAATAATATTTTAAAAACTAATACAATTACTCATACTTTAAAACTGAAGAAAGTATTAAAATCATTTTGTATTAAACAATATTGTTAATTTTTTTTATAAATATTAATTATTATAATTTTGGCAAACATCTTTTTTTTAATCATTCTAAAACAATTACACATATTTATTATAAACAGTATTACAAAATTTACACATTTTTATTATAAACAGTATTACAAAATTTAAATTATAAACAGTATTAAAAATAAACTATTACAAATTAAACAGTATTAAAAAATATAAAAATTATAAAAGTATTATAATCTTTAAAAAAAACAGTATTAAAATTATAAAAATGGTTAAACTACAGTATTAAAAAAATTATTTAATTTATTGTATATTATTTTATCTTCATTTTTCTTTTTTTTTCATATTACACTATCGTGATATTAACCTATTACATTTTTATGCTTATTATATAATAATCAATTATTTCTTTAACAGTTTTAATTTTAGTTTTTATTTAAACAATATTAAAATATATGTCATATTGATAGTACAAATTATTTAATTTTCTCTTTCTTTACAATTTAACTTTGAATGCCTATTCACGAATCACAACTTTTATTTTTATAATCTGTATCAACTTTATTTATATCTCCTTTATTATTGTAATTTTATATTTTATCTTTGTTTCTAATTTTAAATTTTATTATTTTCGTATGTGATTAACCTTTTATTTAATCATTTCATTGTTTTTTATATTATTATGATTTTATTATTATGTTTATCATTATTTCTATTTTATTATTTTATTTGAATGGAAATGATGATATGATATTGCACATACTGTTAGGAGGTTTCGAATCAATAAAGCTAATCGCTTTCACTGATCCTCCTTAGACTTTGTCTATAAACTGAATTCATTCATTCATATATATTTATATATATTATTATTATTTTGATAGTCATTTCATTCAATCCAGGATTTTAGATGATATTTTTATTATTAAATAAATGGCTCGAATTTCTATTCAAAGTTGATCTAGTTTAAAGGTATACATTTTTTATTATAAATTTAATAGTTTGTGTCTACAAAATTATAGAATTTAATTTATATAATTATTTTACAACCTATCTATAATATTATTTGATAATTGAATTAGTTGAATTTATATATATTAGTTAAATACAAGTAAAAAAATATGTATCTGAGATGTTAAATTATGTATTTTTTTAGAAACACTCAGTTTGATTCAATAAAAGATATATATATATATATATATATATATATATATACTGATACCATATTAATATTAAATTATAATAAAATTCACAACATTATTAGTAAATTTAACATGTTATATATATATATTAAATCATAAAGATTTTTTTTAAATATACGTAATTTAATAACCATTCACATATTGATATAGAAAAACTTTGATTCACGATTTATAATTTAATTATATAATTATCACATATGTATATATAAATATTTACTATAGTAAATATAATCGTATATGATTACGTATATATATATATATATATATATATATATATATATATATATATATATATATATATATATATATATATATATATATATATATATATATATATTATAACACTATATTATACCCAGATTTAGTTAAAAATAAATCCTTGCCAATAATATTATTTATTATACTTAACATATATGATTAGTATGAACACAATACAATATAGAATACATATCCACTATAATTAATTTTAAATAATTATTGTATATATATATGAATTCGTCATAAATGTATATGTTAATTATCATATATATTATATATTTTTTCATATACATTTAAAATATTTAATTAAAAAAATATATAGTTAATCAATAACATTTCATTAGAATTCAAATAACCTAGTATCATGTCATTGTGGACATACTTTATCTAATTACATGAATCCGATGAAGAAAATAAACAATACGAATAATATAACTATTGTAAGTAGAGCGTATAATGGCGGTTAGTTTTGTCATTGATATACATAACATAAATGTTTATATATAAATATATATAATTTATGTATAAATTTAATTTATGCATCTATTAATATTTATATATTTTGTATTATTTAACTTTCGTATCCTAAATATCTAAATCATAAACTTAATTTACATATCGATCATAATTGTATATATATATATATATATATATATATATATATGTGTGTGTGTGTGACAAATTAAATGCTCGTATAACTTTATTAATTTAAAGATCTGTTAAATATAATAATAATAATATAAAAATATATTAATAATAAAAATAATCCATATTTAATAACTACCATGAATATATACATATCAACCCGGTGATATATTAGGTACGCAGATCCACGAGTTTGTTGACCTTTTTATATCTTTTTACGAGCGGCATTCCTTTTATATGAAACGAATGATACGATATTGACAGACGATACATAATATAAAATATAGATAACACATTGTACACATGATTCAAATCTTAATATAACAATAGAAATATACCTACGTGAAACCTAAAATAATGTATACAAATAGATTATGTAATATTGAGCGTATTTAAATGAATTATATTAAATTCATTTCAATATAAATATAATTACATTAATCGAAATATATGCAGACTTCACTTTATAAAATATATCCAGCCCTATATTTAAGTTGTCTCCCATGCTGATATATGTCTCTCGGCTGCATAATGCCTAGTAAATAATTGTTTCGAAATAAAGTGTTTAAATATAACATTAATTTATGTTTTTAAAACCTAGTTCACGGCTATTTATTTGACATGGTTCTAAAACTGACATAAATAATTATTTCAAAAATATAATTATTTGTTAGTTTTTGAAACTGATATATACGAATGTTTCAAAAACAAAGAATCAAATAGACTTTGATAGAAAATATTTATTTATATATAAGGAATAGCAAATAATATATTTTACAAATTACAAATTTGTATTATTCAACAGAAATCTTAACTTAAAAATGAATTATTATTAACATAAGATATTATTTATTTATAGTTTTATTTTGTACCTTATTTCTTATCTTTACATTTCGAAAATATTGATCCGAAGATCGTATTATGTCTTGGCCTGTCGAAGCTGGATGTATACCCATAACTGTATCTATACGTGAGAGTGATTATTAGTAGTTAAGATACATTGCACTATATGCATATATGTAATATAAACTGATATTAACTAAAATTAAAATAACTGAGCTACTTTCTATAAAATGTATAGTTACTGAGATAAGCTAGGGACTCTATGTGTCGATATTTAAATATATTGGTATTTGGACATTTTCCCCTATATAGTATATATATATATATATATATGTATTATATATGATGATGATGATGATATTGAGTTTATTAGCACTAAAATAGGGTCATGTAGACCCCTTCGATCGTGCGGGAAGAAAATAATAATAAAATAATAGTAGTACGATAATAATTTGATAATAATATACATTCAATATACAACGGAAAAATAATAATAAACAATATAAAGGACTATTATATACTACAGTCTGCATTGATATGGTGTAGTTGTATATACTACAGACTGCATTGATATAGTATAGTGTTATATAATAATAAGATAATAATAATACAATAACAATTTAATAATGATATAAATTTAATATAACACGGATACAAATAATAAGTTGGATGATTTAATGATTATGGGTAGAGAGAAAAGAAGAAGTAAGATTTATAAATCTTTTGTGGGATCTAATAGAACGAATGGTAGGAGGGAGGGAATTCCATAGGGTTGGACCGGAATTTTTAAAAGCTATAGAATTTAGGGAAGTTTTACTAGAGTTCTGGGAGATAAGTAGAGGAGCATTTTGGTAACGAAGATAAGATAATATAGTACGTTTTTTAATTAGATCAGAGATATAGCTAGGGGTAAAAGAATATATTGATTTATGGATTATAGATAGTATACGTAATTTACACCTGAGGGAGAAGGGTAGCCACATACGAGATGATTGATGAGATGTTGTAGTAGAGTGATCCAGTCGAGTTAAACAGTAAGTAGTACGTATTGAGGAACGGATAATCCGATTAAGTGGAGCAGTAGCTTTAGCAGGAAGTAAATTCAGTAGGGAAGAACAGTAGTCAATACGTGAAAGTACAAGAGCATTAATTAAAGTTTTAGTAAGGTTTCTGGAAAGTGATGTCCGTATTTTTTTAATTCTGAAGAGATGAAAGTTGGATGATTTTGTAATGGATGATATGTGATTCTTAAATGATAATTTGTCATCAAATACTAAGCCTAGGTTTTTGGAGGAATGAGAAGGAGAAATAATCATGTTATTTAGAGTAAAGTTTGGAAAGGAAGTTTCAGAAGTAGATATGTTAAGTACAGTAGTCTTAGAGGAATTAATTAGTAGTTTATTGGAGAGGAGCCATAATCTTATGGAGTTAGCACACTCGATTAATTCAGAGTTAATGGTATTATGAGAATTTATAGGGAAAAAGGTAAACAGTTGGATATCATCAGCAAAAATATGGTAGTGGATATTTGGAAATTTCTTAATTAGATCAGCAATAGGGCGGATATAAATAGAAAAGAGGGATGGACCTAGAACAGATCCTTGGGGAATACCGTGGTTAAGAGGAGAAAGAGGCGAGTAAGATTTGTCAATCATAATAGAGATATTCCTGTTAGTGAGATATGAAGTAAACCATTTTAATGCTAAGCCATATATACCCATTAAAGTAAGTCGCGAGATTAATATGTTATGGTCCAGGGTATCAAAAGCAGATGATAGATCAAGTAGGATTAGCTGGCAACACGTGTTGCTATTTAAGGTAGATAATATAGTGTCAGTAATACGTAGGAGAGCTGTTTCGGTTGAATGACCCTTACGAAAAGAGCTTTGAAACGGGTCGAAAAGATTATTTTTATTTACATGGGCTATGAGTTGTTTGGAAACAATTCTTTCTAATATTTTACTTAATAAGGGTAGGTGGGAGATAGGGCGATAATTGCTAAATGAGTTTGGGTCTAAGTTTTGTTTTTTTAGAATAGGGGATATTATGGCAGTCTTGAGACAGGGTGAAACTTGGCCAGAGTTTAGTGAGTTCGCAATAATATCCAAGAAAATAGGAGAAAATAAGGGTGAAAGTTTGTGATATAATGATAAAGGTAGGGGATCAGTGGGGGAGGTACAGTGAGATTTCATGAGTAGGTCATTTACTTCATACAGTGAAGGAATAGTGAATGTACTTAATGAGTCAATATGATGGGTAATATATATGGTAGGATTGAGTATGGGTTGAGTAGATGCGCAAATAATATTATTAATGCTTGCAATTTTATGTTTAAAGAATTTTTCAAAAAGAGAACACAGTTGAAAATTTGACGTGTTAGGTAAAATGGGGAGGATTTTTTCATTTGGAGGAGAGATAATTTTATTTGCTATTTTAAATAATTTGCGAGGATTGGAGGATATCAATGCTATCTTTTTGTTATAATAGATAGATTTTGAACGAGATATAGTAGATTTGTAATTTTTTCTAGCTAGTGATAGTGCTAATTTAGTTTCAGTAGAAGGATTTTTAATAAATTTCTTCTCAAATTTTCGAACACTCTTCTTGAAGATGAAAAGTTCGTGGGAGAACCAGGGAGAAAAATGGCGGTCGGTAATTAATGTAGTTTTTGTAGGTGCATGTATATTGATAATATTTAGGAGAGTGGAGTTTAGGAGTACCGGACAGAGGGAAGTTGAAGAAGAGATCTCAGTTTTGATATTGTTTACAAATCTTGGTAGGTCGATAGACTTAAAATCTCTATATGTAATACGTTTTCGTTTAATATTTGTGAATTTTAGATTTATAGAGAATTCAATAATAAAATGATCAGTTAGTAGTTCAATTTTTTGAAAGGAGTTAGGGTTTATACATCTAATAAGAGGACTGGATAGGGGTGTAAATATCATATCAAGTGTATTGCCACTAGAATGGGTAGGAAATGATATATGTTGGCACAAGGAAAGAGACTCAGATAGGAGTTTAAAGTCACCATGGGGATAGATGGGAGAATTATAGTGATAGTTTAAGTCACCAAGAACTATTGGTAGATAGGATGAAGATGAAGGAAGTTTATGGATAAAATCATGAAATTCATCAAAGAATAAACTGGTTTCAGGTTTTGGGGGACGATAGATAACGGTAAGATGTAGAGTTAAGTTAGGAAGCTTGAGGGTCAGAGAAATACAATCACTATATGAAAAGGGGGGGAATGAAATGGATGGAGATAGGTAAAAATCATTACGTATCATAAATCCTACCCCACCACCACGGCCCGTTTGTCGTGGAGCGAGATAGAGTGTATATCCAAAGTCCAAGATGGAGGAAAATATATCAGAGTCATTATTAGAAATACAGGTCTCAGTCAATGCGATTATAATACATTTTTGTAATTTAAGGTATGGGAACAGAAGGGATATATTTGATCTCAAGGAGCGAATATTGATCAAGGCTATATTAGAGGATAGTCTTGAGAGGAAGAATTATTTATAAATGATTTCTTATAGTGATCAAAAGAATCAAACCATTTTGTTAGATAAGATTCAGGGATGAGAAAAGGGGGATATGAAAGAGGATTTTTGTTATCCCTAAGTTCAAATGTTTGGGAACGATTATTAAAAAATACTTTATACAAAATGGGCGTGAGTTTTTATTTTAGGGCATGATATAGTACCTTACCAAGAAGTCTAGTAGAGTCAGGTAAATAATGACGAATAAATATATGCTTAAAATTACTATGTGGTGAGATTTTTAGAAGGGAAGAGAAACATATATCACGAGCAGAAATATTAGTGAAACGTAATATAGCAGTACTGGTAAGAAATGAGGCAGAAGTAATATAAGAATGTGGAAGTTTTATATAGTCAATTAATGATACTATGAAATTATAGTTAACTTCATAAGGAAGAAGGTGTTCAAGTACTAGTATGAGGGAATTATCTATGGAGCGTATGGATGAAATCTTTGAGGAAGTTGAACTAGATAATATAGGGGTTGGTGTGTGATTTGAGGAAAATTTTAAGTCCATTAGCTTTGGAATATTTCTAGAAGTATTAGCATTGGGCTGATGCTTGGGCTGGATATTAATAGTCGTAGTAGAAGAATATATATCAGATGTTATATTTGGCGTTACCTTGGAACAAGTATTATGTATAGATTTGTCAGTTAACGTAGAAGGTGAATATGGCATAGTAATGGGTGGAGTAGTTGTATGATTAGTCGAACGAAACTTATTTAAGGCTAGGCATGAGGAACATGAGAAGATGAAGTTAGGTGAATTAAATATAGCAATAGCATAAGCGGGAGGGGGGTTTTTAGAATGAAACCAGGATTTAGAAATAATAGCTGCGGGGTATAAACAATTATAATGTAAAATAGATGGACATGTTTTACATTTGAGATAATATTCGCATGCGGGAAGGTTACAATGTGAACAATTTGAGGACATGGTATACTTGAGATTGTGGGATTAAATTGAATGAAATAGATAATAATAAATATAATAATAAATGTATAAAAACTGGTCGTAACAGGGATATTTTTGAAGAAGTTTGGTATTCAGTCCGTTTTGCTATATGACGAGTTGACTTGACAAGCACCGGTTGACTTTAGTAGGCTCCTGGTATGCTTGGTGGCAGCCGGGCAATGATGGTCCGATTGTCTGAGATTTAAGGCAGTGTATCGTCCGAGGTAGAATTGATGGATCTGTATGTAAGTAAATACAGCAGTAGACTATCTAGGTGTAAGTTGGTAGCTAACCTCAAATGAAGGTTGGTAGATCCGACTACCAAAAGCAAATTCCCAAGGGAGATCCACGGGAGAATATAAGTTATAATATTATTATAAACTACTAGTTAATTAATTTTATAAATAGTAAATAATGTAGCTAAGTATAAATATACATAAACAGTATGTAATATATATTTGAATTTAATTAATTTATCGAATTTATAATTCTATTATCTTTGTGATAATTATTTATTTTTTAGGATTTTTATTTTGTTACAATAAAATGTAAACAAATACTAAATATAATTATATCTAAATAAGATATGATTATAATTTAAAGACAACTATTATGTATTTCAAATAAGTTGGATATTAATATTTAATATATATATTAATATAATAGATAATATAAAAAATAAATGAATACGTACTTATCTTTATAATAATAATACAATTAAAAGATATTTAAAAGCTAATCAGTTATTAACACAACTATATAATGGTTGCTATGTAAACAAAGTGTTTGATAGTGAGACAATGTTTTTAATAACTTTTTTCATTTTAACGATCTTTATCAATAACTAAAAGTTGCTGAAGAGGGAGATTAGAGTATTCAAAAATATCATTTAACCAATTTTTCTTTGGTCTTCCTCTTTTTCTATTACCTTCGACATAACCTTGAAGAATTGTTTTGGACATGGAATCGTGTCGAGTTATATGTCCGAATTTCGTCAATTTCCTTCGCATGAATATATCAAGTAGAGGTACATACGAGCCGAATTTCTCATTTATTAAATTATTGACCAATATATTCGTCTTCCTTTCTTTATAGCTTATATTCAAGAGACGCATGTGAGCTTTTGACTAAAAACCTCGGATCTTCTTCTTTGATTATTCTAGCAGAGTCCATGTTTCACAGCCATAAAGCAATATTGACAGAACTAGTAAGTTGTATAATCTAAATTTAAGTTTGAATTCGATTTATCCGCTATGCCAGATCTTTTCCAGTTTTACTAGTGCTGAAACTAGGCCGTAGCTAATCTTATACGAATTTCAATTTTTGAGTTGCCGGAATTCGTAAGAATTGCTCCGAGGTATTTAAAATGTTCCATATTTTCAATCTGTTTATTGTACATATAAATCACTGGTGTTGGACCTTCTCCATTGACAATAATTTTGCATTTATCATGATTAATTTCTATGCCGTATACTGTCGATGTTTTTCTAGTGCATCAGTTATAGTTTGTAATTCACTTTCGAAAACTGCTATAAGATAAATATTGTCTGCAAATCTCAGGTTATTGAATATTCTGCCTCCTATATATATACTAGATGGTTGGTTTATTACAGAGTCCAGAATTATTTTTTCCAGGAATATATTGAACAGAACAGGCGATAATAAGCACCCTTGCCTCACACCTAATGTTGTATTAATTGTATACATTGAATTATATCATTGCCTATTCCAAAAGAAGACATCACGTGCCATAAACCCTCATGCAATACTCTATGAAAGGCTTTCTTGTAGTCAATGCAATTATGATACACTTGACGTTGTTGATCGATGTGTTTTTCCATTATTAGTCTGCAGTTAATAATGTGTTCAATTGTGCTTCGATTTTTTCTAAAACCGGCTTGTTATTCCGCTAAGTAAGTAAGGATATGTGGTGTGACTAAAGTAAAATATTTATATGCATGCAAAAGGCATGTGCCTATATGTAGAAAGAATAGCGATAAAGGATTATGTATATTTATTAAGGGAATTAAGTGGACTTCATAGCTTGTTTGCCATAAAGCGGCGGCTAGCTATATATAGTCAGTCGTCTGCACGTAGGTTGGTCATGCGTGACGGCACACAGGAATGTGCGACCCATTGTACGACGTACAATGTAAGTGCATATTCACCAGGCACTAGCATACGCAGTAAGTACGTATATCCAATATTTCCAAAGAACCTAAATTTGGTATAAATAAACATATTAGCGATCATTTTTCTTTTTCTTTCAACATTCTATCCATGTCCACAAATTCCACAAACCCAATACTACAAAATTTAAAAAAGGCAAATTTTATTTTAATGTATTCATTATTAAAAAATATACAATGGGAAAATAAATTATCATATGGTAAAGATATTGATGAAACAATAAATATCGTTTACTCAACTATGTTAGATATATTTAGTAAAACCGTTCCAATGTCAAAATTATCTACCAATTCACATAAATACCCCAAATATATACACTCTGTTTAATCAAAATGTTTAAGAAATTTTAAAAATAGGAATAAGTCAACTATTCATAATAATAAATGGAGAGACTCACAATCACTTCTACATTATAATATTCACAATTTTGTCTTGCAGAGAGAGTACAAGGTTATTAATTCTAATAATAAATCTGTGTTCTATAAATATGTTAATTCAGGATGTTCATCTCACAATGGGATATCTCCATTAATTAAAGATGATAATTCATATGCGTCGATTGATTATGATAAAGCTGTACTACTGAATGATCAATTCACATCAGTATTTACAAATGATAATGGTATAATTCCAGATCATACACTAAAAACAGAAAATACTATAAATGATATTATATTCACTAGAGAAATGGTTAGAATATGCTTATGTAAACTTTCAAATTCATGTACAATTCCGCCAGATGAAATACCATCTTATATTCTACAAAAATTCTCATATGACTTATCATTACCATTATCTATCATATTTAACAAATCAATTGAATTTGGTTCATGTCCCTTAAAATGGAAATATAGTTTTATAACACGGATATTTAAAAAAGGTGATCCCTCTAGAAAAGAAAACTATAGACCAATTTCTATAACTAGTATTATATCTAGAGTATTTGAACGATTAATTACAAAACACATTAAATTATTTCTACTGAAAAATTCACTTTTATCAAAACATCAATTTGGTTTTATGAGTGGCAAGTCAGTAGAGTTACAATTATTGGCGTGCCTAAATAAATGGACTTCTGCCATAAATGATAACAAATATATTGATATTGTATATTTTGATTTCAAAAAAGCGTTTGATAAAGTCTCGCATATAAAACTTTTAATAAAATTAAAAGATATAGGTATATCAGGTAATATATTAAAATGGATTGAATGTTTCCTAACCAATAGGTGACAATCTGTAAAAGTAAATCACTCATATTCCAAATTCAAAAATGTACTATCAGGTGTGCCCCAAGGCTCAGTTATTGGACCATTACTGTTCATAATCTTCATCAATGATATTACTAATCTATTCTCTGACAAAATTAAAATAGATTTATTTGCAGATGATACCAAAATACATCTACAATCAAATAATATATCGGATAGACAACTGATGCAATTAGCAATTAATCAATTTATATCATGGAGCAAAAACTGTCAACTTGATATAGCACGAAGTAAAACTAATCTAATGTCATTAAATAGTAGTGTAATACCAACATATTATATAGAAAGTAAACTTATTAATAACTGTATATCAAATAAAGATCTAGGTATAATATTTGATAATTATTTGTATTTTGATAATCATGTAATAGAGTGTTGTAGAGGTGCTCTAATGACTATTAATAATTTATTTAGATGCTTTATAACCAGCGATGTTTCAATGCTTTTAAAAGCTTATATTACATATGCTCGGCCTAAATTAGAGTTTGCCACAACTGTTTGGAATCCTGGTCTTAAAGCAATACGTTACAATGGACTAACCGACAAGCTCGAACGTGTTCAGAGATTGTTCACAAGGAGGCTATTTGGTACTTGCAGACTACAATATACTACTTATAATGAACGTCTAAAATACCTTGGAATCAAATCTCTTGAACTACGGCGTATGCACAAAGACCTGATTATGATATTAAAGCTAGTAAATAATCTATGCAAGGTTGATTATTCTGATATATTATATGTTACCAAGACAAATTCAAGAACACGTGGCCATGACTTAAAAATCCTGGCTAGTAAGTAACGAACAAATGTTCACATGAATTACCTAAATAATCGTATGATAAATATATGGAACAATCTTGATTATGAAACAGTTCATTCTCCATCTTTGAACTGTTTCAAATACCGTATAAATAAAATTAATTTTAATAGATACTTATCTATTATGCGATCTATCACTTAATTTATTGTCATTTTTATTATTATCTTATAGCATGTAACCGTTCCATGTAATTCGTAAATTCAATATATTTATATAAGATATATCATGTAAATATTATCTAATTTTATTTTAATCTTATGTATTGCGAACGTTTGATATTTATTTTATATATATTAATGTTATTAAATTACTTATTTCCTATTGTTAATTTAAATATTTACTGTATACTTTAATATGTATATTTATAAATTATCATGAATAAAATTCAATTCAATTCAATTCAATTCAATTCAATAATAATAATAATAATAATAATAATAATAATAATAATAATAATATATATATATATATATATATATATAATTATAATAAATTACAAATGTTATAAAATAGATATCAAAAACAAGAAAAAAAGAAAAATGAAATGTTAGTTTCATTTATTATATACTTAAATAATACTTATATATATAACTCAGAAGGTGTATAGAATTACTGGGTTAATAAAAAAAGCAAAGTATATTTAGTAATACACTGTTAATTATTCGAAAATGGAAAAAAAACTAATTCTAATATATATGATACACATTTATGGGGAATTTGATAACATTTCACAAAAATAAAAAATGGATGCAGGCACTTTTTGCAATTAATATTTAAATAAATTAATGAGTAATTCAACAGAATAGAATGTTTCATAACAAATACAATGTTCATAATATATATAGATAAATATATATTATAATACACACATTTATGCATATACGCCAATCTTATATGATAAAGGAAAATATCTGTTGTATAAACAAAATTAAGTAATTATCTCCATTAGTCATTTATTCTTATATCCCAACCTTTTTTCATCATGACCCTTTTTAATAATATTTAATTACAAAATATAACATGATTCAATATGATTTTTTCTTATGTATGCGAGAAAAAGTTGACAACATACAATAAAGTCGTTGTTTGACCAGTAAACTAACCGTTCATGTATAATATATATATATATATATATACTATTAGTACATTGTATTATAAAATTTCTAAAGTTGTTACCAGCTAGTTGCATATATACTATAGTTGGGAGAGGGATATCGGTCTTACATTAGTCCGTATTTAGATGAATGCAATGGTTCAGTTCAGCCTCTCCTCATACATGCATATATATATATATATATATATATATATATATATATATATATATATATATATATATATATATATATATATATATATATATATATATATTTGATAGTAATTATAATATAGATAATATTGTTATTAATGAAATTCTAATATAAATAATAATAATATAATATTAATTTGAGATCATAAATATTAAGTAATTACAATATAATATTTGCAGAACGACAGCGTTTAAAAGTGAAGATATTGGCGTAACTAAGGCTATATCAGGGTGTTTATCAGAACTTGTTGTCGATATATTTAAAATTAGTCCAGAAGATTTATAACTCGAAAATTGTTAATAACTCGCATTTAAATTAGCTTATTGTTAATTTATAGTTTGATGTATTTTATTGATTATTTATTAAATTATATTTAACATTACCTATTAATTATACATTATATTATATATTACAATACATTTTTATGAATATATTACATAGTATACAATATAGGTAATATACTTCATTTAATATGTATTAATAATATTTATATATATATATATATATATATATTTTTTTTTTTTTTTTTTTTTTTATATATATAACTCAGAAGGGTGTAAAAATAAAAAATATATGGAATATTAAAAATGAATTTTTCGACCTCTTCATCATCGTATTGAGCCAAACTAAATAAAATATAATAAACGCAAACTAATAATAAAAATATGAATAAAATATTAAAATAAAACTGAATAAAATATAATAAACGCAAAATAATATATAAAAAATGAATTAAATGTTAAAATATTAAAATATTAAAATAAAACTAATAAAAACAATAAAATAAATTAACTATAAAATTCAACTATCGGGCTTCTTGAAATAATCATATTGGCATTTCCTCGGTGCATGGCTACAGAAAGCTTTTGATAAATCCAGTTTAGCGATTTATCTCTATTTTCCATATGCTTATCAGCCCATCGTTTAGAAATATAGCTAATTATATCTTTAGCAATTTGACCCCAAGTACCAAATTTTTCAGCAACGAAAGGGAGAAAAATAATACCTGCATCATGGCAATTATTAAAATTGTTCTCATCTTTAGATTTTTCACGCTCACCAGCTGCAAAACCAGCCTCAGTTGCCGCACTTAAAATAGTAGTGTTCTGCAGCGGTGAGGTGATTGATACATCGATGGCGGCTGATTTTCCTAAAGACCAGTTAGTTACTGAAACATATCCAGGTCTTCGAATAGTACCTGGGATCAAATTAGCCGTTTCTAAAGATGGGGATAAACCTGCTGAATTCATTATATGGTATAGAGTATCTCGTACATAATTATGCCTATTAGTTCTTTCGCTCCCAGATCCACATATCAGGCTATGGTCTCCATAAATATCAAGTAGTGCTTTGTTGCAATATGGACATGTACGAGATATGCTATAGAGAGGTAGGCCCAACATGTGTCTAAGGAGTACTCTAAATTCAGTGGAATTAAAACACAGTCCCATTGAGGGATTTGGGACTGCTAGTAACCATGCACCTGCATGATCTCCCGATAGCGAAAGTAGCCTAGCTTTATTTCGAGTAGTGGAGCGGTTCAGTAGGTTACCTTTACTTTTTAAATAAATAGGAGTACATAATTTCTTCTGTAAGCCAATTCGTTCATCTAGAATTTCCTTAGCATTTAAACAACCCAAAGATGTAATCTTAGAAATTGAATCCTTCAAAATACCATCTATGTCTAAAGAAATTGATAAATTTGAAATAAAAGGTATCGCTTGGCTTACAGAAGATAGATACGCTGCTGGAGCTATGTTGCATGCAGAAATAATCCCTAGACCACCTTCACGGATTGGAAGAGTAGCCTGACACCACGAGTCATCATCCAAGCTAGATTGGCAAATTTCTTCAAGCGATTTTC
This sequence comes from Osedax fenrisi, assembly GCA_964019155.1. NCBI lineage: Eukaryota > Metazoa > Annelida > Polychaeta > Sabellida > Siboglinidae > Osedax > Osedax fenrisi. The sequence goes on along the minus strand of OZ025241.1, from coordinate 11,215,308 downwards.
TTAAAGAGTTATCATATTTATTAATAGAGTTATATATGGATTTAGTAGGAGAAGTTCTAAGAGCATAGTTAATTTTACAAATTCCTGCGCATGAACGAATAAGGGATAGTTCACACTGTGGGTTATCCATTTGTAAAATTACCTGTTGCAATTTAATACAGTCATTAACTTTAATATCCATGTGGTTATTTATATATTTGGAAGTACCAATTGATGAACCTAGTAAATCAATTCCTTCTCCATATATCTTATTAATTGAGTCAGGAAATATATCCCACGAGATGTCATTGAAATTTGGCCACCAAATTTCACATTTGCTAATGTTAATTTCGAGACCTAAATCTGAAGAAACTTGTAGAATAGTATCCAATGTTAATTTCACTTCATTTATATCTCCTATTATAATACCATCATCTAAATAAAATAATGATAGGTTCAAATTAGGGAATTTGGTAGTAATTATATCAGTAAGTTTTTTTAAAGCTAATGAAAATAGTAATGGGCCGAGAGGATCACCTTGCTGAACACCTCTGGAGCTTAGAATAAACTCATTACCTATGAATAATTTAGATTCTGGGAGAAGAGTAAATAATGTCCAATTTAAAAGGCCTGGGAAATATTTAGCAACTTGGCTAATTATTGATTCGCGAGATATAAGATTAAACGCATTCTTAAAGTCTATTTTTAGAAGAAATTTATCATTAGAACTAGAATATATATCAATTAAGGATCTTACCGAATGCACAATAATTTCGCATCCACCCTTCACACCTACGCCTAACTGTGTAGGAGAGAACAATATTTCTGCTTCTTTTTTAACTGATGCATTTAGACATTTAGACACAAGTCTTCTTAAAGTTTCACCAACTGAAATGGGTCTTATGCCTCCGTCTTTTTTTTTCAGTGGATAAAGATTAGCGCCGCAGAAATATTGAGCAATATTATGATTAACTTTTCCAGCTGCTAATAGATTTACTGTATCAGTGATAGCCTTAATCAAATATTCCTGTTTCATAGGGGTTATACCACGAAGAGCTTCACGAAGATGGTCAGGGGAAAGTTTACTTGGACCCGCACCACTAGCTACAGGAAAGGAATCCAACATAAACATCACTTCCTTTGTAGTAAACTGAATTGACGAATTAGTTTGCGTAGAAGGAATATCAATTGGATGAAGTATTTTAGGGTGTTTATCCTGTAGAGTTGATATAATATCCTGAGAAGCATCTGCCATACCATTAGATAGAAGGGCTTTACATGCTTTACCAAAATTTCCTTCCTGTGTTAAGTTAATCGCACGATCTATGTTGTTTTTTGTATTTGTAGACTTTTTATGTTCCGAATATTTATCAGCTTCACGCTTAGTCTCAGACCAGAGAAAATAATGTTCTCCAGAAATCCAACGTTTTAAACGATCGTTTAAGATACGACCGCTTTGAACTCTTTTATTTTTACCAGACCGAGTTGGGAGATGTAAAACAGCTCTTGGAAATAGCGTTAATAAGCGAAAGTTCATTTCAATTGGATTTTGGGAAATATTTCTGAATAAAGTAGTCAAAGCTTCGGCAAATAGATCTCTACACATTTTTGGGATATGTTTTCTTATCGGAATTTTAGAATTAAGTATTTCATTAATTTCAGGAATATTAAAGTCGGAAGAAATATTAGGATCCGAATTATCTAGTAAATCATCTATAATTGGCTGCATCTTGGATTGAGTTAGACCTTTACAATTATGATTACGTGCTAAACAATAAGATTTATTACATGATTGGCAAAAATATCTATTAAAAGATTTATAATACGTATCAGGTACATTTTCATCACGGATTTTATGTGAATTAACATGTGTGTGTAGAGTCTGCGCGTTAGAAAAATTGCTAGAACAATGTGTAATGGGACATGTGAAAGTTTTAGATAAACTAGAATTCATATTGATAATAGAAATCAGAGTAAATAATACTATATGGTAATACTATAGGCAAATAAAATGTAAAATGTAGGTTAAAAACAGGTTTAAAATAAATATATAAAAACAATTAAATAATATAAGTCAGTGAATAAATAAAATAATGTAAATAATTATTTTTAATAAATATATATATATATATATATAAATCTATACACATACAAACATACACTCATGCACACACCAATATATAGATATTAAAATAAAACAATATATAGAAACAAATACAAATTATTTATATAAATACGAGGTAGAAATAGGTGAAATGTAATATTTAAATATGCCATTGCAAAGTATGAATGAAATATACCATTATAAAGCAAATATAAATTCAAATACAAAAATAATTTACAATTAATTTAATTCTATAGAAAATCGATAGAGCGTGACAATAAATTTATTGGTTTTTCTTATTAAAATTTATTTTAATACCTTACATAATATATAGCTTATCTTACAAAACAAGTATACATATACATACATATACCTATATATATATATACATATACACATTATGTATACATACATATATGAACAATTAAATACATATATATATATATATATCACGTATAGCAACAAACATGTATAAATAAAAATAAGTATAAATTTAAAACAAAATAGTAGGCTCAATATATATATATATACTTATTATGAGGTCATACATGGAACATATTGAATATGCTAAAGGATAGTTATACATATTACACCCTAAAATATTAGTTATATAGAATATATAACTGATGTATACAAAGCTTTTATGTAGTCCAATAGCAAGAATTAAATTTTATAGAATTATTTGATAATTCACTATGTAAAAAAAACACGTCTGCACTGTACGAAGTCGAAAAGTTGAATGTATTATATATTTATAATTAATGATTTTGACTAATAAATACACACACACATATATATATATATATATATATATATATATATATATATATATTGTTTACTTAATTACTGGGTCGCGCGGATTTACCGAACACTTTTACAAATATTCTTACATACGTCACGGTTCATTGTCGCTGTTGATATTTCGTTGATAGAAATGCAGACATCGTGTATTAGTTAATCCTGTAAGTTGTATACAGTATTCCAGTTTTTATCCGTGTTCTGGTTATCACAATAAAACATTACTTGTAATATTTACTTCTAAGTATTTACTTATAAAGTAATGACCAACTAATATCATCCTTCTTTCCTTTATCAACTCTGATAAAGGTGGGATATTGCCATTTTTTACTTAACGATTTTGTTGAGTATTGAAATTATCATTCTTATTTTCCATATAACTTAATTTCAAGTTTCATTATTTAGCGTATTGTTATGAATCCGTAAGTATACTTACGGATCCACAACTATAGTACCGATTCTACTATTGCTTGAAAGACATTTATTTTAAGTGATATATACATATTAGATTTCAAAATTGATCAACATTTCGTCATCCGAGAGGAATTTTTTATAACGAATCTGTAAAGAATAGTTTACTTAATAAATGTATATCGATATAAATTTATTAAGTAAACTATTCTTTACAGATTCGTTATAAAAAATTCCTCTCGGATGACGAAATTTTACTACCTATAGATAATTACATTAATTAATTTGTTCCGTAGAGTTCCTCCTAATGTGTTAATGGTATCTTTATAATTGAAAGGTATATAATCTTTTTTTTTTTACTTTATATATTTTTATTAATATTATTTATTTATTTTTCTAACGCTTTCAAAAGTATTTCGTAGTCTTGACTTGAATCACCGAAAAGTTCAAAATCGTCTGCATAATCTGTATCAGTGATATGAACAGTGGTATTATACGTATATATAAAAGTCTAACGTCTATATACGTATATATAAAAGTATATACAAGTGTATGTTTAGATGTATATAGAGTAATTTTTGGGATACCTAATCATTGATGTTCGTAGTACATGATCTAATATGATAACAAAGAATAGTGGTGAAAGTGTATTAGGGACTTTCTCGGAATCTCATAATAGTATAGATCGGAGTAATAGATTTGATCTGTGTATATAGGAGGAATATATTTACTCTATGGAGATAGGTGGATGTATTAATTAGATTTCTCATATATAACGAACTATAGTTCGTACTATCCTCTCGGATAATACGTTGTTCTAAATACGATTCAGTTTGCTAGTATTATATGAAGTTTAATTCACGAATCTATTAAGTGAATATTATATAATTCTTCTGATATATATATACCTATATAGTGACATATATTGTTGTTGAGTAGCTTATACGTGTTTAAAAATGTCCCGATATTATAATTTAAACTATAATCACACGAATCGTAACGGATTTATTCATGGCTTGAATATTAGATAATTTGTTGAAATAGTAGTATACAAGGGGTTCAATATTCTATGTATATAATAATAGGTTATACGTACAAGAAATGTATGTCATACATGTTCAAGAAAAGGTTTGAAAGTATTGTTTTCCTGACGTACTTAACTATAGCTTACTTCATCCATGCAATATCGTCCGTAATATACGTTCATATGCTGGGCTGAAATATGTGTGGCCGAGATAGAGTTATATCGATTATTCAGAGATTTTTTACTAATACTATTTGTAATATACACTGTCATAATATATTTTGTAGTAAAATTTGATAACGAATCCGTTGTATATGTTAAGTGATACATGTATATCAAGTATGAATGAATATTTTACATTAAATACACGTAATGATAGATTCATGTTACCATTAATGAAAACTACATAATACCAAAATACAGTATTATTTAAAGGATTATAATAAATGAATTATAGTGATATAATATTTGATAATATTCAAACAAATAAAATAATAAATAATAAATATAAACCAGTTGATAACAGTTTTTAAATTCTTTTTCATTAACCAATAACAAATATAATACTAATATATATTTTTGCAGTGATGTGTTTAATAATATTGCAATATATTATTTTTTCTAATATTATATTGTAAATTAAACAAATATTTTGTATTATAAAATATTATTAAACAAATATTATTAAATAGGTATTTCTCCATATCATTTTTATATTTTTACATTTTTACATATTTACCATTTTTATACATTTTACATTATATAACTATACAAAAAAATAAAACAAAACAATATTACAAATAAGAATTATTAAAAACATAAAAAAAGTATTAAATGTTTAAAAATTAATAAAATTACTATTTATAAAATTATTGTATATTTATTGTAAACATTTTACACTTTATATATTTAACTTTACATAAATAATAAAAAAACTAAACAGTATTACAAATTAAAAGTATTAAAATAATAAAAAACAGTATTAGAATTAAACAAATTAAACATATATATTTAGATTATTTTATAAATATTATATTACAATTATTAAAAATGTATTAATTATATTTTATACTTTGTTTTGAATGCTAATATGGGAATAAAATATTTGTTTTAGTTTTTTTTTATTCTTTTTTCTATTTTTTTTTATTGTTTATTTTAAATTTTGTCATTTTTATGCAATTTTATAGTATTTTACCCGAATCAAGATGATGAAATATGACATTACACTACTGTAAGGAGATATCGAATTAAAAATATTATCACTCTCACTGATTATCCATAGACATTGTCTATAAACTGAATTCATTCATTCATTCATTAATATATATATATATATATATATATATATACAAGTATGTTTTACGTACATAAATATTATTACGTATAATTATTAACATCATTATTATTATTTACGTTATAAATATACATTTAATACTTTTAACATATAACTTAGCAACATATAACAATCTGACATTGAATATTCAAGTTTATCTCTAGATTTCTAAACATTTTCTTTACTTTTTAGGATTATATTTTAATATCTATTATCAACTGTTATCAAATGTTATCAATTATTTAATAATTGTTAATTGTTATTGAAATATTCATATACACTAGCACTTTTAACACTGATATTATATCTCTATAAGTTTCTAGAAACGCATTATATAAGGAAATTAACCGAATACGGACAGTGCCTGAATACGGACACTCTCGGTATATCAGAATCCATAAATCCTACAAAAAAATTGTAATGAATATAATATTCATAATTATATAAATAGTTTAATTAGTATTTTTTTATTTGTTAATTATTTAAAATAGTGCTGATATATCCAATAAACTTGTTTTTTTATTACTTTTTAAATTGATCAAAAAAATTCAACAAGAATATACAAATGTATAGATATAAAACATAATATATTATTAAAAACTAAAGCATTCTAAACATTATATATAATTGCTCTATTTGATATCAAATAATAATTACGTAATAAGCATATGTTAGAGGTCATATAGGTCCCTAATACGGACACCATATAAGAAATCAGAGAGCAGCATATTACTATTCTGATTTTCATAAAAATCGTATGCGTTATAATAGTAATATCACCAATGAAGCTAAATATAAAAATGTTATTATTTAGATAATTAAATTGTATTATTAATTAATAAAATAATATAAATTACTAATTAAACTACATTAATTTATTCATAAAATTAATTATAAATGATGTTATTGTATTTATCTGATTGGTTCATCAATAATATATAGTTTATCTAGTGGTATATAGGGTGTCCGTATCATAAGTACCGAATACGGATACCCCGTTATCTATTGAATATAAAGATTAAATAACATTTAAAAATCACAATAATATCTATAATCAGATAATATTAATATATTGTAATTTTGAAATAAAAATATTGAATCATAAAATGTAAAACCATTTATTGTTAAAGTGACCGTATTATGTTACTTTCCCCTACTATACCTCTGTATATATTTACCTTATACACATTAATATTACATACAACTAGCCTTCTCTTCTTACTATATATTTGCTTATTATAAGTATCTGATATTTTACCACCTGTCAGAATTTCATTTAAATTGTGCAATACTCATCTAGTCTTATATGATGCTAATAATGTCGTATGCATGTACTTCCGTTATCATTAGTCCCATATTACTATTCGATATATTTAATCATCTAGTAGTAGGTTTTATTTAATTATCTACCACATAAAATGTCTATGTGTATATCTATCTACACTGCCATTATCATTGTTCACACAATGCTACAATATATTGTATATATATATATATATATAAAAATATATGAATTATATCAATTGGAAAAAAACAGATTCATAATATTAAAAACAAACTTAATCGATGTATCTCTTTAATAAATAGATTAAAATCTAAATTGAATAGAGAATCCCTTATGAACATATATTACTCTTTATTCCATAGTCATTTGCATTATTGCTCAATACTCTGGGGTAATACGTATTTTAGTAATATTAAATGTATTACTATATTCCAAAATAGATGTCTAAGATCAATTTATTATCTACATAATAGAACAAATATTGACCATATTTATATACATAAACGTATTCTCAAATTTAATGATATTATTGATTTAAATATTTACAAATACATGTATAAAGCTTGGTACAATAATAATATACATCCACAAATTATTAAGTTATTTAATAAAAAAAAGACAATATATTCTCTAAGGTCAACTAATGAATTCGTTGTTCCCAATATATCACGTTGTTATGATAAATTCTGTATTGGTTATAAAGGTCCTTTGTTATGGAATTCACTATCTATTGATATCAAAACCACTAACCCTTTGAAAAAGTTTTTAATTGTTTTAAAACAAAAAATTATTGGTCACTATTAAAGTCTTATTTATTTATTTATTTATTTTTATTCATTTTATATATATTTTTTATCAAATGATGAAATTCAGTAATTGGAATAGTTTTTAATTAAATTATTTTTTTACAATATTTATATATTTTAACAATTGTATTATCATTTGTTTTTAAATGTATTGTTTATTATTATTCTTATTATTTGATTAAATTTGTATTACGAGTTACCTATTATTATTAATATTATTATTATTATTATTATTATTATTGTTATTATTGTTATTATTATTATTATTATTATTATTATGTCTTGTATATATTTTATTGTAATTTTATTTATAAGATTTATTTTTCATTACTATTTATTATTTTTATTAACTGTTTATTATTATTTTATTATTTATATTATATTTTTTTATGTTTTATTTTATAAAGAGGAGGAATTTCGTGTTTTTTGTATATTGATTGTAGCGTGCGGTGGTGTATTATATGCCGAATACTAAGTTTACCGGTATGATTGTGGTGGGATCATCTCAAGGTATTAAGGATTTGGCACATCCTTACTGAAAGTTGGTAGCCTTATACTATTCGTTCGTTGTGGTCGTTTTATGAACTATGTGTTGTTTTTCCCTCTTTATTTGTACACGTCTTGTTTTATTGTTATTTTTATCTATTATTATTATTTTTATTAATATTTATATATAATATTTATTTGTATTTTAACTATTTTAATATTTAAAATTTTACTTTATATTTATATTTTACTTTTAATTTCCAATTTTATTTTATCTTTGTAAATTTTATTACTGTTTGTTTTTTTTCCATTCCTTTTGCTGACAGGTAGATATCTCGATAAGTTCAATGAACTTCTATATCTACCTGGGTTCATTATCGTTTATTACGACGAACCAATCTGATTATTATTATTTATTATTATTAATTATTATATATTTATTAGTTATTTTGAATTTTATTAGGTTAATATTGTGATTATTATAATTAATTATGATTTTTTTATCAAGTATAGTTTTATGGTTTATGTAATCAAAAGGTATGAATAATAATGAATCTAGTATGATAAATTCTAAATAATTATAATGTTTATAATATAGTATATTATTGAAATGACAACGATTATAAAGACGTTATATAAATTTAAAAAAAAATCTATAATTTTATTTTAAATCAAGATATATCTTATATTTTAATGTATTATAACTATTTAAAAAATGCACCTATTGTGTAAACAAAATAACTACACTTACAATTGTAATATTAATAATAATATAAATAGTAAATATATTAAATAATAATTATCGTAAAATAAAATATAGTTAAATTGTAATTATAAACAAACTAAAATTTAAATTCAATTATAAACAATATATTGTACATTATTAAATCAATATTTCGATACGTAACATTTACGTAGCGAAACACTCGACAATATCGAATACTATTACGTAATATTACAATAATGGAGATATACATCCACGCTTTCAACGATATATTCAAGGGGGACAATTTGAGTGAAGGAATAAACGAAGCCATGGACAACATCAGTTCGCTTCTACACAACGAATTCTCCGTATCGGTGTTGAACGTCGTGAACTACGCGCTGATCTGCTTACTGGTGCGTGAAGACGACACGCCCAGTGGACACGCCTCCAAAGTTCGGATGTCGCGAATTCGAGCCACCGCTAATTACGTAGACAGTATGTTTTTGTGTTTCGTAAGTAGTCTGTTTTCCGGACTGATTATACGCGATACCGGTGTATTGGACGGCATTAATAATACGAATATATTGGTTGCCAGTGTAACATGGTTAGATTAATGTATGTAATATATTACATCAATTGTATACACTTAATATCATTTAATATATTATCTAATTTGTTTATGACATAATAATTATATATATATATATATATATATATATAGAAATAGTTATATTTATATACGGGACCAAAACTTTAGGTCATAACATATTATTAGAAATTATTTATATAATTGAATATAATTAATGATCGGTAATTTTTAATGATTAAGTTGAAATAAACAATAACCAAAAAACAAATAACAATATAAATACAATATATATATATATATATATATATATGTATTGATATTGTAATGGTTATAATTTAAATATATGAGTAAATATATGAGTAAATAAACTATTTAAAATATCATATATTATTTAGTTACCCATGGTAACAAAAAAATAAATTAACCGAATTTGTACTGTAAACATTTAAAATTGTTATTTATTAATTTTTATATTGATGATATAAATGATATTCTTTCGCATTATAACATATCATGATATATAATTTACTTATACACATGTCATAGATTTCATGATTCTAAATATAGTAATTTAACTATATATATATATATATATGTACTATATCGCATCATCATACATGGATGTATACCAAAGCAATATACGTTACACTATATGATTACATGTTTTAATATAGCTATTACAAATATATTATTGATTTATAGTAAGAGTATGAAGCACATGAAATGCAATATACTAATAAATACATATTTAAATATATGAATTTAAAATAACGAGTATACGATAACAACACCAAGTAGAATATGTATAGATGTAAATAACCATTATATAATATACTACACATTTACTAATATGTATATTAAATAAAAAAATAGATACCATAGTATGTCATACACATTTCCTATCGTTTACATGGCACATAAATTGTAGTTTCAGCTATATCATGCTTCTTACCCATAATCAAACTTATCATATTATATTTATCTATTATGTAGACATTTATTTTCAGCCTAAAAGTACTTGCTATGTGATATAAGTTATAAAAACTACTAATCATATAAATATCTACCTAACTATATATATATATATATATATATATATATATATATATATATATATATATATATATATATATGATAAAACATAACATTATATATTTTTGTTGACTATATATTTAAAATGTAATAGTTACCAATATATTCAATTATAATATAGATACACTTACTTTTTTTGAATGGTGTGTTAGTGATCAAACAATTTTTAAACAGTTATCTTATTACGTATAATGTTAACTTGTATATTAGATATTGTATTATTGATAACTAGTATTGTGTAAGTAAATATTAAAAATAATGATTTTTAAATATGTCTAAATTTCCTTAATTAATTATTAAGTATTTGTATACAAAATATTTTAGATTGTTATATAATACAGATATACTGATGTTTTTTTTTTAGTTTTCATCATGTAATTTTATATATAATAATTGTTATATTGTAGTTATTATTGCTATTGTTATTAATTCATTAATTAATAATTATTTTAATATTACATTAGTAAGAAAATATTTTGCATTATATATTTTGATAATAAAATAATATATTTGTGATTGTATTTTTATATAGTTTTATACATATTATTTATATCATTTATTTTTACATAATATTTGAATAATAGTTTATCCATTACACAATTATACTTAATTATCGTAACGATTTCAGGTACTTCGTAAATTATTCTCCATTCGATGCGTTCTACGAACTCATAAAGTACCGAATCGTATACTCGCTGATGGTGATCGGAAAGGAGGCGCTGCGACTACGCAAACTCGAGAAAGCGGTCGCCACGGGTCTATCGAACATCGGAACCGGCAAACAGGAACAAACCTCGTACATCTCCGTCGTGATATACGCCCATCTGATGGCGTTCGCTAGTTCGCACGGTCGTTACGCGTTGTTACTGTTGAAAGGTAGAGCCACCTCGCGGGATTCTACGATACTACTACCGTCCAGACTGTCGAAATTCAGCGTCGTAGCCGCCGTGGTATTCATTATGAAACACAACGACCACATCGAACTGTCTTCCAGCGCTATATACGTTATTCTATTCTATTGCGTCGTGTTGATTCGCGTGGAATTCATGGCGCACGCATTTTCCCCTATAAGTTATGTCGAACGGTTGCTGAGTTCGATAATGTTTGGGGGCTTCGTTGAGTTCTTTTTCAGAGAAATACAGCTGGATTACGTCGACTACGAAGATCAATTAATCGAAGAAGAAATACTTAAAATACAAGATCTTTATAAATGTACTCAAAACGATGATGTAGATTTTGAAATTACTAAAGATGATATTGAAGAGGAACCTAAACTAAATGAGTTTCCAGAACTTCCATCCGATAATATAGATATGAATAACATTGACGAACAAAGTACATGCAGACTAAGAATAAATATTGATAAAACCGTGGATTCGGAAATTGAGAAAGCAAATAAAATAAATTATTCTATAAAGAACTCGCAGATAAAGAAATCTAAACTATCCAAGAGAGATAAAAAGAGACTTCAATTAATCAAGAAAGGTAAAAATCAAAAAATTCAAAAAATATTATGAATTAAATTATCTTGTATTGATCTAGGTTCTAATAACAAATCATAATAATGAATGTGTTTAATTAATATATATTATATATATATATATATATATATATATATATATACTGTAATTACTAATTACTAATTACTAATGATGTTTAATATAAATGATGAATATTTTCTTATACCATATTTATTCTAACTATATTCATATTTCCATTTTTTAAATTAGGAATTAAGTATGTTTTAGTGGACATTTATATATGTATATATACAACTATAGTTGTCGATATTGTATTAAAGAAATATAGTAAAATATATAATATGGTACAAAGTATTAAATTGTGTTAATTGCAATGAATGAAAAGATGAATATGTATTGAATTTATTTTATTGTAATTAATGACCAATAGTAGTTGTAAATTACAATTTGTAATATAATAATTAATACTGTGTTCAATAGAGGATATATATACAGTTAGTTGGTAGATACTAATAATATATCTAGGTATCAGGTATGCCAGTGAAATATGGATCATATACTACATGTGTAGATTATTAGAATATAAAGATAATATAATTTATTTGTGATGTATTTGGTATATACTTAAAAATTAGTGAACGACAATTATAAAGAAAATTAAAAATGTTTGTTAATATATTTGTTCAGTGATACTCTGTATGTGTTCAAGTTATCAATTTAATCTTCTATTACATATATCCATATACCAATTATATATATATATATATATGATTAAAATGACTTATGTTACACACGTATACAAAGAATGTGATGCAATTGAAAATTGTTTTAAACTTACTCTACTCCAGAATATACAATTCGTTGGTGATTTTAATACTCATTTATTTGACTACCCTCTATCTCATAAGCTATGAGTTATAACACAAACAACTACACATATTCATTATATTTATATATTATGTCTATTCCGACTAAATTACTTATCACTACATTATGCATATACTAGAAAAGCCAATGTTTCACTCGTATGGCTTTATATAGGTAAATATACAATTTCAATTTGAGATATATGACTCATATAAAATTATATATATATATATATATATATATATATAATATTTATAATTCGATATAAGAACCCGAATATATATTAAAGCAAACTTATAATATTAAACAAAAATGCATTAGTATAGTAATAAAAACAAATTAACAAACGACATTATTTAAATTGTAATGGTAAAATTTAAGTATTAACAAATTAACAATACAAATAAAATTATAAATAAATTTGAATTTATAACATACACTTAGGTGTTATATTGTAATTATATGTAATAATACGGTTAAGATGATATAAATTTGTCAAGTATTAAGTAACATAAGAAGAGCATGCCCCAAAAACAATACACCATAATCAGGGCTACACCATCGATATAAAGAAAGTGGATAAGCAATTGAATGTAGTGTATGGCACTATCCGCTACGAGCGCTGCAGTCGAAACCCACTATCTGGCCCACTACTTTTTATTTATAATAATATGTATTTATCATATATATATTGATAATCACTACCAATTTTAATGTACTATCTATACTAAAAATAAAATTATATATTTAAAATACATAATATCAACATTCCTCGTAATTTTGTGTATTTAAATTGAAGATATAATACTATTTTATTGATTTTATCGATATTTATAATTTAAATCCATTGATATAGATAGAAGTCACTTAAATCTATTTCGACGAAAAGACTACTGTTTTGATATTTGACATATATAATATGACTAATATCCAATCAAAATCACTGATACCATTTTGTAAATTTATCGATAAAAGTGTCATTCACGTGTCTATCTTTTACATGCATTGCGTGCGTCAATTGCTTATCCACTTTCTTTATATCGATGGGCTACACTTGCTACAATAATAACATATGTTCAATGTTAATACAAATGCATACTAAAAAAAGCCGAATTTTATCCATTAAGTCAAACCCTCTCATAGATTGAATACAAGACTGAATAATGTTCATATCATCAATCAAAATTTAAAATCTAACAATTATATAGAAGCACACTATTAAATTTAAATAACCATAGGTAGTATATTATATATTAAAGTAATTACAGTATAATGTCATTAATGTATACTTTTACTGTACTAACAATTTCATATTCAAATGTCATCATTATTAAATAAAATATAAAAATTATAATTGATAGAAACAATAATATAAAAGAGTTCAAATATACAAATATAATATAGATATAAAAATAGTTTATGATATACGAATTTTCTTAGGTACATAAATTTAAGTACAAAATATAATTATCTTTTGAAAACAAATTATCTAAAAAAAAGGCTGAGCCAGTGAGGGTTGATTGTATTAAGTATGTATAATTTATATATATATAATGATGGATTATATTAAATGAAATTATGAAATGGATAAAACTACCATTATTAATGGTAGTTTTGATAATATAAGGAGTCATATAATAGGATATAGTGTAGTTAATATTAAGATTAATTTCTAGAATAACAATATCTATAACATATACATATAGTAATTGGTTTTATATTATAAATTTAATTAACCGTTAGTTTGAATACTTTTATTATATTATATTTATAATTTGATATAATATTATAATTAGTATACAAATTATATAATTATTAAAATTATTTGTAAATATTTGAGAAACTTTTTAATATTTAATTTATTAATTAAGTAAACAATAATTTCATTTTCTTATAATAATTTTTATTTGCGCGGTTCACATACACCGTATACTTCTATCTAAAATTAATACTCTATTAATATTAAATAATATATTATTTTATATTTTAAAAACACTAAAATACTATATTTAAAATAAATAAATATGATATAATTATTAACTATGAGTTTTCAAAATATGTATTACTCATAATCAGTAATATGCTATATTATATGCTATATTATTAAAAAAAATATATATAGTATTTATAATATATATATATATATATATTTGATATATATATATATACTTGAGAAATATATAATATATATGTTAACATATTTAAAAATGTAATATATATATAATCATGTTTATTTAAAAAATATAATTGATTGTTATATAATTGATAATGAATATACATTAATATATGCTAAACATTAAAACCATTGAATTAATATTGATAATAAAATTGAATATTTGCATATATTAACTGTATAATTACTACTTGTAATAGTCTCTACTATAGATCCTATACTTATTATAGTAATATAATTATAACTTATTTAATAACTATATTACATATACGTTACACCTACTCGTGATTACAAAATATTAGAGTTTATAGTAGATTCAAGTTAATATAAATAAGTATTGTATTACTACAATACATTTTATATGCGCGGGAAATATAAAATATAATTGATATATATTATAACTTGAATATTTATTTAATGTTACCAATTAAACAGGATATATTAATGTAAATTTATTTACTATTTACAATTAAAACCTATTTATTTAGTTTATACAAATATACTATTAACTATAAATTATTGTTGATCGAAGTCCAACTTATTTAATATTTATAATATTAATATTCGAATTGTAATATTATATAATTGTGTCTAATGTACATCTATAATAATCTCATAATTTTATATTATCTTAGTTTTATTTTATAATATATTTATTTAGTTATTTATAACTGTTTTCAACAATAACGCTCATTAATTTAGTAATCGCGAATTAATAAAATATAAATATATGTATATATATATATATATATATATAATTATTCTTAATATATACCATATTATATATTATATTATTATTAATAATTGTCTAACCGAATACATGTTTAATATTGAAAAGAGCGGTAGGACGGATTACGAAACTGCGTGTCCTGTAAAATTAAAATGTAATACGAAATACGAAAATTAATTATTATATATATTTATTTATATTTTGATTCTATTAAAATAATATATCACTCCTATTTTATTATTTACTGTAATTAATCAATACATTTATAATGGTTATATTTAAAAAGTATCAGTTACTTTCTGTAAAAAGTTTTGTATATGGCATATATATACCCATATTTATATGTACATTTATATATTCAAATACATATTAGTATTCTAATATTATATTGATGCCTACACGATATAGTTACATAATATATGAGTATGATGATGATGATATAGGGTTTATTATGCACTAAAATAGGGTCATGTAGATCCCATACTCGTGATGGAATACAAAATAATAAGATAATACAAATATGATAACAATTAGATAATACTAATACGTTGAGAATAACATGAGATAACAATAACTAATACACAAATAATAAGTTTGATGATTTATTGATTAGAGGTAAAGAGAAAATAAAAAGTAAGATTAATAAATCATTTGTAGGATCTAGTATTACGGATGGTAGACGGAAGGGAATTATATATAGTTGGACCGGAATTTAAAAAAATTCTATAATTCAAGGAAGTTTTAGTAGAGTTCCGGGAAATAAAGAGAGGATCATTTTTGTAATGAAGAGTAAAACTGTTAACGTAGTAGTTTATTAGAACGGGCCATAATATTATATAGTTTGCACATTCGATTAATTCAGAGTTAATGGTATAATAATTTATGGGGAAAAAGGTAAACAGTTTAATACAATCTGCAATATGGTAGTTAGATCAGAAATAGTGCGAATATAAATATAAAATTGGCATGGACAAATAACGGATCATATGGGAAATACCGTGGAAAGCGTAGAAAGAGTATAGATTTTTCAATCACAAAAGTCATATTTTTGTTTATCAGATATGAAGTAAATAATTTTAATTAAAATCATATATACCAATCTTAGAAAGTCACGATATTAATATGTTATTGTATAGAATGTCAAAAGTATAACTTACTTCAAGTACGATTAGCAGCAACATGTGTTGCCATTTAAGGTAGATAACATTGTGTAAGTAGTACGGAGGAGAGCTGTTTCGGTCGAATGACCCTTACGAAAAGCGCTGTGAAACGGGTCGACAATATTATTTGTATTATATGGGACATAATTTGTTTAGAAACAATTATTTCTAATATTTTACTTAATAAGGGTAGGTGCTTAAGATCGGGCTTAAGATACTTGATAAGGGAGTTTGGATCTAGGTTTTAGAATAGGAGAGATTATAGCAGTTTTATGGAAGGGTGAAACTTGGCCAGAGTTTAGTGAGTTTGCAATAATATCCAATAAAATAAGAGAACATTTGGTTGAAAGTGTGTGATATAATGATATAGGTAGGGGATCAGTGGGGGAGATACAGTAATATTTCATAAGTAGGTCATTTACTTCCTACAGTGAAGGGATAATGAATTTACTTAACGAGTCAATATAGATGGTATCCTATAGGATTGAGTATATATAAATAAAGTAATAGTTTAAGTCACCAAGAATTATCGGTACATAAGAAGAAAATGAAGGAAAATTATGGATAAATCAAAAAATGTATTAATTTAACGTAATTAAAATGTTTTAATTATTATTTTAACTTTTCTAGTTTAAACATATATACACACACATTACAACGAACTCTTATTATACGAAAACGGTCTCATACGTGATTTACTCCATGCAATAAAAGCTACACTTCTAGTTAGATACCGATGCATAGCGCAACCTTCATTTGTAATACGAAAGAATCTACTCTAAGGTGTCTAGTTATCAACTAAAAATATTACAATGGAAGTTATATAAAGTTATATACATTATTTTAAGCATACCTACGTTAGTAATATCATCATATAATATGCATACTTCGACATATACAATGGGTATTCTTTTAGAATGACCATTTGGACAGGTGGTAAATAGACATAGGTAAATAGACCTACTACCGTATAGACTGACTGTTCATCAGTCATTGATATTTAGTAGTATGTCTAGCTAGCACAAACCAATTATATGTAATATCGACAAATATCATAGCATATAACAACACACCCATTATATACTTTAAGATTGTTCAATATAAAATTAAAAATAAATTATCAACATCATGTATTCACTTTACAGCTTTGTGGAAAATTAGATAATTTATGTATAAATAAATAAATAAATGTACATAAATATGTCATCTATACATATGACAAACATCACGTATTTAATCGTCATATGCTCGCATATCCTACGATAAAAATAGTATCCCAATAAACCCGTTTGTTGATGTAACATGCTTAATATCTATACGTTATCATGCATTCAATAATTGTCATATTAATATGTTATTAATTCTTAATTTATAAATACATTATGGTAAATTAGATTATAAAATATTCTAAAACTATGCATTAAGAATTAAGAATTAATAGAATCTATAAAATGAAAAGTATTCATTTGACAAAGTATATGTATTAAGCACACATTGGTTTACTGGAACCCTGGAATAGATAGGCTGAAATACGAAATATGAAGACGGTATAGAGGTAATAATTACTCGTTAATATAATACATTATATGTAATATTAAGCCCGTTACCAACGAATCACCATCTCGTACAATATATATATGCAATAATTCAGATTGAATTATGAGAATGACATACCTACAGGAAGTCAACAAATTAATTCACTTTCATGCTAAAGTATTCCGTAAACAATACATATGATCAGCTATATCTCAACATATTTTTATTTTATTTATATATAGTTTATTGACTACAAAAACACTGTGTGGATATAGGCGTCGTTAGATAATAAAACACACAAATAAATAGAAAACGAATAATAAAATAGAACGAATTACAATGACTTAAAATAGACATACAGTTTACGTTTAAACCATATACAATATCAAAATAGTTATATGGTTCAGCGGAACAGTCAAAATATAGTAAGCGATAGGTCACGGGAAGACCCATATTTGTTGATGTTTTTCTCTTGTATTTAACAAGAACTTAATTATAAATCAAAACACAAGAATAAAATGTTATTATTTATATTGTATTTTCTTGGGCCACTTTTAGATATTTATAACATGTATTAGTATATGACTTATTGAGTGGTCGATTTGTATCTGTATTTTATTCATTATATATATATATATATATGTTTGTGATTTCAATAAATGAATATTATTAATAACTAATTATAAAGTATTATATTATTTCGATAAAGGATATATCTCTAAATAGTAACTTCAGGAAGATTGCTTAATACAATAGCATTATTTACTTGTCTATATAGATAACATTATTATCCCAACAATCAAATATATCCTAAAAGGTATCCTTCATTTATTTAAATACATATTATAAATACGTTACGCTAATCTATTTAGTTACATATTTACGATATGATTTCCAATGAAACTTCACATATAGCCACATATACATATTATACAATACATTAAAATATGAATATATTTAGTAATTACAATTTGTAGTAATATTCATATTATGTATACCTAATATATATATATATATATATATATATATATACCATATATGCTTATGTTAGAAGCACAACTCCAATATTTAGGATATAACGCAGGATATAATAATATGAACATCTATAATCATAAGTGTATAATATAAGGTGTATTAGGTATATTCCTTTATATATATAGAAATATAGTTTAATTTAATTTTATATATCTATATATATATATTGCCAATTATTTAATACCAAGAATATATATGTAATATTAATATGTGTATCCATCAATGGCACATGAAAGACATAATACTGTTGTTATAACAACTTATTTGTTTGTATATGTTTGATATTCATGAGTATACAATTTAAAATATGCAATCCTATATGTAATATGTATTATGTATTTTACACGTTACATTTATTTAAAAGCTTTAAAGTTAAATTGCAAGTTGAAGGTTATCACATTGCCTTAGTATAAGGTAAGGTGTATACACATTACCTTATGCTAGTATACTTAAAGTTGTCAACAGTGTAAAGGTAATACTGCATGTTTAAATTACACAGGTAATTGAATATTTTTGTAAAATTATATATATTTTACTTTACCACATTGTTATAATATCTGAATATTTAATGTTTAACTAAATAAAGTATAACCTTTGTCACCTTTTTAAAGTCTATATCGTTATTATACATTATTATAGCAACTATAAGCATCATAATAAGGATTCCAGTTATCGTCATTAATACTGTAATATAATTAATTGATCATAATAATTATATATATATATATATATATAAATATATATTTATATAAAAATGTATATACATATGTTTGTTTCCTTTAATTGATCATAATAATTATATATATATATATATATATATATATATATATAAATATATATTTATATAAAAATGTATATACATATGTTTGTTTCCTTTAATTGATCATAATAATTATATATATATATATATATATATATATATATAAATATATATTTATATAAAAATGTATATACATATGTTTGTTTCCTTGCAAATTATAGATTATATTTATACATTATATTAAAGAGTTTACATTTTATAAATGGTATATAATAATGATATGTATTATTCGTATAATATTTAAAACAAACATATAGCTGGTATATCATGTTTGCCTTCTGTAGTAAAATAATGAATATCGTTAGTGTTATATCATTAACATTCAAGAAAATAGATGCATATCGCTTTAATAAAATTAATCGCAATTCTATAGCAGTGAATTAAGATGTTATAATACGTCTAATATATATATATATATATATATTAGTCTGGGGTCGATGGATCAGTGGGACAACCAAAAGCTAGTAAGCCATAGGTCCCGGGTTCGACTCCAGGTATACCTGTAGAACTATAGTTCTTGATTTTCTCTTGTGTTTATAAAGAACTTAATAAACGATAAATCAAAACACAAGAAAAAAAATGTTACTATTTGTATTGTATTGCCCGGGCTTCTCACAGTTATTTATAACATGTACAAGTCTATGACTTCTTTAGGGGTCAATTTGTATCCGATATTTGTATTGTATAAATATATATAAGAGATTTCAATAAATAAATGTTATTATTATTAAATATATATATATATATATATATATATATATATCTCTATTAACCATCATCTTCATTTAAATTAAAATCTGAATAAATAAATGTATAGATAATATAAATAATTAATAAATAACGTATACATATATGTGTATGAATGTGCACGTATTGAGTTCATTATGTACATTTAATAATTAAATTAGTATTATATATATATATGTATATGTAATATTTTAATAATACATTAAATTACCATCATTATCATTCACATCTGAAATATAAATTAAAATTATAATCTATATATATTTTAACATGTGTAATAATACGCATATTTATTTTTACAATATTTTAATTGATATATATATATATATTATTTTGATTAGTTTACTTACAAGTAGTTTGTTTTTCTTTATTAATATCTATAATATAAATTTAAATTATAATTTGAATTATTATAATATATATATATATATATATATATATATATATATATATATAAATATATATATATATTAATCATTACGAATATAATAAATTAAATTAGTAATTGTATATAATATTAATTGTTATATAAATATATATATATTATATTATATTTAAAATATATTACTTACAATTAGTTTTGTCTTCAATAAAAATATCTAAAATATATATTAAAATTATAATTTTAATTATTAATTTATATATATATATATGTATACATTATATATTCAATAATAAAATGATGGAGATGTTGTAGAAATAAACATTTAGTTTAACAGAAATCAACAGCTCGGAGGCAAAATGGTAAGTTTCTTAATAACTATATCATATTTATATTTTTATCAATTTGATTTTTAATCTATGGCGAATACCTAATGTATATGTAATATATTATATTCTTTTGATTATATTATCATGTAAACATATAATTAGTATAGTTAGTTTCACTACATTTATACAGTATAATACTATACTATGATTTACTTATATTAATATTACAAGTTACCAAATCGTGATTTTATTTGTTCTAATATGAAATAACATGGCACCATTGACACTTATCACATTCTAACAAGTGCGAGATTGTAATCGTGGTATACCATATATGTATTTAAATTAAATTGAATATATAAATTAGTTATATATACCATCGATATAAACTTTCTTTAAATCGATGACATACACCCATGTTTAATTCATTGCATTTATTCATTGTATATCAAGGTTATAATATTTTTATTTTTATAAATTTAATAATAATTTGTTTATATTTTATAAGTATACATATTAACCTTTAATTTCTTCTTCTGTATATTGTTCTGTAATTTAAATTATAAATTATTTAAAGTTTATTGTATTAATTAACCGAGATCAACTCGGGGTAAATATGAGTTTTACACGAGATTAACATTATTTCATTTCGAGTTCAACAAGTATTCAATACGAATTGTATGTAGGGTAGGGAAGGGTATTATGGCAGATATTTGTATTACCTTACAAGAAACAAACTATATCATACTAATATTGGATATTATGATTCAATAAGTTGTATATATAATTACAATATGTTGTTCTAAATAATGGCTATCAATATTTACTCATTTAATTATTTGTATTCAAATCATTTGATTTTTATTAAAAAGCAAATTTTCCGTATAAATAGAGATAAAATACACTTGTGCGGGTATTATGGTCGATAGTTCCGAAATAGCCACTAGGATCGCGTCATGTATTCAAATTACTATTTTTATAATTAGAAAATAAAATACATTGTATCTTATATCAAGATACACACGCACTTTTATATTAAATATAAAAATAATTAATCGTTATCCCATATAGTTTTACTTATATTCAGCTACAAACGTTTTTTTTCGATACAAATTACGATTATTTGATTTTTTTCTCTAATCAAAAATCAATAATTAATATTGATATAAATAAAAAGTATGTACAATATCATTCTTAGAATTCAATTATCTACATTTTTCGTATATATCATTTTTTGATAACTATAATGGTTCTTGAAATATCGTTATCGGCCACACTACCCGCATTGGCCACAATACCCTTCTCTCCCCTAGGCCTACTTATTTTTATACATAATTTAAATTACTTCAATTTTTTACTTATCATAAATATAATTTATATAATATGTAAGTATTTATAAATCATATATTTAGGCTAAGTATACAGTCAGTTATAAATAGCCAGTATAGATTTATTTTTCTTAACAGTAATACAATTATTGTTTTAATTTGTTGACCATATATAATAATAAAATAGCATCACATAACTATAATAAAATAGATTATATTAATTTAAGTAATTTTAATGACAATGTAATTTTTTATTTTTTGTAATATTGTTATGAATTTATATCCTTTTTGAAAATATAATAACTATGTAATTTCCAATTAAGCTTATAATAAATATACATTATATATATATATATATATATATATATATATTGATAGAACACTGAGTTTAATCTGTCATTCAAGCTATATATAAGTAAAGATCATTTTAAAAAACTGAATCATGAAGTAGAGAAGAGCAATCCTGTCGGAGGAACAAGTAGGATTCCGGAAATTATGATCAACGAACTATATGAAAACTCTATTTGTGTAATCCAAATTAATAATACTCAAGGTAAACTTTTTAAAAACTACAATTGGAGTGCGACACGGTTATCTACTGTTATCGATACTCTTTTATGTTTGTCTTGGATGAATCATGGCCGAAATACAGTACAAATACTCTCCACAATATACATTGACGGAATGCCAGTATGAAATTTAACGTTTACAGACAAATTGATATGTTAGCAAGTATAAACAGTGTGCTTCGAGAACTATCAAATCTACTGGCTAAAAGTTCTACTAGATACGGTATGGAGATTAGTACAGGTAACAGTTTACTTTCAACTTATAAGTTAATGGTGAATAGTGATGATAATTCGATACATGTAAACATTACTCTTTACGGGAATAAACTTGAGGAAGTTATGTTACCTAGGCGCAATCCTCTAAAAAGATGCATCTTGTGAAAAAGTGATTAAGATAAGATTAGCTCTTGCAACATCGGCTATGATATACACCATATGAAATAGCAGACATATCAACTTTAAGTTAAAGTATAATTTGTACATCTCACTTGGATTATCAATACTAACAAATGATTTAGTGACATGGATGACCAATTCAGTTATATATAAGAAAATCCAGGCATTGTCAAAAACAAGTCCCATGTCAAACTTATCGGTATAGGTATCAGGAAACAATGATTTATGAATATATAAAGCTCAAGATTATTTCCATAATAGGCAACTACGAACCTCTCCTACAAACGATTAAATGACGCGAGCTAATATGGTATGTACATATATCCATACATGATGGTCTCTGCAAATCTATAATTCGAAGCATTATCGGAGGAGTTCGTAAACAAGGAATCTCGCAATGACTATAGATAATATTTTAGATTAGACTACTGTGGTTATTAAGGAAATGTTATAAATGTTTTATATGATCGAGACGGGTGGAGAAGATATATTTAAAAGTCAGGTATGTTAATTCCACCTGCGATTTCCGATTCACAGGATTAAAAGTAAAAGTAAGTATATATATATATATATATATACATGAAAATTGAATTATGTCATAAAATATAATATAATATAATTATAAGTTATTATACATATATAAACACTCTAAATTATATAGTAATTAATAACTACTACCGTTATATTATCTATTTAATATATTATAACTAATACATTATATCTAATACATTATATACAAGATAACTATAGTTATTTTATATAATATGTATTAGTAACTATACAAAAATATAATACTTTAATTATACATTACAATATTATAATAATATAATTAATGTCATCATACCTCGATATGTAACAGTAGATTTTGAAGGTGTTGTAATTATCTTCTATAATTAATTAATATTCACTCATTAACAATTCACACATTTTATGATTAATGTTTATATAAAATATGCTATAAATTATGTTTCCGACATTTAAATAGATAACATATATTTTATAATATAAATAATCAGATCTATATTTAGAAAATATTTTTTTTCATAACCTTTAATATAATATATATTTGTTCTATATGAAATTATATATATTTTTTTTAATTTAATTTTCTTTTAAATAAATTTAAAAATAAAACTATGCAGTATACTACTTTATTCACTAATTATTCATAATATCCTATGTAGTTGTTTATGAAATTAAATAATCAATCGTTTTTAATCATTTAAGGAATACATTTATCTAGTTGATAAATTGACGTTAATACACATACACTTTTAAATAGATTAATATTTTGTTAATAATTATTGTATTCTATTTTTGAAAAATTTTAAAAGTAAGATTTGTTATCTGCAAATAATTTAGGATTCATTTTAATAAATAAACTTATATATATATATATATATCATAAACATATATTTATCATTAATATTCAACAATACATGTAATTTTTAATTATTAATATTTAATATTCAACAATATATATATATATAAGATATGATTGATGTAATACTTGTTATCAACATTTATATTATAACACATTAGTATAGATCAAAATGTAATATGATTGTATATATATATATATATATATATATATATATATATATATATCTAGTACAAAGAACCTCCCTTCCATCACTTAGAAACCATGCATCTCATTTTCTATCTATCCCTATTCTACGTCCCTCAAAAATGAATACTCGGGCACTGAGTTATATTGGTCCTAAGCTATGGAATTCACTCCCGCCCTATATTAGATCCATAAAATCGCATACAACATTCATGAAATATATACAACAATTGATCTCAGGTGGGAAACTGACATATTAATATTGTTTGTCATTATTATTTTATTTATTAATTTCCGTACGGCTTATTCTATATTATTTTATTATTATTAATGGTTTTTATTGTTTACCTACTTTTATTATTTGTATTCCATATACACTTTTGAGATATCATTTATGATTTATTTAAGTTTCGAAATAAACATTCAATCAATCAATCAATGTAGTGCCAGTGTGGTTCAGTTGACCAATGCGTCAAATACACAAGTAGTATGTGGGTTCAGGCCTAGTCCTTTAAAATATGTCTTAAAATAATATGTATGTGATATTATATAAAATTATCGAATATCATTAAAACAATGCATGCCTTAACTCAAGAGCGGGTTCGAAGGGAAATTATAGCCATATGGTTATAAGTGAAAACTTCATCTAAGTTCCTGGATGGGAAGAAAGGACTACACTAAAATAAAAATAAAAATAAAAAAACAACATATATATATATATCATATATTATATCATCGATGATATAAATAGGTTATATTAAGAATATCATTATAAAAATAATATAATACATATTTTTAATAATAATAAAGGTGAACCCTTACAAATTATATAAATATAATTGTATTACATCTAATATATTTATATTGATATTGAATATATACATTAATAATAATAATCGTTAGCATAATAATAATATTTATATACATACAATAATAATAATAATAATAATAATAATATTATAAATCAATACATTTTTAACAGATATTACATTATATATATATCAACTACTTAATTTGTTATACATATTTGTTGAGTGACTAGATAGTTATATTATTTTATGTAAATTGGTAAATTGATCCATCAAATGGGTCCATAATAGGTTATATTTAGTTTCTATGCGTTATTATTAACTAAATGTATTTTAAATGTATTATTATACCACATATTATAAGTTCAGTGATAATAAATACATTTATAATATTTACATTTAATGGGCAATTTTGATAATTCATAATATTAGACATAAGTATATATATATATATATAATATTTATTTATTGAAATCATAAATATATATATTGTATACAATACAAATAGCTGATACCAAATGACCCCTAAAGAAGTCATAGACTTATACATGTTATAAATAATTGTGTTGAGCCCCGATACAAATAGTAACATTTTTGTTCTTGTGTTTTGTTTATCGTTCTTGATAAACACAAGAGATAAACAAGAACTGCCCTGAGTCGAACCCGGGACATCTCGCTTACTAGCTTTCGGTTGACCCACTGAGCCATATACCCAAGACACACACACAAATATATATATTTATATATATGTGTGTATATATATATATATATATATATATACATGGATACATGTGTATGATTGAATGTGTGTTTAAATAAAGTATTATATATAATATATTTTTTAATAAATTTCCATAATAGTGTATATACATATATACATATATATATATAAATATATATATATAAGTTATACACTATTCTATATGTGTTATATCATATAGTATTTACATTTTCGTCCATCTTTTTGATAGCTTTTTCTAGTAGTTCTATATCATAAATATTACTAGGTAAATAATAAGTGATATCATCGTAAGTGTACTCCGGCTTAAATTGTTTTAATGTATCGATGAATTCTTCGTATTTGTTCGTACGCACACTTACTGTATCTATATCATATAGTAATATATCAATTTTCATAATAAATAGTATCAAGTATGTATTATTAGAATTATTTAATGTAATATTAACTGATTATTTCACTTGTTTTCTCTGTATTATCGCGTGTTGTATACTTCCACCACAAATCTACAATATATATAGATATATATACAATATATATTATAGTTATATATTGTGTTATATATAAATATATATATATATATTATTATATATATATATATATATATATATATATATATATATATATATAGAAGCTAACCCCTATACATACTAAACCCACATTTATTATACATACAATTAATTTATTTTTACAAATTATATTATTTACTCAATCCCCCATTATAATCTCCCGTTCTGTCCTTATTAACTAGGGAGCTTCTTACCTCATATTTATATCTTATATCCCCTAATTTATTAATCCTTCAATACTATTTCATACACTTCAGACCCTCACCTAATAATCATTCCTCAAACATAATTTCCTCTTCTTCCGAAGTCCACCTAATACTTATTCTTCAAATACAAACCCCTCTATTTCCAAACCCTCACCTAGTATACTTCCTCAAATAATAATTCCTCCATTTACGATATGAAATCTAGCAATTATTCATCAAATACAAAATAATCTATTCATTATTTATCGATATCCGTAACCCGAGTATACCGTTTTATTTAAAGAATTTACGAATTCATATTTATTATTATATAATACATTACGAACTTAACTACTGTGCTTGGTGATGTAAAATATATGTTCACTCGTGCCGATATAACCATGCATGTATCGTATTCATCCCTAGCTACACATACTTAACTTTCCTATCAATATATCAATACAATACAGATGGTCATCTCACTACCATCTTTTCTGCAGATATCACAAGTAAAGTAATTGTTGAATTGATTATGAAATGATGATTACAATTTATTAATATTATTTAATAAAATATATATATTTTTTTTTGATTTTCATCAAAATTAAATTAAAATTAGTATTTGTAATATTTGTTTATTATCTTACTTTGACTTTAACTTAATAATTATATATGTATTTAAATATAATATATATATATATATACTAATTATATATATATATATATATATACTAATTATATATATATATATATATATATATATATATATATACTAATTATATATATATATATATATATATATACTAATTATATATTATATGAATTATCATTTTACTCAAATAGGTAATAAACTAGCTGATAATAGTGCTGATATACCTAATAAATCATTTTTTGATTATTTAAATAATCGAAAATTAAATTATATAGTTTTATTTTATATATTAGCTTGTGAA
Organism: Osedax fenrisi; assembly: GCA_964019155.1. Lineage (NCBI taxonomy): Eukaryota > Metazoa > Annelida > Polychaeta > Sabellida > Siboglinidae > Osedax > Osedax fenrisi. Next base: position 11,186,320 of record OZ025241.1, on the reverse strand, counting down.
ATTTATTTAGCCATTAATAATTTAAAAACTAAAGTTTCTTGAGATGAACTTGACATATCCGTGAAACTTATTCAAGAAATATCATCCTATAGTATATATCATTATATATATATATATAGTCATTTGATGATGGATTATTTCCTAGTTTTTTAAAAGATCTAAAATTAATCCTACTTTAAAATCTAGTGAGTGTAACGATCTTAAGGGCATTTTTTAATAATTATCGACCTCTTCATTAAACATACTAGTTTCAAAAATTCTAGAAACATTATTTTCAAATATACTTTTATCTTTTTGTAATAAATTCAATCTTATTAATTTAAACAATTTGGTTTCAGATAAAATATAAGTACATTGAATTACATTGAAATATTAAAAAATAATATTATAGAATCTTTGAATTCAAAGATTCTATAATATTATTATATATATATATAATCATACCCAATATTTATTTGAGCTCAAATAAATATTGGGTAAGATTGTGTAAAGACCTAAACAATGTGATCGACACTGTCGACCATAGAATTATAATTAAATAATTAGATTGTTATATAATAAGAGGGAAACCCCTTGATTGGTTTATTAGCTGTGTTAACGATATACATCAATTCGTATAATATAATGAAAGTAAATTATGTATACTATTTATTATGGTGTACCCCAAAGGTCTTGGATTATTATTTGTTTCTATATTTATTAAATGATATGATATTATGTTCTCCGAAAAAAAATCATCTTATTTTCTGATTATACTAATGTAATTATTAGTGATAACTTAGTTGATAATCTAAATTACAATCAACATGTGATGACACTTTTCAATAGTCAAAACTTACTAAATTATCAATAAATATAGATACAAGTCATTTAAATATGATATAATATGTAATATTAATATTGAAAATACAATTTTATATCAATTATTTTATCAAAAAAATGTCTAGGAACACATTAAGATAATTGTTTAAATTGGTAATGTAATTTAGAATATTTAAAAAATAAATTATTGAAAAATGTATGGATTATAAATAATGTTTCCTACTTTATGAATACATCTATATTGATAAAACTCTACTATGATTTATTTTATGCACGTGTAATTTTATGTATAGAAATATGGGATATAATATATATATATATATATATATATAAATATATATATATATATATATATATATATATATATATAAAATGAACATATCTTTATTAATAACACATTTTACTTTTTCATTCGAACTGAACATTTAATTCATACAAATAAAACATAACAATTTCTATTCATATAACATTATATAATTTCTATAGAATTTTTCAATAATATTTTGCCTATATTAATATTATATACACTACCATACTGTGTCTCGTATAGTGTACACTGTATATAGTGTGCACTATATTAGCATGTACATTATACGTTATACGTTAATGGATATATATTTATATATACTAGGATATGCCTTCACATACGAGTAGCCGGACTACCCTTTCTCACTGAGGTTATGTAATAGCTAATCACGTGTTCTATTCGCCGCCCTTATTGTCCATAATCTATCGTGGTATCGGTCTAGTATTGAATGGTATGTCGCGTATTCGGTAACTGTACCGAAGAATCTTACATACACGTGTAGTCTTTACTGTACCGAAGAGATAACTTCATTGCTTACAATATTATTATATAATAATACTATTCGAAGCAATCTATTAGCTGGTCCGTATATCTAGTATGGCATTTTCATGTAATAATTGCAAAAACCTGCTTATAGCTCTGATTTAACATGTATCTTGTATAAATAATATTACCCTCGTATATGCCTCTTCTCAGCAGGAATCATATATAAGTAATGAACTCATATCAATGGTCTCCTTCCATCATATATCCTTGCCATTTTTATTACCTAAATTTCATATTCACATGACCTTCTTTCCTCCTAAACAACTCATTAAAAATATCTACTACAGTATCTTCTCCTACTGTTATCCTTATTTTTATAAGTCTCAATAAACACCTACCGACCCCTTATATGCTCAATTGCATATTCCTAAACCTATGGAGATTAAAACTTTCACCATATCCTTCATAACAGCTACTCTACCATCACCTTTCCCTTATCATAAATCTTACGCAACTTCTCCTATCTATATCAAATCTCCTCTCGTCCCAAATATACCTCCTACTTCTACCATACCCTATATTTGTCCATACTTTGTAAACTTCAACTTTATAATATTATACTTGACTTTTCACTTGTTATTGACAATTTAAAGCCCTCTGATATGAATACTGATTTATTTTCATAAATTCTTACTAATATGTAACTACCTCAAATATCATATAATTCTATAATAATATTTAAAAAACACAATACAATAATCCATTATCTAATAAATAATTCTGTGAAAATTTTGCAGAAGATTTAGTTATTTAGCATTAAATCTAATCCCCGATTCTTTATTCTATATATAAGCGAAACTTACTACCTTAAAAAGCTAATTTATTAGGTTAAATACTTTATCATGCATATATAGTTAAGCTAACATCTTACTAACATATACTAATTCATTTGAAATAATATTTATATATATAATTATATTTACTGGTATCTTCCCCTAATTACAATACCTTCAACTCTCCTTATTGAATAGGAATCTTTCTATCATAGATTTATATATTCCGTTCCATCACATAGTAATCTTGCCCTTATCCCATATATCCAATATACTCCTTCCGAATATTCCAACCCAACTATTTACGAATCCCCACCTAGTAATCCTTCCTCAAATACTAATTCCCCTACTTACGATCTACCACCTATTACTCTTTCATCGAATGTCAACTACCGAATTTTCTGCCCCAGTTTCACTACCAAATACAGCTTCCTATAATACCAATTCCTCTAATTATGTTCCAATTCTCAACTAATAACTATTCATGCTTTATCACCAACTACTACTATTTCTCCTACCCAATATCTACATGACTCACATGATAATGCTCCTAATTCATAACTTATATTATGAATATCTCTTTTTAATAATCTATCTCTTAGAGAAAATTCCCTTTTAGTATTAGCCTTAAATCATCTTCCCTCATGCTAATTGCCCTCACATAAACATTGATATCACCTGATGATACTTATATAATCTCCCTTTTCCTTTGATATAGGTTTCATACTCTTTATCACCCTTGCAATCATGGTCATGTATGAGGTATAGGATTTAATATACCTCATTATTTACCTACTCTAACTTTCATCTATCCTACTTTTGTATATAACGAATATCTTTCCGTTTATTTTTCATTCTCAAAGATGACATTACATTTTCTATTTATATTATTTATTGACCTCCAAAACCTATTATACTCTATTTTGTAATGAATTTAACGATCTAAATATGAATATTCCTATCTCCATTAAAAACCAGATTACTACTTATACTCTCAATTTTTCTAACTGTACTGCTAGGAATTCTCTTGACCTTATTGTCTACAAATCTGATCTTCTTATAGATCATTTCATTATAACGTTTACACTTATCCTCACTCTACTTCCTTCTTTACTACTACAATAAACTTATTCATTATAGAAAAATGATATCTATTAATATTTCATTATTCTCCTCTGAACTTGTATACATTCTTGTATCCCTACCCATATCCCATGAATCAATACATTCCACTCTCGCACATCTACTTGACAAATATGGTCCTTTTATATCTACTACTTTTTCAATGTAGTTTACTATATTAATTTCCCATGATTTATATCTGATCTTGTTAACTCGAGCGATCTCTATGTATAACTGAAAGAACATATCGTAGTGTTCCTTTTCCTGAAAATATATTGTCATTTTCTAATAATCGTCAATTCTACAAATAACGTATCAATAAAGAAAACTTTTTTACTATATAAATAAAATCAATAGCCTTTCATCTAATCCTCGTGCCATATTTGCTTTAGCTAATCAACTTAATGCTCTTAATCCCCCTTTACAAATATCCTACATAACAAATATTCCTAAAAATATACTCTTTAATGAATTCTCTAACTTTTTTCTAGAATAAAATCTTATCTACCTGCTCAATCATTATTTTCCTTAATAGTTAATAGGAAATAGTTAATCTAAAAGACAGAATCAATTGTATATTAATCAGTAAACCAATTGGTCTATCTACCTATAATACTCCCTAAATATCTTACTTTTATGACCTCATTTTAAAAGTCACTTTATCTTCTCCATCTGACCCTATTACTATTAATACTTTAAAAGACTCACTGGTATACTATTCCCCAATGTGCATACTATATCCTTGTCTTCTCTATTTAATGATTACCCCCCCCCTATTTTAAACATGCTGTCATCACTATCACCTATTCTTAAAAAAATCGTCTTTCAAATATAATCTCTTATGTAATTTAAGCCTTAACATGAGAGCGGCTTCGAAGGGACATTAGAGCCATATATGGTTATAAGTGAAAACTTCATCTAAGTTCCTGGATGGGATGAAAGGACTCCACCAAATAAAAATAACAATAACAACAACAATAATTACCATCCTATCTCACAACTTACTATTATTAGTAAAATTCATGAAAGAATCGTTGTCCATAAAATAAATAGATGTATGTTACTAAACTCCTTACTTGATGTCCTGGAAATTGCATTTCGTAAATGTCACTCAACTGAGACAGCCCTCCAAATCTTAATATATATATATGCGAAAGTTTTTCCCTCACTATGTTGTTAACGTGTTCTTATTGATCTCTCTTGTGTATTAGAATCTATTTATCATGATATTCTTATTTTGATATAATTTGCATAAATGGTAGTACCTTCATATATATAGTACCTATAAGTTATATTACATCAACATTTCCTAGCGTTTACTATCATATATAAGTTGATGATATACATCTATACTCCTTAATCGCTATATCCACTCGAGATACATATCAACTAATTGCGTGTGCCTCATTTATTAAATACTTGCTTATGTCCAACAATCATCTACAAAAACAGGTTATTATTTCACCTTTCAATATATTCCTCAATTTAGTGTCGTTTTCTACTCGGATCTATCTTTTTCTATCCATATTACTAATATTTCTAAAACTACTAATTATCATTTATTTAGAATTATATTTATCCGTAAACATTTTACTCATTCCATATGGGCTGTCCTTATTAGTTCACTTGTATTTTCTCATATTAATTGTTGTTCTTCTTTATTATATAGACTTCCTGCTTCATCCGTTGCTCATTAAACATAATCATAGGATCATACATAAATATATTTGACTTACTATAATTAGCATCATCACCTACGATACAAATTCAACTTCTAGTATATATCTCGTCATCCCACAGCCATCCTCCCTAACATTCCAGACAAATTCATTCTATAACACTATCCCATCTACTAGGAATGCATTCCCCTTATCTATAATATAAATTAAATCTCCCACTTCCTTCAATACTCATCTTAGTAATATCTATCCTCTACGTAATTTCATTATATTATTATTATATTTCTATATTTCGTTCTTATTACTTCCACAACGTTAGTTTTTTTGGTTTTTGGTTGTTGTGTTTTATTATTATTATTATTATTTATTTTACGTTAACTTACGAGGAGTGTTATACCTTTGTAACGGTCCTAATAAACCTTATTTTATTATTATCATCATCATTATTATTTATGTATTACTTTTATCTATAATGAAACTTATTATGTTAATAAATGGGTAATTATCTCTATAAGCAACATTGCATCTATATTTACCATGACACTACCTACATCTGATATTTTTATTAATAATAATAATAATAACATATATACATATTTGTGCTTATTCACGAATTACAATTTTTATTTTTTCTATTGTTTTAATTTTTATTGTGTTAATTGAAAGAAAGTAATTATATTGTCAGAAGGTTCCGAATCAATCAAGCTAATGGTTTTCACTGATTATAATTAGTTTACTATCATTTAATTCATTCATATATATACTATAATAAAAGTATAATATATTATAATAAAAGTATTATTATTATTATTATTATTAATAATATTAATATACGTTTACTTCACCCCATACATACTAACTTTTAGAAGATATACATCCTATCGTATTTTTATCATCGCCAATATAGCCTAGGTAAAGTTCCTGCAATCTTTTAATATGTGGAATATACCCAGTTAATGATGTCGAGTACTCTATACAACCTCGGATTAGTGTGGTCTATTAAATAGAAATACAAATCACCGTAATGTATCGGTATTTCAGGAATTATATATATATATATATATATATATATATATATATAATTAGCATAATATTATAATTAAATCACTGTTTTAACTTTATAATTATATCATTAATATTTCATTATATATTTCAAATAATTAGATAGATATATAAAATATATTATTATATAGAATATTTAACCCTATTTTAGTAATCAAATTTTTAATTATCAATGATATTTTTACTAATAACAATGACAAATTATATTCTAGATATATTTATAATTACAGTATATATATAAATATATATATATATTTGGGTGTGTATTGCGTCAGCCTATATAAATGGGCGATACATGATATATGCTATATACCTTTCTATTTATAATCACCATTGAATAAGAAAGAATGCACAACATATATTATAACGAATTATGAGTTATAACCAAGAAGCAATACATATACCCTTCAATAAATAATATATATATATATATATATATATGTATATAATATATCTCGTATTGGACTCGAAAGAAATACAGTTCAATACATTGCATAGAGAGAATTCCCTAACATATGATTATACTTTATGTACATCTAAAAAACTGATCTAATGGAATTAAATTATCTAAACCAATGTATATATATATTTATGGAGAAATAGAATAATAACTTATATAGACAATTTAAATATATATATATATATGATCCTGGATATTCAGATATAAATATAAATAATGGAAAATGTAGGACTCCATTATTAATAAAAGCTTAAAGATCAATAATTGTAAAACAATAATATAAACCATACATATAGGTATACCATATATATATATATGGAGAGATATTTGGAAAATCAATTTTACATTTTATAAACGTAATTAAATTAGGTTATACTCAGTTATTAATTATAACTACATATGCCAATTGCGTCACAAATTTATAATATGATATATTATTTTGAGTCCTTTTTGAGAAAAAATCATATTACTATTATAAACTAGAAAACTACAATAATTCCAACACATATTATTGTTATTATATAATTCATGGATAGTTAAAAATGTGTTAATTTAGATAAATTACAACGATGCTTAACGATGTGTTAAGGACTATATTTGACGACCTATGACAAGAATATCGTAGTAGGCTTCATATAGTCTGCTTCTAGTCCTGTGGGTATAGGACGCGAGTAAGATAGTCTTAAATGTCCATAGACAATCGTACTTTGATTCAGGATTAACAAATATCAAGGATATTAATATTTAGTATGTAGAAAGTAAAGAATGCAGCACATTTTTATATCGACACCTTGACGACGTTAAATAAGTAAAATAATCTCTAAACTTGTAATGTTATTTTTATATTACATTAACAAACACACACCCACAAATATATATAAATATATATATATATATATATATATATATATATTATATATAATTTAAATATTATAAAATATATAATACATATATGTATAATTAAAAGATTTATAAATATAAACAATATATATATATATATATATATATATGAATATTATAATATTACATACTATATGTTTTACCTCACGAGCTGTCTTTGTAAACATGGTGAAACAGGAAGAGTAACATTTAATCATATTAAACATACTATTTACTTTACCTGGATAATATATATATATATACGTATTATAAATTTTATTTTGATATATTTTTAGATAAATAGGTAATTATAATCGATATAAAATAGTTACTAATTAATTATTCCTAATAATATTATCATATTACTAATATCAGGTGATATGATATTAATACGTATACTATCAACGTTTCATTTCATAAATGTGTTAGTATTTATAAATACTAATTTAACATAATTAGTATGATATTACTGAGTTCATTGTTCTTATGCTAATTTATAATGATAGCTATAGAGATGTATTATTATCGGCTTTTTAGCTTACACAAGAAACATTTCAAAACTATTCTACATCTACATTACATTCACTATAATATATATATATATATATATATATATATATATATGTATGTGTGTGTATGTATACTTGTATACCTTTTGTGCAGTCTTTTTCTTTTTGTGATGTATACCCATTTAATGTGGTTATACTAAAACACATCAAACAATAAAATGCTCTAAATAGTTGACATTAATTATAGAATTGTATACAAGTATTAATAATTTAAACATGTTATAAAATATAAGAGGTATAATACATGAACTGGAAAGAAAACGTTACGTTACGAAGACGTACATTATAATTTCGTTAGAATATATATATATATAATTTAAATGTATATAAATATAATTTATATATGATTAATATGACTGGTATAAATACACGAATGCACGACGTGAAATGCACGTTAGTATACACTACACGTGACTCATAGGTTTATATTATCTTTAACCGTATACGTATTGTATGGGTGCACGTGTACTTGATTCGATCGAGCGCTTTGTAATATAATTAACCGATGAGATTTAACGAGTATTAGTACGCCAACTACTAGTTTCAATATGTTATAATGTGATGACATTATGACGATTGTGATGTCGGCAATGTTGATGATAATGATGATTTATATGAGCATCCCCGTACAAACATTTGAAATTGATTTAAAAATAATTTTCAATATTTGAAAATAATTTACTATATAAAAAAAATTGAATATATAGCACATTTTTGCAAACTTTGAAAATAATTTTCAATTATTTGCGGGCATTTTTCGAATATTTATTTCAGATTTCTCAAATATTTTCATACATTTTTCGAAAATCATTTGAAAACTCAAAACTCATAAATTAAAATTAACATATTGATTTCTATTAGTTAAATAACTCCTAATAAAATCACCACTTAAACCTCTAAAACCATTCAAATATAACTGTTCAAGTAAAATGGAATGAACTAGTAAATCAAATGCCGTTTTAATATCAATAGAGACTGCAGTCTACATACTGCGCAATGTTTATCATTATTCGTTTGTAAATAACCAGTAAAATCAATAACTGCATCACAAGTTGATGTAGATTCTCTGAATCCAAATTTAAACGTTTTTAAAATTTTATTTTTGTTCAAAAAATTTACAATTATTATATTTATTAATTTCTCAACATTTTTATAGAATTGTGATGTAATATTAATCGGTCTATAATTTGAATAATCACATCGATTATATTTATTATATATAACAATTAATTTAGAAGTTTTCAATATATCAGGAAATATACCCGTATTAATATAAAGGTTAAATATATACATACAAATTTGGCTGATAGATGGAATTATTCTTCGTAATAAATATAGGTTCAATCCATGGGTAGTTAATCATTACAAGTAATATCTATAAATGTGTTATCATTGAGATCAGATAACCTTGTTTTAAAATATGCTATTCATTATAATTATACATGTATGCCTAAATATTTTAACAAATACGATTATTTTATTATAGCATGCATACTTACAAAAAGTTAAATTGAATAGAAATGGGGTAACAATGATATTTGTAATAACAATACAATCATCGTTTTAGTTAATATTTATAGACCGTAACTTTTGTATAGTATCATATACATTGTATATTTAATTAGTATATTATATGTATTTAACAAATAAAAAGATAATATGATCTCTATAATACATAATCTCTGTACAATTATTGTTACATATCTTTATATTTTGTATTTGTTATTAATTTATATATATATATAATAATTTAAATTTGGATATATATCTATATTTATATATATATATATATATATATATATATATTTACATATCTGGATAATATATATTATATACCTTATTTTTGTATTTATAGATTTTTGTATATATGTGTGTCCTACAAATATCATTAATAATAAATATGTATTATTAATATATACGTGTTTATGTATATATCTAAATAATATATTATTATTGATATATATATATATATAATAAATAATTATATTATTAAATATTATTTAATTGGATTAAAATTATAATAATTAAAAATATATAATTCATAAATATAACAGTTATGTTAATCTATAAAAAATAGAACTACATAAGAAATCAGGAAGAGAGCAATAAAAGGAACATATTTAAATTTATTCCATTAGCCGTAAATCATCTAAATACAATATTTAAATAAATAATTTAACTAAATAGGACATAGTACGATTACAAATTACTAGAAGAAAGAACGAAAGAAGCAACCAATATAATGAAGGTTGTACGATACTCTATGGGATTAAAGATAATTATAGGAATGTGACAATACTTAACAACATGATAACCACACTTCAGCGACAAGATGATGTCACTAAGGAACCTTACTAAGAAAAACTTTTAAGAATTATATATATTGTACTAAACTATATGTATTCATAGGAAGAATAAATTGTGTGATAAATATTATTGAAAAGTTTACAATATAGTTAAATTATATATATATATATATATAAATACAATGATTACAGTATACACTATGGTGTCATGCATGCTACGATGTATAAGTTAAATTTTAAATATATGTTAAATATTATATTTATATTTAATACAAATTTATTATAATTTATTCATAATACATATTTATTTTTAAATGTATATTAACGTTTTTGTAAATAGTCATTTGGCAAATAGTGATTATTGCAAACGTTATCCGTAACATTGCATACTCCAAAATAATAATATCGATCTGATTTAATATATTAAATAATACAATTGTTTATTAATGATGAGTAAATGACATGTATTATATATTTAAATATTATAAATTATATTGTATATTATAATATATAATATATATTTATATATAATATATATAAATATATATATAATATATAAATATATTATATATATGTATTTAAATGTTAATCCAAATATAATCATAGTCCTATCAATATTATATATAAATTATATATAAATTATAAACCAAATAAACTTATATTCATATCATATATCAAACATATATAATTTTGATAATTCATGTTTTATAATTTAATATAATATTATTAAATATTTATTATTAGTATGTGTAATATATAATGTAACCATGTTTATATATATATATATATATATATATATATATATATATATATATATATATATATTTATTTGAGAAATATTAAAATTGGCATTTATTTTCTGTATAATATATTATATTTAAATTTAATTATTTGTGTTAATATTTATTATTTATTATTTATTTTTGATTTTATTAATTTCATTTTCAATGTAATATTGATAATTTCATCAATTGTAATAAGTACCAAAAAAAATGTATCAATGGAAGGAACGTTTTAAAAAAAATCATTCTTATCATTATTTATAATAGAGTTATTAATTAAGTTACCTATATCTGAAAAATAGCTATTAAAGTCCTCTCATTGGTTATAAATATTATCTATTCATTTTCCAATGTGTTCTAATACTGTTGGAAGATTATCTTGTTATGTATATATTAAATTGTATATAGTTCTCCAATTATCAGTTTGGTAAATGTCAGTGAAAATATTTGAATACAATTTATTTTTTTCATATTTTATATTTTTATATTTTTATATTTAATAAATGTAATTGAACAATTACTTTTTTTAAATAAAATAAAAAGTTTATTTTTATTTCTAATATCATTTTTTAATTTTAATGAAAGCCATGGATTATCATGATGTTTTTTTATAAGTCAAAGGACAGAATTTATTGATTATTGTATCGACTTCGAAAATAAATGTATCATAGTTTAAAGAAGGATCAGATATATTAAATAAAATGCCCCAGTTAAGATTGGACAGTTCAATATTAATTAAGATAATTTTATTGTCATTGGTATTTATAACTATTTGTAACTTTTAACTATATTCACTATTTATGGTAGATATCTTATCAATATTAAGTATATTACATATTACAGAATGATCTGATATATCTGTATTAATAACACCATTTAATAAATATATATTACTATTTGTTAATGTAATATAATAAATGAGTACGAGTAATAATCGTGAAATTATATATAATTTAAAATATTTATTGAATTCTTAAATTCTCATTATTGTTAAATTGAATTTTATATTTAATTTATTATAATCATTAATATTATAATAATTAAAAATAATTACTCTTCCTGTTTACACTATGTAAATTTAATAACTAACATACTATTATATAAATGATAAATATATATAGTGATAATAGTGAAATATTTATTTCCTATATGTGTATATGTATGCGTTTTATGTATGTAGAGTAATGTTTTATGTATGTATGTAGAGACAGTGGAAGCAAGTTGAAAGTGGGGGTCCATATTTCTATTAATACATTTTCAATGAAAATTGATTTTTATTATGTAATCTGTTCAAATAGCTATTTATAATTTTATATTGACAACAAAATAAGTAATTAAAATGTTATAAATATGTTACTATCATTATTTAAAATGCCTGATTCTCCACTCATTTATGTCAATAATTATATTCATCAATTCTTTCATATCCAACTTATCAAGAATATTGTTATTGTTATTATTTCTTTATATCGATGGGTACATCATTAAATAATTTAGTCTTTTTTGGTTCATAGTTGATATCAATTTTTCGTAGTCCAATAAAACTCCTTTCATAGTTTACCGATAATGGAGGACGAATTAGCAATAGTTGTATTAACTTCTCAATATCTTGAAATATTGTATGCATTTTATTAGATATGATATCAAATAATCGCGGGCGCTTTCAAGTGATATAATTTTTAAATGATGATGAAAAAGGCTACCTGAGCTTGAATACACAATTATCGATTTCTGGGTACTTCTTAATATTAAATAATAAAAATAGTTTACTTACTAAACATTACCTTGTTATCAAGCCTCTGATGTACCATTATTATCTGCATACAATAAATATAATAATAGCTTATTATAGGAAATAGTATATGACGACGAATCAATATATCTTCCAATTTATTTAAGAATATATCATATAATTCAATATATTTTATCCTAAACTATGATTATAAATTATTTGCAAAATAAAATAGTATCTTACCTTATACTTTGAATTAATTCACAAAATTCATCTACAGTTGAACTTATCAATTATTATAAGTTCTGATTAAATACATAATATCTATATATATAATTTAATTATTATTTCAACTAATACATTATTAGAGTAATTATCTTTCAGTTATAATCCTTTTTCTAGGTACTACAACATTATTTAAGTCTAGATCTCTACTATCTTCCATAGCTTTTGATATGACTTTAAATATAACCAAATTTGATCTTTTATTAATGTAAATATTGATATTTGTATTCATTTCAGAAATTATCTCTTGACTTATAGCTATAGGAAAGCTATAGGATACATATATACTTTTATAAGATTTTATAATATTTGAAAAATCTGCTTGTTAAGTTTATAAATAAATTTTTCCATGGCGTATATATAACAAATTATTAGAAATATCTATTTATATTTGTAAATCTATTAATCCATCCTTTATTATGATATAATTATTTAAAAATTAGTTTTTTTAAATAAAAATAAGTGTTGATAACAAATGAAAACGAACGCTTCCTAGCTCATCGAGAATAATTAGATATATTAACCGTACTTTTAATTCTACTATTAAGTATAGCTATATTAAAAAATAAATTATTCTGATACTGATACTGATACTGATATCCTACTGCTCAATATTTCAATATACTGAAATATTGAGCCGTATCATAACAACTTATTTTTTATTTGCGTTTACGCATATAATTACCTCACATAAATAGAAATAGGTTACGTTTTCCGGATAAATGTGTAACTTTACATATAATTATACTTTAACATATCATAATTTAACAACGCCATATTAAATTATTAATATATATTTCATTAAATATTGTAATATATTTTAATATATATATATATATATATATATATATATATATATATATTTGTATATAATTTGTATATAGTTTTAAATAAAAAATAACCATTTCCAGTTTGTATAAATTGTCCATTATAGAGTGGATTAAAAATAATTGTACTGGGCATGTCATATTGATATTCTTTAAGAAGACATCCTCTTGCGGCATACGTCTATTAAGATACACATACACACACACATATATATATATATATATATATATATATATATATATATATATATATATATATATATATATATATATATCAGTGATTATTCTATAGCTGTAGCTATATATACAATATATATATATATATATATATATATATATATATGTATATATATATATATATATATATATATATCTCCCAGTGTGGATAGCTGTATATATATATATATATACAGCTATCCACATTGGTAATTGCCCTAATTTTTTTGCTAGCTAACCTAAATATATGAATATATGGATTACTTTTAATTATTAAGCTCTTATTAATATAATTGTAATATCATGCATTACAAATTGTATTTCTCTAATTACAGGAATTTATTATTTAAATATTAAAAAAATGGATAATTTTGTATTTAATAAATGACAGATCTGCAATGTATATTTATAAAATGGCTATTAAATGTATTATTATTCTATTATTATTTAAGTATTCAAATATCAGAACTATAGAAACTATCTCAGGCTTTATGATTAATATAATGGATAATTATGACTAACTTCTGTCATAAAAGTAGGTTAAATTCATTATTTTTCAGATAATAGCGAATATATATTATTTTCCCTTTGCTATATCCGTTTGATATTTTATATAAACAAACAATTTAAATAAAAAATATAAATTAAATATGAAATATGATAATAAACTTCTTGAACTATATTAAAAATAATATATTTTGAGAATAGGTAGCAAATTGACTACATAAAATGGGGTAAAATTGGGTAGAAAACTTTAAATATTGGGTAGTGAATCTGCTACCAATATATATTTATAATATATGAAAATGTATTCAATAATTATTGGTATTCCAATTATATTTCAACCAATATATATTTATATATATATAAATCACGTGATTATTTTATTCCTACTTTAAAACATAATATTAAAGAGATATTATAGAACTGCAAAAATATAAAAATAACGAAATATTTAATCACCAATAGTATTAATAAGTTCACTCTTTTATATATTAAATATAATAATTATATTAATTAAAACCACCTATACTTTTTAAATTTATAGATTATTATAATTTAATTATTAAATTATTATTAAATTAATATTAATAAAATAATTATCATACTTATCATAATTATCATTCCATTATATATAATATATAATGTTAAAAGATGAAGTCGTGAATAAATAGCATTTATTATACTACGTATTAGTTATTATCTGGAATTTAAAGTCAGCCGTATGCTGAATGTTCAACACAATATTGAAAATAACATATGATATATGAACATGATATATTTTATATTGATGTTATTATGATAACATTGGAATCACTGGAAAGCTTATTAAATTATATAATACAAGTCATATTATGGTTTATTTAAATTTGTATTTACCTTACCTTATCTTATAAGTTACGTCTTTAAAAAATGTGTATTTAAACAAAGTTATGATTTCAAATGTGCGAACAAATTATTCCATTATAATAATTAATACAATTATAAAATACTATATAATTAATTAAGTATAGTGTGACATTACAATATCTTATATAAATTATATATAATAATGTGCACCAGTTTAATCTAATGATATTAATATAGATATATAAGTATTTGTCTATGATATAGTATTATTATAATAATTATATATTGTTAATTGTGTATATGTATAAACTATAATAATGAATATAATTACTATAAATATATTATATAGTTTGTTATATATACTATATGTATTTATATATCAAATGTATTTCCATTTATTATACTCTTTCATAATATAAATAAGTAATCGTGTATACTTGACCTAATATTATACAGGTGATTTTCACGAAATATACAATTATGATTATAATAATAATTATATAAAAAAATAATTGTTTATTTATATATATATATATATTTGATAGAATTTACTATTACATTACTATAATAACTATATAATTATATATATATATATATATATATATATATATATATATATATATATATATATGATATTAAAATAATCTTAATAGTGTAACTTATCGAGAACCAAATGTTCATTATTATAATATCTCGACTACCTCATTATCAATACTATAGCATATCGATCTCATAATTATCAATACTATAACTTATGACAACCTACTTTTCTATATTATACAATTTCGACTACCTAATATTTAATATTATTACATTTGATAAAAAATGTTCAATATCAGAATATCACATAAATAAAATGTTGAAAGACTTGCTTTACATTATTTAATTGTAAACGAATAATTATTAAAAATTAACAAATATTAAGTAATTGAATCGAATACATATTTGTTTATTTATTTACACCTCTAATTCAAAAAAATAAGTATTACCGGTGTCATATAATAGATCGTCCCCATCCCATAAATCGTCCCCGATTATCACGTGACAACAACATCGATGATATTTCACTAAATACACATACGAATCGATTCAAATTTAAACCACATATAAATAGTATGTATATACACATATGTGGAAAAAATCAACGTCTAATTATGCTTTAAAATAAAGTAATACTCAAATATATAAAGTAGAATGGAGATGAATTTGATAATACCAGATTAAACGACAATAAATTAATATTTTAAAATTCTGAATCGACAGAAGTTATTATATTTCAATTTTAAGTTTAATATTATAAAATTGTCTCTATATACCATTTTAATTAAAAAACATTATACGCATTTTCAGTTAATTATTGAAATAGTTGTAATTTGAATTTAATGCGGGTGACGAGCGCGCAACACCCGCATAAAGTTATAAATAAAGTATAGGCAACGCCCTTTGGTATAGGTTTATATTCACAAATATAAATGCGTATAATGTTTTTTAATTAAAATGGTATATAGAGGCAATTTTAGAATACGATCTTATAGTATTATACTTAAAATTGACAAATAATAACTTCTGTCGATTCAGAATTTTAAAATATTAATTTATTATCGTTTAATCTGGTATATTTAAAGTCATCTCCATTCTACTTTATATATTTGAGTATAACTTTATTTAGAGCATAATTAGACGTTGATTTTTTCCACATGTGTGTATATATATACTATTTATATGTGGTTTAAATTGTAATCGATTCGTATGTGTATTTAGTGAAATATCATCGATTTTGTTGTCACGTGACAATCGGGGACGATTTTTGGGATGGGGACGATCTATTATATGACACCGGCTTTAATTTGTCTAAGGGTATATGCGTAGTTCTAATTTATTATTTATAAATATATGGCGAAATGATCTATTATGTTATACCTATATTTGCCATAGTAACATATATATAAATTCTATATATTCATATTTGTTTGGTAGCATCCCTGAAGCCTATAATGAACACTTATATATATATATATATATATATATATATATATATAAAGTAGTTTATATATATATATATATATATAAAAGTAGTTTATATCATTAAGAATTAAATATAAATGTTATCATTATTATATATAAATCATGAACGAATATTTTCAATTAAAAATATATACTTCTAATCATATACTTCTAATCATATACTTCTTATCATATACTTCTAATCATATACTTATAATCATAATTAATTAACGATTCAGATATACATACGTTATAAATACAAATTATATATATATATATATATATATATATATATATATAATACATGTATAACCTTATGTTTACTATTGAATCCTATTATAAAATAACAAAAGCCATCACATATAACGGAGGTCTGTCCTATATAAATATAATAATTGAAATCATATATAATAGTAATTAAATATATATTATTTAAATATGTTATAGTTACAGTATAAAGTATATATATATATACCTATATATTATAATATAATATTACCTGGAATATTACAGATGTTTGGTTTTAAATATTCATATTCACAAGACCCACAATATCTATAAAATGATGTTTGTATATTTATTAACATTATCAACAATATAAATAACTATAAATATATAATACTATGAATGCAATACGAATATATAAATATCTAACTATTTATAATTATATAACAATCACAACGAATGCATTTTTGTTTGCCGCTATGTGCATACTATAGTATGCATTGTAAAACATTGTATACGATGTTTTTATAGCTATATTATATTAGATTCAATATAAATTAGCTTTTACTCGCATTATAGATATAAATAGAATTTAAAACCAATATATCATATTGCTTTGTTATATATTAGTAATGAACACTTAGTTTTCATAATACAAATAATAATTTAAAGCATATTATTTTTCATTTGAAAAGATCATAGTTTGATACGAATTTACATTATAAATTATACATTGTTCCGAAAATTTACCCTATATAGGTGGCGTTGTTGGTTTTTATATACAAAATAAAATTACACGACTTAGCGTGAGTGTTATATCTTTCCTTAGACAAATCAAAAAATCCAAAAAGTCCTTTAGACAAATATTTGTTATATCTGTATATTTTGTAATGTCATACTTATGTATTATAAATAGCGGGAATAGTCTACCATTGGATCAACTAAATTAATGTTAGGTAACGTTGTATATCTCGATATAACAACCAATAATAAACGATACATGGAGAGTCATACATAATCATATTAAGAATTAAGATAAAAACTCTATTAAAATGAACAATAATAAATCTGATTCTGAAAATTCAAATAATTGTAATACATATTTTACTACTATTGGAGCTGAACTAAATAATAGTTTTAATAATCCTTATAAATTGTATACAATGATAGATTAACTAAGATTACTTCTAACCCAAGTTCTATTTTCTTCACACCTACTACAATAGTGGAAAAGTAAAACATAGTAAACAAATGTTCTGACAAATTTAGTAATGATTCCCATGAATTTAAAAATGTAACCCATATTAATTACGAAGAATAATTCCATCAATCGGCCAAATTCTTATGTATTTATTTAACCTTTCTATTACTACTGGTATATTTCCTGATATATTGAAAACTTCTAAGGTAATTGTAATATATAAGAAATATAATAGATGTGATAATTCAAATTATAGAGTGATTTTTACGTCACAATTCTCTAAAAATGTTGAGAAATTAATAAAAATAAGAATTTTAAATTTATTGAACAACCTTTTTTTTTTAAAACGTGTACATTTGGTTTCAAAGAATCTACATCAACTTGTGATGCACTTCTTGATTTTACTGGTTATTTACAAACAAATAATGATAAACATTGCGCAGAATGTAGAATGCAGTCTCTATTGATATTAAAAAAGGCATTTGATTCACTAGATCATTCCATTTTACTTGAACAGTTATATTTATATGGTTTTAGTGATTTAGTGGTGATTTTATTAGGAGTTATTGACTAATAGAAATCAATATGTTCATTTTAATTCATCTATATCTTCTACCTTACCTATCAAAATATGGTGTTCCGTAAGGTTCGGTATATAGACCTATATTATTCTTATTATGTATTATTGATTGATCAAACATACAATATCCTTGTCATTTTAAACTTTTTTGCAGATGATACAACTATTGCCTTCTATAATACAAATATTTCATTCCTTGAAAATAGTATTAAAGACACTTTAGTTCTTATTCATGAACGTCTATATAATAACAGATTACACCTAAATATTGAAAAACTTTATTTAATTGTATATTATTTAACAGGTCACGGATTGAACATAAAATATATTTAAACAATGATTTAATTATTAAATAATCTGACTATAGTAAAATATATATATTTTATTTTTGGGTATATTTATTATGAAAATCTCAACTGGAAAAAACAGATTAATAA
Source organism: Osedax fenrisi (assembly GCA_964019155.1). NCBI lineage: Eukaryota > Metazoa > Annelida > Polychaeta > Sabellida > Siboglinidae > Osedax > Osedax fenrisi. Next base: position 11,166,156 of record OZ025241.1, on the reverse strand, counting down.
TGATAATTCCAAACTTAATCGATGTATCTCTTTAATAAATATATTAAAATATAAATTTAATAGATTTTAATCACTTATGAATATATATTACTCTTTACTCCATAGTCATTTGCACTATTGCTCAGTACTATGGGGTAATACGTATTTGGGTAATATTCAATGTATTACTATATAACAGAATATATGCATCTATTTAAATCAATTTTTTTAATCAGTTTATGTACATAAACGTATTCTAAAATTTAAAGATATTATTGATTTAAATGTGTATACATGTATAAAGCTTGGTATAATCATAAAATACATCCATAAATTATTTAGTTATTTAATACAAAAAGTCATTTTATTCTCTAAGGTCAACTAATGAATTCATTATTCCCAATATATCACGTTGTTATGAAAAATTATATATTGGTTATAAAGGTCCTTTGTTATGGAATTCACTATCTATTAATATAAATTATTTTTAAATTTTAAATTTATTTATTTTATATATACTTATTTTTATAAAATGATGAAAATTCAGTAATTGCAATATTTTATAATTTTATTATATATTAATATATAATTATTATTAATATATATTATTTTTACAATATTGATATCTTTTAAAAAATTGTATATGTTTTTAATTTGTTGTTGATTATTATTATTCTTATTATTATTTGATTACAATTGTATTACGAGTTAACTATTATTATTTCTTATCTACATTTTATTTTCATTTTATTTATACTATTATTATTTTTCATTACTATTTATTATTATTATTTGCTATTATTCTTTTATTATATATATATTTTATTTATTTATTTATTATTTTAGAACAGGTAAGGATTTCATGTTTTTGTGTTTTGATTGTAGCGTGCGGTGGTGTATTATATGCCGAGTACTAAGTATACTGGTATGATTGTGGGGGACATCATCTCAAGATATTAATGGACTTGGTACATCCGTACTGAAAGTTAGTAGCCTTATACCATTCATTCGTTGTGGTCGACTTATCAACTATATGTTTTTTTCCTCTTTATTTGAACACATATCATTTTATATTTATTTGTATATATTATTGTAACTTTATTATAACTGGCGCCTAGTAACAACTGTAGGAATAATCTAACTTACTCGATATCGCGTTTAAACTCGGTTGCCCTTATATAGAAATGTTACTGGAACATGATTCGTTTAAATGTGGCGAAGAGATTGGGTTTAGCTATATATTTATCAGATATTCGTTCGTTAAATATTGTATCGTATCACGTCACCCTCACCCGCTACGGTATAGAGTATCACGCGACTCTGCGCGTTGACCTATTACATTGTTCATATATATATTCTTCATGACTTGTATAATTGCCAGAGAGGTAGACGACTTCTCACGCTTTTAATAGGCGATTATGAAATATAAATAGTACATATACTATACGTATACGTGCGATGTTTAACAATACGCGCATGTACCTAGTCGCCATCCCACGCATAGGTACGCGTGCACGCGTGTGTGTATTCATGCGCACGAAGACATACGCATGCTGCTGATGTAGGTGTGCGGCGTATTTCACGCTATGTACCTCTGTTCGACGTAGTGCGTGTATTATTAGTGCGTATACTGTTAACATTGAAGGTACAGAAAGTGCCTTTTTAGGGTTAATTAGTGGCCCCATAGCCGTACCCTACGTAGGGTACTATTTGAATACATACAATTAATACCCTAAAAATAAACAAACTGTACCCTAAATACGTTTAGCTGGTTGTACCCTAATTATATGATACCGTGTACCATAATGCAATTGTATGATATGTACCATAATTGAATTAAATGATATGTACATATAATAATCACGTACCCTAATATTTAACATAGCTGTACCCTAATACATATATAGAGTGTACCCTACTGCATTTAACAGTCATGTACACTACATAAATATATATATATATATATATATATATTATACCCTAGTGAGTTTAAAAGTTGTGTTTAGGAAAAAAAAATTAAAACCCTATAGGGTTAAGTATATTTAGGGTACATAGTAAATTGTTGTGATATTTTAACGATCTGTACCCTATAAATTGAATTCGCTGTACCCTCATTATTAACAGTGTAGCTCGGCATTGACAATGATTATCGGAAGAATATTGTTGTACGATAGTTTATGCGTTTATTAAATATTCTCACCGTTTGTTTTGTGATATGGTGTGAGTGATTAGGTATATTGTATGATCCCAACAAACAATAAGAACAGCATAAGAGCAGCATAACAGCATATGCTAGAGCCTCAAATGTTTACATTGTGCTATTATGCTGCCATTATGCTGCTATTATTATAATAGCAGGATAATAGCAGCATAATATACTTTTAAAATTAATATCAACATAATATTAGCATAATGGCAGCATAATAGGAGCATAACAGCAGCATAATAGCATGACAAATTAATATCAGCATAATAGACATTTAATGGCATAATGGCAGCATAATGGCAGCATAATATAACAATCTAAACATTTGAGGCTCTAGCATATGATGTTATGCTGATATTGTGCTTCTCTTACTGTTAGCTGGGATATTTCGATATAGGAAGGTAGTGAATTGTAATAAAGGTTATTTTAAGTAATGTATATATACGGATGTATTACTATAGTAATTATATATATATATATGGTATATATGGTGACGATATGATCATATTCTTCAAGTATATGTTTGTAGACATTAAATATATAAAATAATAATTACTATAATATATATATATATAAATGTGTGTAGAGTACGTAAATAAAAAGAACGAAATTATTGTCACGATATCATGGAGTTATATATAATGGAAAGGAAACAATGGGTTACATAAAGCTACTTAAGTTTATCATTAGATTAATAGAAGTAGGAACCATACGTGGTATACCATCTATAGATAGGAGTTAGATTGAGGTCATAGTGATATCAATAGAAGTTAGTCGAATTAATATTGAATATTATGTTATTAATAAATGTATACATTATATCATACCTATATGTATTAGGGATTGTAGGTGGTTAATAGTAAAATGGGATCAAAAAAGGTATTGTAATAGAGGAAGGTGTATTCTATAAAGTAAATGATAGAAAGGTAGATAATGCAAAGATAAACAATAGGTTATAAATAATAAGTTTATAATTGAAAGTGATAATGAGATTATAGGGAATTATTGGGTTAATAGATTATCCTATAGGTATTACACATATGTATACATAGGTTAATTAGTAGAAGTAGTATAGTAGTGGTTTATTTTAAGTGTGCTATGCATGGTGTATGATATATATGTATAACTAACTATCTACATTATTCGATTTGAGTAGATACTATACTACAAGGATAGCCACATCAATGCATTATTTGTTAACGATATATATATATATATATATATATATATAAGAGGAAACACCATTACTATTCGAAGTATGATTATATACATTAATGTAACTATATTTAAGACATATTTGGCATCCTATCGAGAACATGTCAGTATCAGGACGTCGACATAAATGGATACAAATTCGCCTATAAATATGAAAAATATAAACATCGAATAAATTATCATGACATTTCTTGAACAATTTCATTGGATTTTCCGATCATTATTGGTATGTTCTTAGTGGTATATACGCACACTAAAGATATGACGTAATTTCGCATTTTATTTGCATTACGTATTATGCGTATGTTTATCAGGATACATCAGTATTGACAAACAATACATATGTTTATAATCTCATAGTGTGATCGCTCACTATCTAGTTCAGTGTAACTAGCTCGTCGGGCATGATCGCCCCCTTCCTGGACATATACTATATATTGAGCTAAATTATACATGCATGTAGATATATTGTCATGTACTAATGTATATGTTTTTGAATATATGTTATAAAATATACTAAACCTTTGTCGTTATTTACTGTATTATAATTTACCACATTATAATTATTAGTATAGTTAATAAGATATCCGAACAATATTCAGAAGTTCCGAAACCATTGATCGATATTTCCATTCGAATTTAATATGTATATCTATTAAATACTTATTATTACTAACTTTTTATTATAGGCATATGTACAAACTCTGTAAACATATAAAATTAATAATTTAAATTTAATGTTGATCGACAAATACATTATTATATATGTAAAAGCTTATACAACTGGTTATAATTTAGAATTAATAATACATAATATATATTTTAATATACTTTTATTTTAATTAATTTTGTAAAATTCTCTTATTATTTAAAATTTTAAATCTATCATTTATAAAGATACATAATATAACTATGTAATATTACCAAATAACTTTTCTAACTGTATGCGTGTCTGATTCAATAATAACTCTATGGCTTCTAGCGAATAACATTCTACTGGACCAAGCAAAATAGCTAGTCTTAATATTCATTTTAACTCCTTATGTTTTTATCCCATTACAATGATGAACATACTATTACCAATCTAACCAAATCATACATTTTGGAATGACGCTCGATATAAATTTAGTAGTAAAATAAAATATAATAATATAACTATATTTGAAAATTTCCATATTTCCATAACACTTTTCAAAATTTATGAATTAGGAAATAGTGTATTCGTTCACTCACTTTTATACGTATTAGCTTTCTTGTACTATTTAATATCGACTATGGACCATCTATATTCTACCATCTTATTAATAAGTATTCTTGTTCTGGTTCGTGTTCTATTTTATGTGATTACTGTATTGATTGTAAGTCCTAGTCTTACCTATCAATGGTGGTCTACACTTAAGGTAAGCGCTTAAAAAACCTAACTATATATCTATAGATATATCTCAATATATATGTATATCTCAATATATATATATATATATATATATATCTACATATGTATACCTAACATTCTAATAATACTTATTGTCAATATACCCTATCGAGTTTTATTGATATTTTCCTTGATTAACTCTAACATATATATGACGATATATATTATAGTATTCTACTTCATTAACCAGGTGACCTTCATGACCATACCTATGCTATACTATAGATACTTATTATAGGTGGTTTACTTCATTAATTATATTATTATAATGGTATGTGTATTATACGTAAATCTATATTGTTTTCAAATATATAATTTGTATATGATTAATTTATTTTTTAAATTAAAAACTGTAAATAATATTGTATATGTTTTAATTGTAATAATAATATAACATAAGTCGCCATATACATAATTAACAACGTTTTCATTTATTCACAACATCTATTTTGAAATATATATATATATATATATATATATATATATTATTAATCATGTGTGCAATTATTTAATTTGTAAACTTAAATATGATAATATATATTATTATACTACAATTCACAATATTAAATACTTATATTAGGTTTATTTTAAAATTTGTAAGTATAACTTTTAATATATAATTTATTAAATAAGTAAACAATAATTTAATTTTCTTATAATAATAATAATATTTCATTTTCACAATTGATTTATTTTTATCTACAAATATATTCTTTATTAAAATTAAATAATATATAATGTTATAAATTAAATAGGATATATTACATAAATTATATTTAAAATAAATAAATGAATAACAAAATTAAAATAAGTTTATTTATGTATTATAAATACTCAACGCATTATTATTATGAATTTAAATTAGTATATTTAAGTAGACATTTATGTATACCTACACTTAAATTAAGTGACTTAATAGTCAATTCCCAATTAATATTATAAATGTTTAATATGTTATTTACAGTATAATCTATAGTGTAAAATAAAATAATGTACAGCTATAATATTCGTATAATTATGTAGTATCATATTATGTTATAGATTACTAATGTATCATTTCAAAAATACTAGTTTTATTATTTATAATAATATATGATATAATATATAATAATATATTATCTAAAATATATATATATATATATATAATATATAATATATTATATATAATATAGTATTAATAATATTCTAACCTAAATAAATATATCCGATTTAATATCTGAAATTTTGTTGAGATGGGTACATTTGTTCCTGTAAAATGTGTATTAAAAATAATGTACAATTATTAAATCTTAAATAATTTATTTTTATTTATTATCTACTTTATTTGATTACTTGGTATTATTTGTTTATTTACAATGTAAATATATAATCAATAATTCAAAAATGATGTATATATAACAATATTATTTACAACAAGAGTATTATAATTATCAGTATAAATGTGTTTTGATATGGTATAGTAGAAATTAAATTAATAATTGTCAATAATTAAAACTCTCAGAACAGATTGTATTCAAACCATTTTTGTTGAGTAGGTCAGTGAAACTATGACTTCCTGGAAATATAGATGATCAGTATCGAGCCCGGGCCATTCTTATTGTTTCTCGTGGGTTTATCAAGAACTTTACAAACTATAAATCACGAGTAGAATAATTACTATTTAGTTGTATTGTCATGATCTCCTCAGATATAGTGATCGCATCGCTTAAGCCCATGTATTAATCTGACAGATGATCGAATAATTAGGTCAATTTTTGTAGCTTCGGTGGTATTAATACTATACAAAAGAGAACAACATTAATATAATCTATATAGTACTAGAGCATATACGAGGCCCTTAGTGATATTAGGAAAGCAATAGTTTCTAATTTGGCGAATTTTTTTCAATATAAATTAGCAGATTTTGTAATCGCATTGATATGAACACTATACGATAAAGTACTATCCATTAATACACCAAGATTACGCACTAATTCAGAAGGCTAAATTATGTAACCATCGATTGATAACATAGGAAAGATTACAGGTACCTTAGATATATTCAGAAATTCGGTTTTTGAAGAATTTTCTAGGAGATCATTTTTTAATAACCAATAAATGATTTCAGATGTACAATCATAAATCTCAGAATTGGAATTCATGAAGACAATAGGTAATTTCAATAATAATTGAATATCGTCAACGTATATATGATAGCTAATATCAGGATATTTATTTATTGTTACGTTTATATACATGTATGTGTATGTATAATCCTATGCAATAGTCACTAGTAATTAGATACAACTATATTACAAATCTGGAGATAAATTTGGCTATATAATAATATTATAATAAATAAAAGCATGATATTCTAAATTATATTTGTAAAAATAAAATAAAATTATTTACCAATAAAAATGTTACCCTATAATACCTATAGGTATTACTATAGTAACTTATTATAATATGTATATCATAATTTATACCCCAAAATATACTATAGTTATTATACATTAATAAAGTATTATTTTAATATAGTAAATATATATATATATATATATATAAATATATATATTTAAGGGGGCGTGCGAAGTTGCCTATAAATATAGAAATAATATAATTTACCATGTTAAAAGATAGGATAAATAGGCATGGAGTAATATTATGTAATATGTTTAAATTTCTTATCTACAGTAATTAATGATCTAATATTTTTTCTATATATATATATATAGCAAATATAGCAAATAAATACGGCTTACGTGCAATAAAAATATATACTATATAAATATAACCAATTAGTTTATAAATGTATAATAATAAATATATCATATATAATTATAAATAATTAGATATTATTCTAAATAATATCATATTTATATTTTATTTTTATAAATTTATAAATTTCATTTTATTGTTTTTAATTTATATAAAAATATATTTCCAATACAGAAGGTTTTATCAAAACATATTCAATAATAAAAAAGATAATTAATGTTTTAGTAAAATTACTTATAATACAAAAAAAGTAAAATGATGTTATAAAATAAAGTAATATTTTGTTTTTAATATTTATAAGTTAAAATATCTTTCAAACAAAATTTAAAATCGATCTTATATTCATAAAATGGAATGAATTTATAATACCTAATATAATAATTTTTATTTCAATTATTTACAAAATAGTTAGAATATGACAGACTAATAGATGTCATGATACATCGAATGTTGATAGTTATATTGCAAATTTCTTAACGATTTTTGTTGTAAATAAAATATAATTAATTATATAATATAATTATTCAATAAAATAAAAATTGATTTATACATTTTTTTTTAAATAAAACGAATGTAGACGGCCCCTTAAGGGCCCCTCATTGTTATTTATAACATGTATAAGTCTACGACTTCTTGATGGGTCCATTTGTAACCGCTATTTGTATTGTATTATATATATATATATATATATGAGATTTCAATAAATAAATATAATATATATAAACAAATAAACTGTATATATTATGTTAGATAACAATAGTTATACAATATCAACTAATTCAGTTATCGATGCATTATATAATATATATATATATATATATATAAATATATGTTATCGAAATTAGAATATATATTATATAATTGACTGTAAATCATAGTTATAATATATTAATTATAAAATATATTAAACTAAGTGTATATATACCGTCATCTTTTTAGCCTCTATTTCATCACTAAACATAACAAAGGCCACTCCAATTCCCAAAACAAGGATTCCAGTTAAGGTAAATAATACTATAATATAATTAATTCAAAATATAAATATTATTATAACTTATATTTATTAAATATTATACAAATAAATGGTATATAATTAGTATATGTATTATTTGTATAATAATTAAAAACAAACATTTAATGGGTATTCCATGAAAACCTAATAGAATAAAATTAGTTATAATTTTAGTATTATACTTCTAATATAGTAGAAAATATATATTTAATACTATAATTTAAAATATTATTAGTCTAGTAAACATATATGCCATAATAAAATGCTGATATTATTATATATATATATATATATATATATATATATATAATAATAATAAAATAAGATTTGACAATTTCCTGGGTGAAGGAAGAAGCAGAGCTTATCGAGTCTTTCACCCATTTAAGATTACGAGAGGAAAAAATTATATAGGAATATAATTAAAAACAAACATAGTAGAACAATAAAAAGAGTAAAAAATTCAATTATTAAATATATTCATCAACTCATAAAGCATAAACATCCATAGTTTATCAACTTTCCGAATGTGTGTTCATCGATTCTATAACCTTATAAGTCCCTAATTAAATATGCTTTCGCAAATACACTGGTAACATTTGGAGCCAGAAAATGCATCCGTGCTACCCGATATACAATAGTCAACGAAATACAACAACAAATATACCCCATCAGTAGTCTACTTCTTAACTATAAATATATAAATGTAATAAAAGAAAAAATTAATTAAAAATAATACAATTATAAATAGTAAATAATGTATAAGTTTATATTCTTTATAACGAGCAGAACATGATTTATATAAAATAATAAACATACAATAATATTATTAAAAAACTCTTCGTAATCTAATAATCATTTTTTTTAAATATATATATATATATATATATATATATATATAAAACTATTGATAACAAAATAATAAAAAATATATTAAAAATTTATAATAAACCAAATAATAGTAAAAAAACTATATAACTAAATTATAATAAACATAAAAACCATAGATTAAAAAAATAAAAATAAAACAAAAGTAAAAATTAGAATAATAATAATAATAATATTAGAACAAATTAGTCAGTTAAATTTGCAATAAGTCATTTTAAAAGTAAATTATATTATAAGTCGGATACAAGTTAAATAAAATTATGTTATGAGTCAGCTAATAGTTAAAAGTCATAGTTTTATAAATTACTTTAAAAATTAATAATATTAATATTTACAGAAGTTAAATTAAATGTTAAAATATAACTTTAAAAGGACAATTAAAAATGTAATGATAACTATTCAATACATATTTTTTAAAAGTTCTTTTAAATAATTAAAAATATATATTATGGAATTATCTAAGTTATTACATAGTCTAGGACCTGTGCTAGATAAACTGGAAGATTTTCAAGCGTTCTAACTTTAAATCTATAAAATAAATATGTATTATGTAATTTAATTGAATATAATTTTTTCAAATTAAAAGGTAATAAATTATTCCTGGCCCTAAACATAAATGTTATTCATTTTGAATATATCATAAAATTGTAATGACTTATGAATATTATAAAAAGTTGAATAATTAGAATCATTATTTATAATTTTCAAAGATCTTTTTTTGTAGTATACATATTTTATTTCAATTAAAAAAAAATGTACTACCCCAAATACATATGCAAGATGAGAATAAAATAATGAATATATAATAATACTAAAGAATTAAAATTCAATTTAAATTTCACTTTATTTAAAATACCAATAGCTCTAGATAATTTCGTAGATACATAGTTAATTTTGTGATTTCCAATCTAATTTGTCATCAATTATTAATCCTAAAAACGTTATATTTGTTATTTGTTTGATTTTAATATCATTAATATTCACATTTAATTTAAAATTATTATTTTTATTTCGAATATTAAACAGTAATAAACTAGATTTACAAACATTAAGGGAAAATGTATTAAGACTCAACAAATAAATAGTTTATTTAAGTAACGTTGTATATTAGTTTTTAGATCAGTAATTAATTTATCAGAAAAAATCAAATTAGTGTCATCCGTAAATAATACATGCTTACATACATTAGATATGTGTGGGAGATCATTGATATACAATACAAATACCAGTGGCCCCAGAAGCGAACTATGAGGTACACCACATACAATATTAGTAATATTTGAGGTAATATTCATTAAACTAACATACTGTTGTCTATATTTTAAATAGATTTATTATAATTTGAGAGCTATTCATCTTATACCATATATACTAAGTTTTTTAATTAAAATCTCCTGATCTAAAGAATCGAAAGCCTTACACAGTTCAATGGATACAATATTCCAAATTTAAATTAACAATTTAATAACATCGGAAAGTTCATCAGAATTTGATACATTTTTACGAAACCTTTTTATATGTAGGTATTCTATAATTGCAGTTATTCCTTATATTGTAATTATTTATTATATATTCAAATTTATTTGTTATTTCGATCGGTAATTTTTTATTAAATTAAGATATATGTAATTAATTAAATCATATATATTTTAAATTAAAAAATATATTGGTATTCATAATTACCTTTTTTTAATAAAAAAAATAAATTGTATTAGGTATCCATCTTATTTATGAGGAAAATATATTGTGAAACACAATTATTTGTGTGCGATATCCATTAAGTGATAAATTACTATTTAAAATAAATAAATTTTGTAGTATCATAATTATTTATAAAATTATTTATAGATTCATTTATCTATAATTTAGTATATACATTATAATTTAATTTTATATGTAAATACATTTTTAGGAAATTATATTTTATAACATGAGCATTCAATTATTCATACATTTTAAATACAACAGTATACATTAAAGAATAAATTACATGCAATATAATTTAGTGTTTACTCGACACATAGTTATTTATAAAATTAAAAACAAACATGTCCTATTGCTTTGCTATATATTAGTAATGAACACTTAGTTTTCATAATAAAAGTAATAATTTAAAACATATTATTTTAAATTTTAATAGTGCAAGTTTGATACGAATTTACATTATAAACAAAGCATTTATTGAGCATATATAGGTGGCGCTGTTGGTTTTTGTATACAAAATAGAATTACACGATTTCGCGTGAGTATTATATCTTTCATTATAAAAAATCTTTGGCCATGGGTATACATCCATACTATAGTAGATAATCCATATGTATTAGTACAGAGTACAATCGTATGGTATAGTGTGGGTTGATATACATGCATTTCTTTAATTCACATATATGTTTAGTAACCTCATTTAAAGTGTGATGATAAATACATTCGAACATAAATACATATGTTAATTAACATATGTATTTCATTCCATTATAACAGTCGACAACAATATTCACTATTATATTGAAGAAAATTAGGATGAACACGAATACCAATATAATTATCATAAAAATAAAAAATCTTCTAATAAATAGTTGTGTTATATTAAAAATAATTCATAAAAATAGCTGAATAGCAATACATAATTAATTAAATTTACATCTCGACGGGGTAACAAACTAAGTATTTATAATATTGTGAAATATAGTGATAAATTAATACCGACATACCGGGATACAAGTATATTATTCTACTTCAAATAATAACTGTTAAATTAAAATGTGAAGTTTCAGTAATGGCATATTATACAAAATTATTATAATATATATTAAGAACATTTATATTTATTTATGTACATCATAACAATTATTACATATGTATCATATTTATTATATTTAATTATATTATTTTATTATCATGTATGTTTTCCAATTATTTCTTTATAAATATAATATTTATATACTAGTTATAATATATATATATATATATATATATATATATAAACTTATGTATTTAAAAAACATATATATATATTTAAAATACATTTATATATTAGTATATATAATATTATATAATAATTATTAAAATGTACCATAGTCTTCATCATCATCTAGATTAAAATCTGAAATTTAAATTAAAATATAGTTTATATAAACATTACTGAATAATAATATATAAATATTTATATATATATAATTTATATACAAATTATATAATGCTTTAATAATATATTTAAATTATTATCATTAATATCAATATCTAAAATAAAAATATTAAATACAAGTATACAATTTAAAAGTATAATTTATATATATGTATACAAATGTATGGTTATATTTACTAGAGTATACAAGTGCATGCACGTATACTTATATACATAATGATATGTTAATGATAACTACAACTACCATAATCTCGGTTAACTTCTTCCGTATCGGAAATACAAATTTAAATTATAGTTTATATATATATTAGACTAGTTTGAAGCATTCATAGTTAAATGTGATTGTTTCCGTGCATGGAGATATGCGACTTATGAATCTAATAATGTGATTTAATACGCATCAAGTAAATGTATATGGATTTCTTGAATATTGTGCATTAAGTTGTTATGTGTAATAATAACTATAATTACCATAATCTCGAACGACTTCTTCCTTATCTGAAATAAACATTGTAATTAGAATGTGTATTTATATTAAACTAAGTGCAACGAATTACTAATCAAATGTGATTGTTCGAATATAGTACTATGGAACGTTCCATCTAGGTAATTACAAATGTAAATGATATTTACGAATTATTTATTAGTAATTTAAACAATTTACAAAATATTTCCTCTCACATAAGAGGATAGTGTTATTCGTCATTTTATACATATTTAAAAAAATAATAAGTCGTATTATATAAATAATTATTATCTGAAATTGATATTCTGAAAATAGCATTATTATATTTGTAATATTGAATACTGTATACGTTTTAGCTAGATATATGTTCCAGAAAAAAATATACTGAGAAAATGAAGATCAAATTAATCAATATATAAAATCTGGATCATTGGATAGTTGTGATAATATATATTTTTAAATTAATAATATATATTTTACGATATACCTTCAAATTATAATTAAATTGAAAATATAATGCTAATGTCTAAATAAAAACACACACTATGTAATCATGATTTAAATGAAATATTATTTAAACAAATTATTGTATCTCTGGTATCATTTATTTGATATTTTAAAGTCTGCACATATCCGATTATACTTACAATTTCTAAAGTTATTATATTAATTAATATATATATTAAAAAGAAAAAATCTAGATTTTATAATTATAGACCAATTTCACTGATTTCTCAATTTTCAAAAATATTTGAATAATATATGAAAATTACACTTAAATTTGTGTATATATACACAAATTTGTAAGTGTAATTTTCAATTTTCAATTTTCAATTTTTTGAATATATTCAAATAATATTTTATTTAATTGTCAATTTGGTTTTAGGAAATCTTCTTAACTGTTTAATAAGTGATTGAGTGTAATAATTTTGTAAATAGTAATAATTATTCTGTATTATAAATAGATTCACGTAAATAATTTGACTCATTAAACCATAACATATTATTAAACAATTATAGTATTATTGTATATGTGGTCGCTCTATAACTTAATAGAAAGTTAGAAAGTTATTTATATATATAGCAATAAGTTTATTTTAACATATAAAATCTGATAGTATTCCAATTATGCGTGGAGTTCCATAAGATTTCACATTAGATCCTATTTTGTGATTATTGTACATCAATACTTTGTCGAATTTGTTTACTAATTATAAATTAACATTATTTGCTGATGATACTACTTTGGTATTTTTGGATAACATATATATTTAATAGAAGAAAAAAAAATATAAACTTACTATTTCAATGGCATGCTTGCATACATGGTACATGGTACACCATGGTTAATAAGTAATAAAGCGTAGCCTATAGGCTTTATTAGACATTATAATGTCGATAACACTTATTAAATATCATGCCAGCGCTCTAGATTAACATTTTATATGAATACTTATATTAATAATATAGTAATAAAATAATCAGCAATAGTATATTTCTAGGTATACCTATTTATAAAGTTGTGAAGTGCCGATATCATAATAAATTTATTAAAAAGAAAGTGTACTGTTCATTATCTATTATTAATTAAATAGCATATACCTTACACCGTCATCTAAATAATTATTTTTAATATGGGGTAATACTTATACACATACAATTATATGTATATACATCGTACAAAACAAGTGATTAAGTAATTTTAATATTCCAAATACTCTAACTTGTGATTATTTGTATTTAAAATTAAATATATTAAACATATTAAAATGTAATGCTATTATTAAGGTATATATAATTTATAATTTAATTTACATCCTAAGATTGTTTATATAAAAAAAATTGCTTATACATTCAGGTCCATCAATATATTTAATAAAACGTAAATATGCATATCATCTTGTAAATTTGAGATATATACAATATTATGGATCTACATTATGTAATAATATATAGTAATATGTAGTCTTTATTAATTTACTATCATTTGATTTTTTTCTTTTAATTTAATTAATTAATCAGTAGATGAACTTTATTTTATAATTATAATATTAGTTCCTAATTTATTAGATTTTATATATCCATCTTATACATTTTATATAAATATATATAGTATATTAATTATTCAAATTTCAGTGTTACAATTTAACATATGAACAACACAAATATGAATATCCATTTATTTGTAATTTTATTAATTGTTTTCATATTGTTACGAATATTATATATTTATAATATATATATATATTATATATATATATATATATGTAATTTTTATATTTATATAGTTTATATTGTTATCCCTTACTATGTTATATTAGTTTAAACTAAAATTATAACTATAATTATAAACTAATAAAATAATAAAATAATATATATATATATATATATATATATATATATTATTTCTACATTATTGTATCGACACATTGGTTTAGTAATATAATATTATAAATACATAATAATAATAACAAATAAAATATATTAATTAAAATTGATATGTATGATACCGTATTTTAATTAATTCACTTACAATAATTTTTTCCTGATTTATCAGTATCTAAAATATAAATTATAATTTTAATTTTAATTATTATCATATATGTATGTGATTTATTATATGTACCAGTGTATTTGCTAATATGTGTATATATATGTGAATATGCGTGTAATTATATGCATAATGTAATATTATAATAATACAAATTAAAATAAAACTATTTAATTATTATAAATTATATAATATATTATATAATACATAAGATTATATATGGTTATTTGTAATCATTGTATTAATTTTTCTCATCACTAAAATAAAATAAATAAATATTTCATGTTGATATATTTAAACATATGTTATCAATTTTCTATCAGATTTATTAATTTTAACAATTCAAACATAATAGATTATTTCTGATAATACATTATTACATTATTTTTAAATAATATATTATATAAATATTATCTAAATCTTAATTACCAACTAGTTATTATTATTATACTGTATATTATATATATATAGTATATATATATATATAATATATACATTGAATACATTAATTTAAATACCGTTTAAATATTTATAAATGCATTGTTATTATTTAAAAAAACAATAAAAGCCAAAATAAACAATTTTATTTATTGATTTCCAAGAATTATTCATATCACAAAAGTATCAATTATATGTATACAGTGTATATTCAATAATATATTTACATATATATATATATATATATATATATATATATATAAGTGGATATTATACTATTATATTTGTTAGCGGACTGTATATAACAAGATACACTGCAGGGAAATAGCTACAATCAATTATTACTCTAGGTCAGACAGAGAATACTTCAACATGACACCGTATATATAGTACAATCGAATGATATAATAAAAGTTCAACGGATGATCGAATGCTGAATCTACTGTGAAAATACTCACGCTAGTTGCCTATTCTCATATATCCATGGAAGCTCGAAAGTTCTCCCAAGTAATGTCATTATAGTGTCCTCATCTCTCTATAAAGTAGACGTGTAAATCACGCGTTGATAAACCTACCGTAAACCCCGCACCAACATCAATTATCATGGATCAACTCAACGCTATGAAACTTGACTTTGACATTCTCATAATAAATTCTCGCGCTTTGACTACACCTCATTCAAGAAATAATGATAAATCTACAGATTTAACTATTTCAAACTCTCCCACAACGATGACATATTGCCTTGCAGCCAATATCGCTGCGAATATGGTTTCACAAATAACTAGAATAATACCGCATAACTTTAAAATTACCCTCGACAATATCCACAAATCTAGTCTAAACTGTATCTCTAATTTGAACTTTAATATCTCATCAATGTCCAATATAACATTCAACCCAATACCCTGTTTACTTACGTTCATCACATTGTTTGCTAAAATCAACATGACTTACTACCAATAATAACAGAACGATCACTACCTGTCTCATTAACTGTAGATCCCTTAGTTCCAATATAAATCTAATCACCTAATAAATCACCTCCAATAAATTCAACATCACCGCACTTACTGAAACATGGCTTAACGTCCTTGATAATATCAATCCAACCGCCATAGAAGCCCTAACTACTAACTTATCCAAAACCCCGTTCTGACCGTCGACGCAGTGGTGGTTTTGCCATTTTTCAATGACTCTACATTCAAGATTAAATCTACCAACATATTAACATGACAAATTCCGAACTATTACTCACCAAACTACATGTTAATAACTAAACATTATGTACTATACTTACTTGTTACAGACCCCCTAATTAGAAAAATAAGTTCCTTTCGTAACCTTAAAAACATTAATTTTACACAATTTTAAGTAGACATAAATTATTTCCCATATTTCAAACTAACTATAAATACTCAAAAATCTCGTCTCGAATATTAAGCCATATAAACGTGTCAATGATGAATTCCTTATAACTGGTATTATCCTTTCAGACTTAAAACACATTATCAGCCCTTTTATAAATCTACAGGTAATCTACAAATAATTAATCGTATACCTCACTACCAACAATTGTTTATTCAAGTATATTAATATACTTGATCCTCAATAAAGGGCCTTCGGAAAACTTCAAAGTACATAAACGACTATACTCTCACTACTCATTGACCTACTGACATCCATTGCCAACGACATTCCAACACAACTACTACTTGTAGATCTATCTTCTGTATTTTACACCATTAACCTATTACTTATCTACAGACTACAACTACTCGGACTTGAATATACTGTATTACTCTGGTTTTACAATTAACTACTAACATAACCTATAGCACTACAATTAACAAATCACTATTACCCAACCGAAAAGGCATCTGTAGAGTACCTCAATGATCGCCCCTCGCCCCTATACTCTTCTGTATTTCCCTTCTCCCCATTAACACACTTATTAAATCAATTCCTTCCGTCAAATACCATATTATGTAGATAATAGTGAAATTCATGCCGATTGTCACAAATTATCCAATATTCATGTACAATTATATCTCACTACTATCAATAACAGGGTCACCAACAACTATTTACCATTTAACCCCGATAAGACTTCCCACAAATGTACCTAGGTTATACCCAACTCCATCCTTCTACTACACCAACATATTTTAGGAATCCACATTAACAACTTAACTTTTGTTAAACGCGTATCAATATTAAAATCCTCTATATTCCCCCATTTAATCAATATAAATAAAATACGTTCTTACATAACAACATCCATCTCACTAACGTATTCTTAAATTCTATATATGAGACTACTCTACTGCATACATATACTACTTTTGTATCACAATAAATAATTGTCAACAATCGACCGCTTAACTTAACTTAGCTTTACTAGTATATTACTTAAAATAATCTACCGACTAAAATATATTGACTACACTTCAATTATAACTGACCTACGAATACAGCTTAACTGGCCATCCACAAATAAATCAGATCAACTTAAATTAATATCCATTTTATATTATTCACTATTGATAAATAACCAGGTTATCTTTATCGACACATTTCTCTACATATATGTATATGTAGTATACTGCACCATGCCACCAACGATAATATAACTATACGGCCCTGACTGAACCATCCTTTCGCCGGAAAAAACTTGGGAAGTGTCGCTACTCTGTTTCCGTTAGCCTCCCTTGGAATCAACTTCCTACATATTTCAAAACCATTAATATACCAACCACCACTTTCAAACATAAACTAAATAAGTACGTTCTTATTCATAGTATCTGAATTTCAAATATATTCATTTTCGCCATGTTTTACACATGTTAGTACTAATTATTACATTTATTTATTGTTTTTTTTATACATCAATAATATGTACCAATAGTACACTATAAGCATTTTATAATTTAAATAATATTTAAATAAAATCATCATTATCATAGTATACTATTTAATAATTATTATTAATATAAATATATAAAAATATATATATATATATATATATATATATATGTATATATTTAAAAACTTACTTACAATCATGTTGTTCTGGTATATCAATATCTAAGATAAAATTAATAGGATAGTGTTACTTATAAATATATATATTATTTATGTTATTATTAATGTTAAGTTATCTATGTGTTAACGAGAGTAACTCATTTTTAATACATAATCACATAAAGCTATAGCTATTTATCTAGAATTACGCCAGCATTTGTATATTCAGTTTGTATGAATGTTTATTTGTTTCGTTTCGACACCAGTGAGGGTAATTGTTTTACCATATTGGTGTTAAAATAAGCTATCCAATCAAATCCAGAATAAGATCACACCTAAATATTATTTTAATACCTATTGTATTATCCAGATATATATTTAACCCGTGTACTATACACGTATGACTGACTACCTATACAACTATTGTACTCATGAAGTTATTAAATAAGTTATAATACTATTATTTAGAATAATATATATATACATATATATATATATATATATATATTAAGTATACTTAACAACAATACACTATATTATAAGTATATTCGTGATGGATATTGATGGTTAATAGTATTAACTTAATACTATATATTATGATATTAAAAAGGAATTTGATTCACTAGATCATTCCATTTTACTTGACAAATTATATGTATATGGTTTAAGAGGTTTAAGTGTTGATTCTATTAGGAATTAATTAACTAATAGAAATCAATATGTTAATGTTAATGTATATATATCTTCTACCTTACCTATACAATATGGTATTCCGCGAGTTTCGGTGTTGGGACCTATATTATTCTTATTATTTATTAATGATTTATCAAACGTACAATATCCTTGACATTTTACACTTTTTTCAAATGATACAACTATTGCCTAATAAAAATAGTTCAGACCTTGACAATATTATTAATGACACTTTAGTTATTATTCATGAATGGCTATTCATGTAATAACAGAGTACACCTACATATTGATAAAAACTAATTTTATATTATTGCACAGGTCAATGATCAAACATAAAATATATATAAATATTAATGATTTAATTATCAAACAATATGACTATATTTTTTTTTG
This sequence comes from Osedax fenrisi, assembly GCA_964019155.1. Taxonomy (NCBI): domain Eukaryota; kingdom Metazoa; phylum Annelida; class Polychaeta; order Sabellida; family Siboglinidae; genus Osedax; species Osedax fenrisi. The sequence continues at coordinate 11,145,957 of OZ025241.1, read as the reverse complement.
AGTATATTTATAGATGAAAATCTCAACTGGAAAAAACAGATAAATAATATTAAATCCATACTTAATCGATGTATCTCTTTAATAAATAGATTAAAATCTAAATTGAATAGAGAATAACTCATTGATTGTTACTGAATATATATTACTCTTTATTCCATAGTAATTTGCACTATTGCTCAGTATTATGGGGTAATACGTATTTGAGTAATATTCAATGTATTATTACAAAATAGATGTCTAAGGGCAATTTATTATCTAAACAATATAACAAATATTGACCATATTTATATACATAAACGTATTCTCAAATGTAAAGATATTATTTATTTAAATGTGTATACATGTATAAAGCTTGGTATAATCATAACATACGTCCACAAATTATTTAGTTATTTAATACAGTAATTCAATTTATTCTCTAAGGTCAACTAATGAATTCTTTATTCCCAATATATCACGTTATTATGATACATTATGTATTATAATACATATTACCATATACCCTTATATATAAGGGTATATGGAATTCATTATATATTAATATAGAAAACACTAACACTTTGAAAAAATGTTAAATATTAAAAAAAAAAAAAAAATATTGGTAACTATTAAAGTTATTACTATGGTAACTATTAATTTTTTAATTTATTTTATATATTTATTTTTAACAAATGATGAACATTCAGTAATTGGAATATATTATAATTTTATTATTTTTACAATATATATTATTTTTACAATATTTATATATGTTAACTATTTGTATGTGTTTTTTAATATATTGTTGATTAGTATTATTCTTATTATTATTTGATTACAATTGTATTACGAGTTAACTATTATTATTTCTTATCTACATTATATTTTCAATTTATTTATACTATTATTATTTTTCATTACTATTTATTATTATTATTAATTGCTATTATTCTTTTATTATTATATATATATTTTATTTATTTATCTATTATTTTATAACGGGTAAGGATTTCATGTTTTTGTGTTTTGATTGTAACATGCGGTGGTGTATTATATGCCGAGTAGTAAGTATACTGGTATGATTGTGGGGGATCATATCAAGGTATTAATGGACTTGTTACATCCATACTGAAAGTTGATAGTCTTATACCATGCGTACGTTGTGTTCTACTTATAAACTACATGTTTTGTTTCCTTTTTATGTGTAGGCCTATGTATATATGTGCCTACCTATATCATTTTATTTGTATTTGAATTTATTATCATAACTTTATTTTGCACTTATATATAATACTTATATGTTTAATATTTATTCGTAGTATAACTATTTAAATATTTAAAATTGTACTTTATATTTTACTTATCTTTTTAAATTTCTAATTTTAATTTATATTTTTATTTTAATATGTTTGTTTATTAGTCTATTCCTTTTGCTGACAGGTAGATATCTCGATAAGTTCAGTGAACTTCTATATCTACCTGGGTGCACTCTTATGTATTATGAGGAATCAATATGATTATTATTATTATATATATATATATATATATATATATATATATTGATAATAGTTTAATTTTTGTAATAATTTAATAATACTTATTTTATATTTTATTTAAATATTTATTTACCAGTACTTTCTTCTTTTATAGTATTTTCTGGAATTAAAATTACTATATATATATATATGTATATTATGTTAATAATATAATATTCAGGTATGTTAATTAATCTCATACTGTGCCTATAGGCATATAAGTATACGTAAGTAATTATAATTACAATAACATAAAATAACAATGACAAATAATAATAAAAACAAAACACAAATATAATTGAGAAATATAAATCGATGAAATAGTTAAATTAAAGCGTGTTGCGATATCGAGTTCGAAACGAGTTCCACATATGTATTTAATGCATGCAAGCTAACATAATAATATTACTAATAATAATATGTATTAGAATAAATGTGTTTTTTATATTATGTTTTCTTGTATCTTATATTGATATATATATATATATATATATATATATATATATATATATATATATATTTGTTTAAGATTATAATTTGTATATATGCTATTAATTAAGGTGGAGGTAATATTAGTAATACGTGAGGGTTTGGTTATTATTGGGATATAGGCTTAATGAAATAAATATATAAATGAAATGAGATACTTTAGGATAAATTAATTATAATATATCAATGTTAAAGTCTCTAAAATATTGTATTATCAGTAGAAAATTAAATACATTATATATTTCATCAGAAAACTGAATAATATTAATTAGGGGTATATTTATACCACTTATTATATATTTATAATTAGGAATTATTAATGTAATAGTAACTATATTTTATTTTTATTTTTTTGTGTTTTATATATGTATATATATATATATTTGTATGTGTATATATTATATATTGAATTGTATATGTTAATATAATTAATGACTATATGTTATTATTAATGTATAAAACTATAAATATATAAATTACATATTAATAAATATTATATATTTTATATAATATATGTTATATTATATAATTATTATTAGAAGAAAGTATAGTTATTTACGTATACATTATACTATTACAATATTATAATTGTCTAAAATATTATAATTAATTTACCTTGATTTTTAACAGTACTAGTAACAATTATCTATTTTATTAATTGTAATTAATATTTACAATTAATGCAAATTTATTATTTATAATTATAGAAAATATCATATAAATTATTATTCAAATATTTTAGTATATTACAAAAAGAAATCGAATATATTATTTCTATAAATAAATGTTCTTTAATTTATAATTAATTTATTATTTATAGTAATTTTATTATGATTGAATCATTTCATTACACACTGAAATATAGATAATATGCGATGAGATACAAATTATGTTGGTTACCTTAGTAAATTATGTTATAATATACTATCTTTATATCCTTATATGTTGTAAATATATATGTAAAAAATCTGGAATGATCTACCTCACCATATCCGATCAATTGACTCAACTGTAACATTCAAATCAAAGCTCAAAACATACCTTTTTGCCCAATAATATATTGAAAGCACGTCCGAAAACTTCAATAAAGAAGTTGATGGAAGTGCCTAAACCAATTAGGTAACAGGTAACAGGTATATATTTGATCAGATAAAATATATACATTTTTTTAATGTATGTATACTCTAACTAGTTATACTCTAGACTACAATAAGTTATGTAATGTATTTAAATATGTCATTTATTTGTATTGTTAATATTTGTATAATATATGATATATATATATATATATACATTATTAATTTATTATATATAACTTAAATTATTATCATCGAAATTAATTTCATAATTAACAAAGGTAACTTTATATTATATATATATATATATATATATATATATATATATATATATATATATATATATATATATATATATATATGTTAGCCAATGTATTTTTTGATAACAAATATATTAATAATACTCAACATTAATAAGTGATAATATATAGTATTTAAATTGTTATGATATATACAACTTAATTAATACTTACTCTATAGAGAAATAATAAATATATATATATATATATATATATATATAAATAAGTTATACACTAATTTATAATATTTACATGGTTTTTCATATATGTAATAGCTTTTTTTAGAAGTTCTAAATCTGAAATATTTCTTGGTATATATTGAGTGATATCATCTTCTGTATAATCCGGCTTATATTGTTTTAATGTATCAATGAATTCTTCGTATTTTTTCGTAAGCACACTTACCTCATCTATATAATTTATTAATATATACATATGTCATAATAAATAGCATTAGTATATTATATATAGTATATTAACCGAGTATGTCACTTATTTTTTCATTATTATTTGTGTTTGTGAATTTCCAATATAAATCTATATAGTATTAACATATATATATATATATATATATATATCATATTTTTTGTAATATATTTAATTTTATTAAAATGTTTAAATTCAAAATTTAGTAGTAGTAAATACTGCATTTAATATATATTCGCGTACTTTTACATTTATATGCACTAAAATTGCACTATTGATATTGTGTATATTTAAATTAATAAAATAATAATTAATTAAGTAATCCTATATAAATAATTAAATAATTGGTGATGATGATAATTGTGTTGATTAATTTGTATTAAGCATATTTATATATTTACTTATCGTACATAAATGACATAATAAACTAAAAAGAATAATTTAACAATATAAATTAATTGTAAAATAATACTGATTTTCAGTGAATGAAGTTTAGAAATGTATAGACGATATATAACCGCCTAAAAGATATACATTTCTGAAAACAAATTTCAACTTAAAACCTTCTCAAGAATATACAAAGTATCGATATAATATATAACAATATATTATTAAAAAATAAGCATACTAACAATTATAAATATAATTTTTATATTTGTTATCAAATATTAATTAAGTTATAAGCATATATCTAGAGGTCATATAAGTCCCTAATACGGACACTTTAGATGTCTTAATACTGACACCCTATAACCAACGGGCGCGCAGCGTATGAACTATTCTGATTTTCATAAAAATCGCATGTTTTATAATATTAATACCACCAATAAAGCTAAATCTAAAATGTCTAGTATTTATATACTTTAATTATATTATTAATTAAAAAATAATAAAAAAAATTAATAATTAACTAATTAAATTAGAATAAATTGTTCATAAAATTAATTATAAATAATATAATTGTAATTTGTCTGATTGATTCATCAATAATATATAGTTTATCTAGTGGTATATATACCCTATAGGGTTTCTGTATTATAACACAGTGTGTCCGTATTCGTACATGGGTACCGAATACGGTCACCCCCGTTATCTTGTAATTAAAAGATAAATAAAATTTTAAATATCTATAATAATATAATATTAATATATTGTAATTTTTGAATCAAAATAATGACTAATAAAATGTTAAGACCATTTATTGTTAAAGTGTTAGTATTAGGTTACTTTCCCCTACTACTAATTAAATTTGTATTTGTGCTTAGCTGTTATTAGATTGTAATATATATATATATATATATATATATATATATATATATATATGTATATATATATGTATGTGTATTGTACTAAAGAATAACTAATATGATACTAATTGAACATTAAATATGATATCATAAAAGTTATAGGTAATATTAATGAAAAAGAATAAATATATATATATATATATATATATGTATAAATATATTCAATTAAAAAATATTATTATTATTATTAATATATATATATATATATATATATATATATATATATTGTTATCCTCTATACTAGCTTTTAGAAGATATATATCCTATCGTATTGATATTAGTGCCAATGTAGCCTAGGTAACGTGCCTGCAATATTTTAACTGTTGGTATATACCCGGTCAATGATGCCCTGTATTCTTTACAACCTCGGATTATCGTTATCTATTCAATATTAATTATAAATAAACGAGGTTTATCGATATTTTCGCGAATTGTAAGCATAATTATCATCATATTATAATTAAATTATTATGTTCACTTATTTATATAATATATATTATATTCTATATGTTATATATAACATATGCTATATATATATATATATTCTATTAATAAAAATTAATCTTGAAAATTCAAAAAAATATAATGAATATATTACATAATTTAACTTAATTGAGAGATTAATATTTAAACATATATAAATAATAACATCATGTATAATACAATTGTATATACGTACACGAAATACTTTGCCTACATAAGTTTAATATATATTTCTAGAAGATTATAAGATTTTATTTAAACTAAATATATTTGGAATGCATTTTAAATTAAATAATATTTATATTATAGATATATTTATATTTATATATTATATATATATATATTATATATATATATATATATATATATATATATATCATATACTTATGATTTACCTCATTATTTATATTTGTAAACATGGTGAAACAGGTAGAAGTACATCTTATCGTATTAAACAGTGTATTTACTTTACCTGTATAATATATAAATACGTCTAATATATGTATATGTTTTTAGATAAATAATTAATATTAATCAATACTAAATAATTACTATATTGTTATTATAGTTACTATATAAATTACTGTATACAGTCATTATATATAGTAATTAGTTATAAACTAATATTATACTTAATAATATCAAATAATATATATTATATAAATAACACCAGAAAATAATATACATTTAATATAATATTAATACGTATACAATCAATGATGTACTATATCAATTTGCTTATTTTATAAACGATTATCTGATATAATTATTATTTTATTATCGAGTTTATAATTAAAGCTATATATTTGTAATAGTTTCACGCTTTCGAGTTTTCATAAGAATATTCCAATACTATTAACATCTAAAATATAAACAAGATAATATATAATAGTATATTATACAACATACAAATTGGTATATGTATATATATATACCTTTTATGCAGTCTGATTCTTTCTTTGATGTAAGTGAGTCATATACACCTTGGCACATAACACAGTACAATGATCTACATAGTAATGCTATTATTTTATATAATTTGTAACCATTTACATATTATGTACAATACAATAATGGTAAAATACAATAACTACGATGTAATATTTTTTTAAGAAGTCGTGAATTACTATTTCGTTAGAGAAAACAGAATTTAAATTAAACAAAACAAATGATTTATGAGAGCCTATAGGCTATAGTTGTATACAACTCTATAAAATAGTACTACGAGAATCGACGCATAGCGTGCGATACTTCTTTAGAATATTGATTAATAAATATAGCATAATAATAAAACGAAAGTAATTAAACTGATGTATGTGTTGTGGATACACTAGGAATAGTAATACACATTTCTGGTGGACTAAGTTGTGTAGGTTACATGTGATGTAGTACATATTATGTTGTAAGAATATATATTGTTGTATCATATTTTATAAACAAACAAAAATAATTACATTAATCTAGTTTAATGAATACATATAATATTAATATAAAGTACACTAACACAATTTCTAATAACAAGGTTTTTATTAATACTAAATTAAACTAATATGTATTGATCATTATCGAGATTATCAAGTACTTGAAATATATATTATGCTGATGGAATAGTAATACATGTAATTATAATTATTACCATTCTTAGACATTAGTTAACATTTATGTTTTTATTTCGATGTCGGATAGATTTTCTAAAAAATGATTATATGAATTAAATATGTGATTTTAATATCAGATTTTCAATATCTAGATAGATATTATGTATCTAAAGTATGGAGAAGATATGTAGAATATAGGTATTTTTGGTATTTTTATTAATAGTATTAATTCAGTCATTAATATTCAGAAATATGAATTCAGTTAATCAAAGAGTATGTTATCAATGGCGTCAATAATTGTTTATTTTATTTACACTAAATGTTATTACTTCATAATTGTATATGCATGCACACACACACACACATATATATATATATATATATATATATATATATATATATATATATATATATATATATATATATATATATATATATATATATATAATTATTATATTTAATATACATTTTATTTGCATTTTGAAATAATCGAATATCTTCTGAATCTAAATATATGATTAATAGTAAATATAATTAATACATAAAACATACTTTTTTTAGGTATATTTCTAAATAATATAATACATAATTATATTATTAAAATTATGATAACATAATTACACATATATATTTAATAAATATATGTTAAGTATTAAATAAATGATATACGCATAGGTAAGGTTTTTCATAATAACGATGATCAGTATAAAGATCATATATATATATATATATATATATATATACTTATATTATAATATACTTAAGATGAAGAAGACTTTCACATGTTACGGATATATTAAATAATGACGAGTTTAGTGAATTTCAAAATTAAGTTATTAACGATAATTAGTTAATTAACGATTATTTTTATATAATTAAGTACACGTGTTGAAAACATTATATTTAATTCGCAATTAATACTAATTAATATGTTTAATTATATGTTTTAAATAATTACATTTATATATTACAAATTATATCACATATTGACTATAGTGACATTTATGTATGTATGTGTGTAAACTCCGTGAATAATTATACTATGTAATATTGAACAAAGTATATATATATATATATTACTACATATTAATAACTTAATATGAGTTATTAAATATACATTTATATTTATACTATACTAACTTATATTCATTTTAGTGAATTATTTGTATAACAATATATTCAAGTAGTTATTAAATATTGGAATTAACATAACATAAATTGTTAAATTAAAATATTGAAAATTAATATTATGAATAATTATAGAAAAAAATGATATGTATATAATATGAATATTATAGTAGTATATTATTACACATAATGTATATATTCGTACATTCATTTCCGGTGTAAAGACGATTTTCAAACATCGTCATATTATGAATGTATCTCTATACGATCTACTAATATTTAAATATACCAATATTAACGTAATCTTTATATCGTGATACAGAATATAGTTTAAATATTAAATTATATATTAAATATTAAATTATATATTAAATATTAAATTATATATTAAATATTTAATTATATATTAAATATTATATATATATATATATATATATATATATATATATATATATATATATATATGTATTACAAATTCATTATTATATGTATATTAACATTGTATTGGATTGCCACCATTAACATAGTTATTATTACAAAGAACATGTTCAGATACTTTACATACTCCAAAGTAATAAAATTGAACTGTATTAATATGTTTACTATTAAGTATAATGTACAATGTATCATAATAGTTTAATGATATAAACTATTATTTATATTTAAATATATATATATATATATATATATATATATATATATATATATATATATATATTATACATATATTATATAATACTATAATCTTATTATTACTGTATTAGTATTATGTATTATGTATATAGGTGTAATATATATAAACATATATGTTTATATCAATTATTAATAACTGTAATGGATTTCACTTCAGTGTATTACTAATATATAAATATACTTTATTATACGTTGTTATTATAATATTTATAGCTATTACTATTGTTATAGTGTGTACAAATGAATAAGGTGATGATAGTATATTTAACAACTATTGTAGGATAACAAATTAAGAAGAATTATATTTACAAATTTGTGAATACATTTTACGAATGATCGTTGACTCATTACCAACAAAATGTATTTCGATTAATTTTAAGATATGTTTCAATATAATTAATTTATAAATATAATTACTCTCTATTTTCGATATTTTCATATATTTTTACGATTTTAACATGCATTTTATTCCTATTTTCGATTATTATCATTTATTCATATATATTATTCATATATGTAACTATATAATAATATTTTACATTCATTTTTTGTATTTAATATATTTATTTATTTCACGTAACGTGTTTTCTTTAACCAACATTTCATATTTATACTATAACTTCATTAAATTAAATTATTTTTTTTAATTTTTAACATATTTTACTTTATTTAATATACAATATATATAGGTATATATTATATATATATATATACAATGTTTATAATATAAATTAACATTGTCCAGTTTTTATGAATTTTCCAAGAATAAGTTTTTTTTCAAATATAAATTTATTATCTATATCATATTCATATTCTGTATCAAGACATCCTCTTGCTGCATAATTCTGAATATATATATATATATATATATATATATATATATATATATATATATATATACATATAGTAATATATACGCTATGAAAATAATAAAAATATAATGTTATATTATTTAAAAAAATAACTAACGTATATTTACTATTTAAAATATATATATATATATTTATATTTGTTTGTAAACATTCATTCAGAAAAAACTAATTAATTAATATATATATATGTAATAATAATAATAATAATAATAATACTATCAGAATAGATACAAAAGCAAGAATATATTATCGAGGTATCTATGTTTTGAGTAAAGTTTCGATGATAAAATACAAATATAAAATAAACATATATATATAAAACATAACAATTATACAATTTGTTTTTTTTAAATAACAATAAAAAAAATTAATAATAATAATATTAATTATAATAATTTTTTTTAAATAATTATAATAATATTATAGAAAGACTTTTAATTGTTTTTTTTTGATTTTTGGTTTTTTTTTTAAAATAATAATAATAATATATAATTAGTATAAGAATTTTATAAATAAATAATATTTCTGAATAACAATATCAAATAAAAATATACAACTAAACTTTAGCTCTACTCATCATGTTTAAAATAATAAATACTATTATTACTTTATAATTATAAATGATAAAATGTCAAATAAAAAATTGGTAAGATATAATAAAATTAAAATTTGTATAATAAAATGTAAATATAAATTAAGGACGTTTATATAATCTGGTAAAAATATAAAAATATAAAACGAAACTTTATCTCTAACTCATCATGTTTAATGAAATAATATATAATTGTAACATTATAAAAGGTAATGAAAAAACTAGGTAAGATATAATAAAATTAAAATAAGTATACAAAATATAAATATTAATAAAAGACGAGACGTTTATTGATATATATATATATATAAATATATATATATATATATATATATATATAATTTATATGTATATATATAACCCTATGGTTTGTGTATCCTATGAGTATATAACAATATCCACTACATGCATCGTGTTGTTGTACTTTATTGGAAATTAAAATTATTACAATAGTTAATAGATATTAAAATTATTTATATTTTTAAATAGTAAGTACAATATAAATAATAAAAATATGAAGTATACAATTTATTAATTTAAGATGTCTTTATATTTATATTATGTCGCATAAAGTAGTATATATACATATAACTTCAAACAAATTAGTTAATATAAAAACAATAAAATAAACAATATATTGATTTTTTACAAATAATATGAATATACATATTACCTTTTATATGTCGTATATTATAATATAGTATATATATATATATATATATATATATATATATATAACAATATATATTGATTATAATTGTTGTTGTATTATTAAAGGTGTATACCATGTATACCCTACCCAGTAAATATTTGTGTTTTTTGTCCGTGTTTTAACTCGTGGAAAAGACCGACGTTTTTTTACACGATTTGTGACATTTTATAGGATTTAAATTAAAAACATAATTATAAGTATATGTTTTCTTTTGGTAGTCGGATCTACGAACCTTCATTTGCGGTTAGCTACTAATTATATTTAGATAATATGCTGATGTGTTTAACTTCCTACAGATCAGAATAGGTTCGATAACTACAGATCCATCAGTTATATCTCGTTATATATCTTATGGTTTTGTTTAAATGTGTATTTCAGGAAAAAAGAGCATAGCTGTACATGATAATAGCAATTTTGATATTGACGAAGTCAATTAGAAATTTTGTATTTCAGAAATTGTTGTTGAAATATATATATATATATATATATATATATATATATATATATATATATATATATATATGTATATATATATATATATACATATATATATATATATATATCTAGTTAAGTAGTTTATTTATTTATTTTAGTTATGGTTTTTTTTGTATTTTGTATTTCAGAAATTGTTGTTGAAATATATATATATATATATATATATATATATATATATATACATATATATATATATATCTAGTTAAGTAGTTTATTTATTTATTTTAGTTATGGTTAATGTGAAGTAATTTAACATAATTTCATAATTGTATATAGTCGTATATCATTTGTATATATATAGGTAGTAAATATCAGATGTGTAGATATTTATACGTTGAGGACCGAATACACAACCACGAGGAACATCTATTGCAGGATAGTTGTATATGTTGTCGGTGTATTATATATTATAATGAAAGTTATTGTTGTTAAGTATGATTTTATTAGAGTCATTAGCGTGATGTATCACGTATAAGGAACGTTCATGTTATGTACTCATGTATTGTAGTTTTAAATACATTATTTTGTGATATCAAATACAGCTTCGAGCCAAATAGTATAAGTATAAATAATGCTAATTTTGGATATTTACATACATATATGTCAATACATAATTGTATCGGTATTATTATTTGGTTTATATTCATTTTGTCTATATTATGTAATGTATTATTCATGATATGTTAAGTTGTGTGGTTGTAATTATGTTGTCTGTGATATTATTGTTTTAATTATCATGTGAAATTGGCATGTTGTATACATTTATGTAGCAGGTAAGTTTATGAAAGGTAGAACAAGTTTAGTTTTCATTTACTTTGTATGGTGTATTATTATTAATATCCATACAGGTTTTAAAATGTTTTTATCTTATATATGGATCAATATATCCTAGAGTACTTGGGTTTGATATTATTGATTGTGTACATAGTATATTAAAGTAGATTGACCTGAGAAATTTATCGTATGCTATGTATTCATATGTGGTTCTTAATTTAGTAATACATAATATTGCAAAATACCGGTATTAAATGTTACAGACATATTTAGTTTTATTTTTTAGTAAGTTGTCAACTTTTTTTATATATTAATGTAATATTATTTTTTTATATAAATATTATATGGTGATAAAATTGGGATTTTAAATCACTCTTTAAACTCTTTAAAGTAATTTTGTTATAGTGAGAGCATATATTTCTGTTTATAATACTTTTATCTCTTCTCAATTATAATTATGTTGTATTGATATTTCGATGTTTAGATATCTCGAAAATGTAGATATCCAATAAGGATTAATGCATCCTTTTTTGAAATTAATAGATGTAATGGGCATGTATTTAAAGTATATATTATAAGTATTGATTTATGTTATGTATGGCAATATCAGTATTATTGTAGTCGAGAATTACCTGAATATATAATTTATTTGTATATTTTTCATTATTAATATTTTGTAGTCTACGATATTTAATAGTTATTTTAGGTGAGATATTTTCCTATACATTTATATGTATAAATATATAGACTATTGTCTAAACACATATAATTTAAGTGTATTTCATAGAAGATACATTGTGCTTGATGTTATTTATAATATTATATATAAAATCATAACAAGTTTCAATAACTTCCTGATGGCAGAATTAAAACATATATAGGTTATTAACAGTTTTATTGATACAGATATATACATGTATAATACAGTATTTGACAGTTATATTGTAATCGATAAATTAAAATCCTCATTTAACGAATTATATATATATATATATATATATATATATTTATATATATATTATAACATTACCTGGATCATCGCACGCAGAAAATGATGAATTTGCATATGCCTTACAAGTAGCACATGCGCTGTAAAATGAGGTGAGTGTATCCGTGTTATCAAACATATGTACACATATCAATATACTATACCATATATGCTATACTAATATGTCATCATATCATTATATAATTATATAAAAATCATATTGAGTGGATATATAATCAAATAGTTATATTATTAATTGCTCAGTTGACTAAGGCGTCATACACACGAGCAGTAGGACGTGGGTTAATGCACCGTTCGGACCATTACAAAAGGTATTAACATAATATTTAGAAGTAATCTTATATAATTGTTTATAACTAAATTATCGGCCATCGTTAAAACCACGAATGTCATAATATGAGGGAAATTAGATCCATATGGATATAATTGAAAACTTCACCTAAGTTATTGGATGGGATGAAAGGACTCCACATAAAAAATATAACAATAACAACATTTAACAACAATTATTATTTGAATATATAAATATTGTTTTAAATATTTGTTCTAATATTAAAATTTTTTATAATATTGATATCCCATACAGAAACTTAGATGAAGTTTGTATTAATATATAACCAAATTGCTCTTATGTTGCTTCGAAGCCGCTCTCGTATCAATATATCCATAGTGTTAACGAGAGCCGATCATTCATATATATTCACTCTTATCAATTATAAATATTATTTGAAGACATATTTGAATGGTTCGTAGGTGGATCCTACATGGATTTGTACCACGTCATACTACACATATGTCTGACGCATTAGCCAACAGTTATATATATATATATATATATATATATATATATATATATATATATATATATATATATATATATATAAATATATTATATTCAAATATTATAAATATTAATTTAAATAGTTAATTTATATATTTTCTAAGGGTTATTATCTAGTTGCAGTAGCTTATTCATGAAGGTATAAGTGATTCACTGGTCCGGTTATTAGTTGGTAAGACGATGTATATATATTCTTATTTTCCTTATAGTATATTGATGATATGAAATTACTTTTTTTAGAAAATATTTACCATCATTCAAAGAAAAAATTATAAAAAAATCGCCTTAGTTAGTGATGGTATCAAGGAAGCAGAATAGATGCTAAAAAGAATTGAGCTATCAGCAAAATGTATATGGCTAAGCATGAACACAGGCAAGACAAAATACTTGTAATACAACAACAACCAACAGTTTGATATCAATACTATAGATGGAAGAGACTTGAAAATAGTTTAAGATTTCAAATATCTAGGGGCATAGCAGCGAAATTATGTCAAAATCAGAAAAGCGCAAGCTTGGAGAACCTTCTATCAAATTAGAAACATCTGGAAGTCAAAATTAGGCTAATGATTGCAACTGTTGAATCCGTTATGTTATACGACTGCGTAACATGGACCTTAATAAACTCACTACTCAAAAAACTGTATGGAACATATACTAATATTCTGAGAATGGTTTTAAATATCCAATGGACAAATAAAATCAAGAATCAAATACTTTATGGAGAACTAGAAAGATTATAGAGCAAGATCAGAAGAAGAAGATTAAAGTTTGCCGGCACATACTCACGAAGAGATGACGAGGTAGTTTCGGATCTGGTTTTGTGGCAGCCAACCCATAGAACTAGAAGGCGAGGAAGACCACCTGCTTTATATATATATATATATATATATATATATATATATATATATATATATATATATAAATATATATATATATATAAAGACTAAGGAGCATGATAACCTCTCTACGAGAAAATGATCTACGAGCGGCTATGATGAATTGTGATGTTATGAAGTATATAACTGTCCGGAATCAATAACAAAAATCCCGAAATCAGCAAGTAAGCATATACATATAAGTGTATATAAGTCGGAAACATGCGTCCTCGTGATATATCATAGCAACAGATTCAATGAACGTGTTTGTATAGCTTCGAAATCTGCGTTTACCAAATTACGGAGTACGGATAACGTTGACCAATAGCATTCACTAAGAACACATGTTATTCTTACATATCACAATAACATCCGCTTGAAACTATGAAACACGTGTAGTGTTCGCTAAACTATGTGTTTTGAAGTACACTTTAGTATACATATGTGTGCAACTTATCAACTTTAATAACTTTACAAATCTAACATATATATTCATTCGTATTTAATATATATTTGATATATTATATACCTATATATATATATATATATATATATATAATTTTAAATAATGAATGATACTAACTTGAAATTTGTTGATGAAGATATTATAAAAACTCCACATAATATCAATATTTTTAATATAATTTGTATCGATAAATACATTCTCATGTACGTAAAATCTCAAAAAAACTAATAATAATTTAAAATTAATAATAAATAATATATTATAAATATAATATAACGTGATATTTATGAGATTTTTAAATTAATATTTAATAATATTATACCAATTCATTAATACAAGTATACATATAGAGTTATATATATATATTAAATGACTAACCTACAATTATTTTATTATATTGAATATATATCAAGTGTAAAATAATTAACCTATTGTATATATATAAAAACATATGTATAAAGTATAATATCATCGTAGGTTAATATAATGTAATATATATATATATATATATATATTATACAGATATGTTACGAGATATCTACACTTTAGCCTATATAGTAATCGCAACTTACGTACGTAAAACAAATACCTAACCCTAAATAACCATAACTTATATATCATTAACATATACGTCGTTAAACTTCAATAAAATATCAATAAATAACTGATATATGTTCGCTAAACTACGCGCTTTATCTCCGTATATATCTAGTTCTGGTTATCATTTCACAACGTTATCGGATAGCTTACGTCGTTAAACGTGATCCGTACCGTTAGTAACCTACCTAACGCAAAGATAGCTTACTTCGGTGTCGCTGTAGTGTTTATGTATTAGCTACACGCTTACTTCATCCTATCATCGCCCTCTCTCTCATTATTACGGTTATTCTCACTAGGAGAAGATATACCCATCATAAGTGGAATTTCTATTCTATAATCGAACTTATACCACTATATATAGTAGACCACATTAGTATATTAAATAATATAGTATTCTATATACATATATATATATATAGTAAAATACCAAAATACGGTATACTATATCTCAGTAGTATATACATCACTCTAGCATACTAATATACTAGAGTATACTACACTAGTAACTCTAGGACATAGCGTGCACCCAACTCTAGGACATAGATATCGCGGGCGTTACGCGTGCACCCGACTAGAAGGACATGGACTCCGCGGGTGGTCTGAGACGACCGTTGTCCGTAGCGATGGACGGTACGAAGTCCGGTCTCGACTTCTCGAACCGGTACGACGAGAAACAACGATACGTTCACCGAGCACTTCCGGGTCTGCCGCACAGCGCTTCAGCGCAGGTTATTATGGCAGCGGGTTACTATGGCAGCGGGTCACCGGCGCTCGTAGACTATTCTCTCTTCGGGCGACGGCATAGAAAAGATATTGCTCTTTATCTGAAGCCCTTTAGAGGAGATCATAATATAATTAATGTATATACTTCATACGAAAAGAATGTACAACTTTCTTCTATTAAATATTTATTATTATTTATTTATTATTATTATTATTATTATTATTACAAATTAACAGATTAACATTGAACTGTGTTTTTCTTAATAAATATACCATAAAATGAACTACACACATTTTATTTTATTAATCTAAGGTCATGCGACAGTCTTGTGAAGTTTAACGTGTAGTTATATACAAATTGTGTTATATATAAAATAAATTATAAAAAAAAGTATTTTAAACCTTTGTAATGAATTATTTGTTATCAAATTTGAACACGCTATTTATTTTATATTAATAGAATAGAAAATATAAATAATAGTATTTTTGTTAATATATCGCGCACTGTCCGTTCGTACGACCCGCGTACTAGGCGCGTGTACAACATACGTTAAGGTGGAGTGAATAGCTATGTATTTACCACGAAAATGATATCGACTGGGTTCGGTTAATAAGAGGAAGTACTTATAAGTATAAATCCGAAGATGTGTTTTTAAAACTGATACCTGCAAGGTATTAAACAATCACCTAGAAGTTAAACATGCGGTATGTAGGTACGACGTACACTGTCGTACACTGTACACCGCACGTGCGATGCACGCAGTGAAGTACATGGTTAATAAGCATGACTGTAGAAGTATTTAATAAAAAAAATTGAAAAAATATAATATTTCTATTTTTCCTAGTAAATCTAGGAATAATATTTATAAATAATAATTTAATTAATTATAAATAAATATATTAATAAAACGACATAATTATTAATTATTGTATATTATATTATTGTTACTATTTTATATAGTCATATATATATATATATATATATATATATATATATATATATATATATATATTTATATATACGTTTTATTAATATATTATTAATATATTTTATTTAATATATTTTTATTAATAATAATAATAATAATATCAGATTGGCAAAAGCCTGGATGAAAGAAAAAACATAGCTTGTCGAGTCTTTCACCCAATAGATTATAAGGAGAAAATTTGATAATTATATTAATATAATTAAAATAAAATAAAGGATAGGATAACATTATACTTAATAAGATAATTACAAGTATATTATTAATATTTACACAAAACAATTAATACCAAATTAAATAAAAACAAAATTTAAATTAAAAAAAAAAAATTAAAAAATATTGTTTTAAGTATCAATTTTACATGTAATTTATATTGGTGACACGCATATTGACAATGGCGTCTCAACTTTGAAGGTGTGGGTTCGTCAAGTCCTATGCCTTAAGGAGCATACTTGCGCCAAGAGCATGAACACTGGCAACATTTACCGCCAATAAATGCACCTTTACTCCCAACTACATACCACTATCGCTAATAATGCCACTCAATATAACACATCCAAAAATCTAAATAGAATTAATACATTTTGTTTTTATTTGATTTTCTAAAATAATTAAAAGTAAACAAATTTATAAAAAAAACATCAACGATAAAATAATAATAGTAAAAAACTCCTCATAATCTTAATCATCATTTCATAAAATAATAAAATAAAATTATAAGTTAAAAGGGTATAACATAAATATAAAATATATAGTATTAAATAAAAATAAATAATAAAATATAATATAAATAAAATATAAAGTCAATAATCAATAGTCATACATAATAATCATTAATATCATTAATCAATATATATCATTAGTCAATTATTACTGATCATTATCATTAGTTTATTATCTTTAGTCAAATATCATTAGTATAATTATCATTAATTCGTTATCCCAATTCAGTTATCATTAGTCAAATTCGTATCATTAGTTAATTATAAATAAAGTTAAAAAAAAATTAAAGTAATTAAATTCACTTACTCTTCCTAAAATATAAAAACAATGTATATAATCTATAAAATAAAAAAAAGCGATAAAATAAAAAGTATAATTTTTTAAAGTGTTAATTGTAAAATGCACTATTAAAATTAAGTGTTATTATATACACTTATCAACATTTTTTATAATTTGTACTAAATGATTTTAAATTATTTTTTATTCTTAAAACTTTTTTTAAATTATTCCATAACTGTGGTCACATATTGGATATACAAAAATATTTTCTTTGCGTCCTTATTTTTATTCTATGAAATAAGAGATTATGTAAGACTTTATTTTAAATAAATTCTGTAAATTCAAAGGTAGAGAATACTTTCTGGCCCTGAACATGAATTTAACAGTATTCAATTTAACAATATCATCAAACTTTAAATTATTATATTTAAAATAAAATGTATTGTTCATTAATTCATTATTACATATACATCTTAAAGCTCTTTTTTGTAACATATTAATTTTTAGAAGGTTCGAACTATAAGTATTTCCCCAAATATGGGTACAGTAATATAAGTGGGAATTATAAAAAGAATTATAAAGTAAAACTAATACTTTACTATTTAATTTTAATTTTACTTTATTTAAAATAGCAATAGATCTTGATAACTTTGTGCATACATAATGTATTTGTCTATTCCAGTCTAATTTATTGTCAATAATAATACCCAGAAATTTTATCATTTCTATGTTACGTATTTCTTTATTATCAATTTTAAGTTTTAATTTAACATTATCATTTATATTTCTTATATTGAATAATAAAATATTAGTTTTATCTATATTTAATGACAATTTATTAATATTGAGCCATACATATAATTGATCAATTCCACATTGCATTTTATTTTATCATCCGCAAATAAAATAGGTTTGAAAATAGAGGATATATTAGGTAGATCGTTTATATATAATACAAATAAAATAGGTCATAATACAGATCCTTGTGGAACTCCACACTTAATATTTTTTAAATTAGATTTAATATCTTTATTAAATACATATTGCATCCTATTAGACAAATAGCTCTTTAAAAGGACTAAAGAAATATCTCTTATCCCATATACATATAGCTTTTTTAAAAGAATATCATGATTTAATGTATCAAAAGCTTTTCGTAGATCAATCGATAATATAGCACATTTATTTAGATTTTCAAGCTTTTGACAAACAGTTTCAATAACAGCTACTAAAGCATCTGCTGTTGAAATTTTATTTCTAAACCCATATTGACATTTACTTATTATATTAAATTTATCTAAACATTTTAATAATCTATTTTTTATTAATTGTTCCAGAATCTTAGAAAATTGTGGTAACAAAGAAATTGGCCTATAATTTTCTGGTTTAGACTTATCAGATTTTTTAAATAATGGTATCACTTTAGCTATTTTTAAAATATTAGGAAAAACCCCTTCAGAAAAAACTCTATTAAACAAATATGATAAAATTGGACTAATTTCAATACTAATTTTTTTAATTAAAAACATATTTATGTCTGAACAATCATTACTATATTTAAGTTTTGAATTACTAATTTCTTCCTGAATTTCAAAACTTGATGTAGGTAAAAAAAAGTGTATTATTATAATTATTTGTCATTATTTATCATATATTATTATCACATAAATTTGTATTTATTTGATCAGATAATTCTATACCTATAGTACTAAAATAATTATTAAGATGATCTTCAGATGAAGGAGTATTTAATTCTTCATTAGATTGTATTTTTTTTTTATTTAATAATTTATTTATTACAGACCAAGTATATTTACTATTATTACTATTATTATTTATTTTAAATGAATAATATAAATATTCAGACCTACGCAATAGAGATGTAAGAATAATTTTATATTTTTTATAAAATTTAAATTTTTCCGTTGTCCAATGTTTTATTAATTTCTTATACATTCTATTTTTTTTATTTATACATTTAATAAGACTAAAATATAACCATGGTTTATTATTTTTACTCTTTTCTTTAACCTTTATCATAGGACAATGAAGGTTAAATAATTGTATTAAGTTATCAATGAAATAATTAAATATTGAATTTATATCATTATTAGAATAAATATAATCCAAATCATATTTAGATATACTTTCTCTAAATTTTAATATTGATTTATCATTTATTTTTCTTATAAATTTATATTTTTTAAAGTATTTTTTCATTTTTTTATTATTATTTTCATATATAACATAAATAGGTATGGTCACTAATGTCACTAATTATAATCCCGTTACTTATGGGTTTTTCATTAACATTACAATATATATTATCTATTAATGAATTTATAGTATTTCCATATCTTGTTGGTCTGGTTACTAAAGGAAAACATCCCATACTATAAATTGTATTTATAAAATGTTTATTATAATTATTATTAATATCTAAAATATTAACATTAAAATCCCCAACTCAAAATAAATTATTCTTTACTGAAAGCATATTAAAATTATTATATATAAAATCGCTAAAATTAATTATATTTGATTTCGGAGATTTATATATCACACTAATAATTATATTTGTATTACTTATATTTAATGATATAGTGACTATATCTAAAATATTGGGTATTGATATACATAAATTATCTAATGTATTATAAATCAAATCATCTTGAATAAAAATATACACACCACCACCAACGTTATTATTTGTGATACCATTATTATTTCGAACTACATGAATACTATTATATTTATCAATTGTATAAATATCTTTATTTATTTCTTGAAACCAAGTTTCAGTAATAACTATAATATTAAATTTAAATTTACATTCATCTAATAAAAAAATGATATCATCAACATGTTTAATAACACTACGTGCATTTATATGTATAATAGAAATTCCTTGATTAGACTCTATGTCTATTGAATCAATATTTAAATAATTACAATTTACTTTTGGAATTATATTCATAAAATCATCTGACATATATTTAGTATTATTATTGATATTATCACTATTAATATAAACATTGTATGTAAATTCAATATCATTAATGTCAGAAGGACAATTAGCATTGTTTATCATTATATATATTAAGTAAAAGAATATAAAAATATAAAAATGTATATAAATATAAAATAAATGGATTAATAAATGTAACAAATATATGGATTATAAAATATATACAACACAATATAACTAAAATAATTATTATATATATTATTATATTAATATATATATATATATATATATATATAATGTTACTATATAGAATATATATGATATATTTATTGATATACCACAACAATTTATTTAACAAAATAACGATTTAATATTATGAAATATGTCCAATTGTATAAATGTGCCTATAATTTTTTGTTTGTATATTTAAAAAAAAAATTTCTATAGTATGTGGAAATATATATTTTATGTGATTTTAATTTTTTACGCATATCCATACATTAATAGTAATTTTTAACTCATTTGTTAGCATACATATTTTCGATATAGCAATTTATAGTGTATAATATAGTATATTATGGTATAAAATGCGTACTAGGTTCTAGTTCACCATCAATTATAAAACCTATACCAAAATATTTGTCATTTAATAATCTATAAGTTGAAAACTAGGTGTTATACGTTTATGAAAATCACTCCACCTTAACGTGCATTAAGGGTGATCACAAAATAAAATAAATAATGGCTACATAATGGCTATAGGCTACAGCCATTCATATTTATTAATTCACAAGCTTCCCTATACCGACTCTCATACTACCATATCGCTACTCTGAGTTCCTAAAATCGATAAATTATTTAAAATTAATTCTAATAAATATCTGCTTAATCGTAAATTAATAATTATATTATATAATATAATAATATTATTTTATCAAATAATTATATTATTAAATTAATACATTTAAATATTAGTATTTATTTTTTAATAAATTGTTATACAATTCACATTTTTTATTTTGGGTAATGCTACAATTATTGAAACAAAATGCGTTATCGCAAAAAAAGTTTAAGAACTTCTGCCTTAGATTCCCCATATCATTACAAATTATAAATAACCTCGAGATTTAATTGATAAATTATAATTGATAATTATCAATACAATTCTGCCATTTATCATATTAACAATATGACACATCATTCTTCCTATCCAATAATTTTATAATTTTATAATAATAATGAATTCATAATTGATTATTAGACAGTGTTAATGATATATAAATAGAAATGGCTATATATATTTTCAGTTTTATATTGCGCAATATCAATAATAATAATAAAAACTAGTATGTTATCGACATTTCTGGTATAAATAAATTTAAAGATGCTATATTAAATTGAGGGAAAATATTTAAATTCTACAAATCTGAATCCATTCATCAAGACTATGGTGACTATAAGTTTAACTCCGAGATACACATTAGTTATGCATTATGCATACTGGTTTATTTAACGAGGTGACAAATATCATTTTCGAATTTAAATAGATATTTAATATATAGAGTATTATTAAAACAAATAATGTTGATATTTTCATATTTACATACATATTACATATTTACGATAATATAATACAATATATATAGCTATAGCAGGTCATATTTCTGAAATTACGGGTTACTTAATTTTAAAAATTGTTAATCTGAGATTTGTTAATCTGGATTTACTTCCTTAATATTACTATGCGTGAAAACAATTGAAACTGGTTATACATATTTTAAATATTAACTATTATTGAAATGAACTCTTTCAAATATGATGTTGGAAATATTGATTAATTGATTAATAAATATATATAAACATTAAACACCGCTATCCGTTTATAACACTATATTAAACTTATATATATATATATATATATATATATATATTTATGTATATAACAAATTGAATGTTACCTGCTATTATAATAACATTACCACGTATACATGTAGGCATTACACTCTGGATTTGTGGATGAGTCGTCGATTATTAAATATCCACAACAAGGAGAAATAATGCAGGTTAGTACGTTCATAATGTATAGCTATGTTTCATGACATACACATACATTTATAGTTTGCATTAATTAACTGTGAACGAATTAATCTCGCTTTATTACTTATGTTGTACAATTATACTTATTATTAATATAAAAGCATAAATAATAGAAAATATAATTGATGTATCTAATAGAATGCCATTTAAAAGAAATAAGAACTAATAATATGTTATTTAGATTTATTTATCATAAACTAAAAATATAAAAAAACTTTAAAAAAAATATATATGCATCTACATAATATATACATAATTTCATATACGTATCACTAATTAATATATATATATATATATATAATATTTATTTATTGAAATCTCATATATATATATATATATTGAATACAATACAAATAGCGGATACAAATGAACCCCTCAAGAAGTCATAAACTTGTACATGTTTAAAATAACTGTGAGAGTAAAAAATACAAAAAATACAATACAAATAGTAACCTTTTTTTTCTTGTGTTTTGATTAATCGTTTATTAAGTTCTTGATAAACACAAGAACTGCCTGGAGTCGAACCCGGGACCTCTGGATTACTAGCTTTTGGTTGTCCCACTGAGCCATCGACCCAAGACAGTGTATATATATATATTATATGCTGCAGGCCTCTTCTACTGGAGATCTATCAGCCGCTGCAACAGCATACGGAGGTGGTTCTTACACGAACCAAGCGTTCCAAGCCACCGGAAACAGACAATCGCAACATATGCAATCTTCACCCGGTAGGGGGTACGACTGCATAACAAGCAGATATCGGCGATATTCTGATCAGTTTAATAGTCAGGTTAGATGTTAGATGCATCTATAACGACTTACATGTAAGTAGATGCCCTAAGTCGTTATAATCATTATTAATCATTGTTCGTAATTATATATATATATATATATATATATAATGGATTATAATATTCATAATTAAACGTTTTCATTTTACTTGATGAATTAAGGAATTATACTATCGAGATTATATACATATATATTGGCGACAGCAACATAACATATTATTAATTATTTAGAAGCCCTCTAAGGAGAAAAAGCATATTATAATTATAAATTAGAAAACGACATAGAATATAAACTCAATTATTCTTATAAATATTAGTATTGTTATTATATGAAAATAGCGTCGTGTATCTCGTAATAGAGAAAGTCGTTTTCCCAGAATACCCTGACTCCGGATTCGTTCAACATGGCTCCCATTACGATGAAAACGTGGACCATAACGCACGCCACAAACGAGACTTCTAATATATCAAAGTTTATAATTAGAATATATGGTTCAACATATTGAATATATACAATTAGGTATTAACCAGATATATATATATATATATATATATATATATTAACTGGTAGATAGGATCCCAAATGTATGTATGTTTTAATATATACCAAATTTATAACTATTTAAGAAAATACATATCACATATTATTGATGAACTTATAATCATATTTCTAACCCACGAGTTATAATTAATTTAATTTAATTAATTAAGTTTCAAATCGGTTATTTATATGTATTGCATTGTACTTTGACCTAGATATAATTATACATTACGACACGTATTGTTCTACGCCCGATGGAACTATTACATCACATCTAATCCATAATCATAATATGAATCGAGATGAAAGTTTATCTTAAATACATGCCGTACCATCTCACAATAAACTTGATTATGTATATATAGGGCATATGAGAAAGTCTATCCATAGAAAGACAGGACAATTAAATTATCGGATATCGTGGATATATCGTCTAACGTTTGATTTAGCGACAGATAATAATAAATACACCACATTAATAATATATAAACATATATTTTAATATAACTCGTCTGAAAGCCATTAACGTCGCCATATAGACCGTGGAAGTTCGTGAAGTGTACCCTGTGTCAGTGGATGGGCATAGTGATGTTCATATGCGTCATCGGAGGCTGCGGTTACGCCGTCTACAATGGAGGTAGGTTACGTAGTAGTATCGTAGTGATGATGGCCGCCGTGTTATTCGCCGCGGTATCTATTCGAGTCTGAAGCATCGTGTGTTCACGCTTTATTATAACCACATAGCGTTCGAAAGTAATAACATTCTATAGATAATTAGTCAATTATAATTTAGTTCCTGAATGAACACACATGTTATGCTAACTTATTAACAGTATATCTATCTTATACGTATACATTATGTCTACCTTATAATATAGATCATTAACACAATATTTAAGTGGTATATAATAGTATATTATACAACTATTTTATAAGGTGGATATATTAAGTACACTACATATAATATATCGTATATATATATATATTGATTTTAATTAATAACAATATTATATTGAATATACAAATAGAAACATGGTTGCAATTGTAAATAAGTGAAATTAAAAATAAAGTAAACAATAAATATATAAACAATAAAAAAACTAGTTATCTCTATATTTAATAATACTGAATTGTTTCTATAAATAATATCGACTATAACAATAATAATTATGTATTAATACTAATTAATATAAATGTTATAATAAATAATTATATTCATTTTTAATTAATATAGTGATCAAAAGATGAATTCAAATTAAAAAATATATATACCAGTTGCATAATTACGTATATGATATATAACAAAGTTGTAAAATTAATATTAAATATCTGTATTATTATATGTATATAATTAGTATTTAATTAAATATTTATAAAAACTCGGATGATTTTATCCTCATCCTATTCATAATGTGTACAATATCATATTATATTAAAGTATGACGGAGAAAAATATGATCATAAAATATAGCCTATATTATATTAGCTAGATGTTATAATAATATGTTGCGAATGAATATATAACTTACTTTACTTTTTTTTATATCTTACTTTTATTTTCGTTCGACCTCGCTTTGCAATCTCCCCGATGTCGATCATTACTTTCCGGATCTGATCAATATCTTTTAGATATATCTATATAGATGTCTTCCTTTAGATTGTCTATGTAAGAATACTTTTGTCTTTCACGATTTCTCCTGCACAACTTTGGTTCCCAAAATTAGATTATGAGCTATTTCATCATTGTGGCATAGCAATGACAGAAAATGACATAGAGTATTTTATTTGATATCTTATCATGCCATGCTACATTTAACACAATTCTCAGTAATTAGTGTAGCAACCGTATATTTTTATTCGTAGCTTTTTATCGATAGTCCAGATTGCACTTCCGTATAAGAGGATTGTATCTATGGTTACATTGAAAATACTGATCTTTAAATTTGTATCAAGTGTAGAGTTCCAAAGTCTTATAATTGTATGACAAGCCCGCAATGCCTTTGCTTTTCTTATATGTACATCTTGATACGAGCTTGCCATCCATGATACTAGATATTTAAAGCTGTATTGTGTTATTGCGTGTATATTGAAACTGGAATGGGATGAATGAACACCATTTTATTTGAGTTTAGCTTCAGTAAAATGATCTCTATTTCGATTTTAATACTTGTGAATAATTCCTGTGCTTTCTTGATTTTATTCGTAATAATGGAAATGTCATCTGCATAGCTTAAATCGGTGATTGTTACAGTTGGATATCATCTGCTTAGTCGTTTAGTTAGCAATACACCGAGTTCTTCTTATCATTTTAAAGCAGTTCTTATAGCTTAATCTATTATAGCTTAATATTAATCGATTACGATTACAAAAAGGAATGCTGCTAATGTATCACCTTGTAATACACCCGCTGTAATTGTAAAAGTGTCAGTATCGCCATCTGGTATTAATAATCTAGCATGTGTATTCTCGTGGAGTGTCGATATTGCGGATACTATTGATTGCGGAATTCCATAAGCATATAGAATGTTGCGCAATATATATCGTTGATACTGTCAAAAGCCTTTCTGAAATTTATGAATATGATTATTGATTATAAATTGTTTTCTTTCTATTCTCCAATTAATCTTCTCAAGTATATGAGTTGTCATGGATCTTCCTGGCCTAAAACCATTTTGACTATACATTAGAATAGGATTTATAAATGGTTGAATAGTATTAAGAATAAGTTTATTTCAATTTTTGATAGTTAGATACCTCTATAATATTTATATCATTTAGATTACCGGATTTTGTAAAAAAAAAAAAAAAAAAAAAAAAGTATTATATGGCATTTCGACGCATGTCATGATTAGTCCTTTCATGGATCATCAGGACTTCATTTGCATATTTAAAAATTATTTCATCAAGTTTACAATATGTTAATGCTTCAGGAGCTATGTTATCTGGACCAGCTTCATCTAGTAGCATCAGCAGTTCCATCTATTAATTTATTATTTACTATCAAATATTCAGAAGATGTGAATTCAGTTTGTGGGATATTTAGCTTGTTTTGTGTGAAAATTATTTCTGGTATAAATTCTTCATTTTCAGGGTATTGATCTGTTCATTGTAAATTGTTGATTTGTTCATACCATTTCTCAACTCTTTCATCATTGTTAGTAGCTTTTTTAGTATTCTTTCTTCCAGTTATGGCATCTATGAATTCAGTATTTTGCATGTTTTACTAAATTTTTGCATCCTCTATATCTTTTACAGCAGTATTAAGTTGATTAATTTAATCATTTGCATCTTGCAGATTCAATTTTTCTAATTGTAAGAATTGTTGACTTTCTGTACTGTTTATTTAAATATGTCTCAGCAAGCTCTCCGTTAGAATTTATTAATTCATGGAAAGTATATTTGTTTGTGGATGTTTTACGAAGTGTACATTGAAGTCACCAATAATAATAAGAAAATTATGCTTTGGAATTGAAACGGTTTCGTTAGTTAATTGTTCGTAATGGTATTATGCTTCCTTACTACCTTCACATGGTGCGTAATGTATTATTGTAGTATTTGGATTTCCATCAAAGTATGTTATTATTATAAGTTCGTTCCATTTTATTATCCCAGATAATGATGATAGTGTCTTCTTATTCAATATGATACTAATTCTTCCTAATGATTCATTATTAGTATTATTCCATGCTGATGTCGTTATTATTATCTGTTATCCTATTTTTTCATAACTTGTTTCATCTGTATGTACCAATTTATGATCTACTATACCAAGTATACGTATATTGTGCTTATTTAATGACTCTGATATTTCATGTCGATTAGAGTTCTTTCTCAAGGTTCTTACATTAATTGTGGCTATATTTATATACTACCTACAGCTGAGCAGTTTCATCTTTTTATCTTCGATATCAATTGTACCCCTTCCTTGCGGGTTTTGAGGTAGACCGTCATTCTGACTACTTTGAAATGAAGTCTCGTTGACATTTGACAATATAAATTCAGTGGCTTTAACCCTGATGATGGTTTGTTATAATTACATTGTAGGTTTTATCGGATAATTAAAACGTGCGGGCGCCACTCCATACACGAGTAAGTAATGCTCATTAGTAAAGTTTAAAATACCTCGCCAAAATAAAGTATCTATGATAATTTAAATGCTTTGCCAAATCCAACACTTTTCTAATAATGTGTTCAAGTAACACTGCTCGGGTGGCTGACGGGTACTATGCCTTGCCAAAGAGAAACACGGATTTTTTTTCAGCACTGCGTATTGGTTATTTACAGTTAACCACTATATCTTGTGGTCATTCCCCTATCCTCAACCCGGGGAGCCGGTGGATGGGAGTTAATCGTCGTCAACACCACAGAGTATAGCAACTATAACATAATTGTTAAAAACAAAATAGTATAAATGATAAGTGTATGAATAGATGACCCTTGAATTAACGTAAAATAAGAATAAATACACTTTGTAAAGATAATCTAAACTACAATTTAAATATACGATTCACGAAATAAATAAATTTAATATATTATTTGGGTCGCCAAAGAATATAATGTGAAATACTTATTTATAATATAGTTATCAGTAATAATAATAAAATGTGTAGAAATTATAAGAGATATTATATATATATATTTATATATATATGATACTTAAATGATAAAGTTATATAATAAGTTATATATATATATTATACTTAAATGATAAAGTTATATAATAAGTTATATATATATATATTATACATATTCGAATGCAAGATAAGCTTTATTTACAAAATCTTCACACAAATAAAATTAAATGTATTACTTCATATTCAAACATATTATCAATTCAGCATATTCAGTATATCGTCATCCCTTGTGAATTGATTTATCACATACAGATCTTACCAGCCCGTAATATCATATATAGTATTTGAGTGCCTATTATATATATATATTAGTTGCCACCTTTACATGATCATCTCATTCACGCTTTATTTTGATTCTGTATATACTTTTTTGTTTCGTATTGTTTGTTTTATTTCATGATAATACACTTTATATCTATCTACATAACAAACAGTGGTATCCGCGATAGAAGGTAAATCGGATGTATCGAAGAAACGCAGTCACGGGCACGACACGGATATATCGACTACCATTAGACATCTTCAAACGAGTATCTGGAAAACAAATGAAATATGTTACTATTATATATATATATATATATATATATATATATATATATATATATACATATTTATATATATATATATATATATATATATATATGTGCGTATGCCGTGCGTCTTTAAATATTAGTTAAATTATAAATTATTAAACTATAATTAATAAATACAATTATTTCGAGTTGGACATATACATATTTAATAAAGAATTATCGTCTAATGAAAATATTGCCAATGTTACCACTTTATTTTGAATACTATATTTTTATATATTTTCATATTTTTAGTGAATTTTTTTCCATTTAAATAATTTTATAATTATTTTTTTTTGATAGTAATTATCACGTGATTTTAGTTAATTCACACGTGATCAACGCGTAATCCTAACATGCACGCGTGTCACAGATAAATCCACAACCACCGACAAAGTGTACGAAAGTACCCGTATATCCGATAAGACTGGTAAAGTGACGCGCGACTCGAGTGGCAGTTCGACGTCCTCAGTGACTACATCTCAAGGTGAAGGTACCGTGACCTCTACGACATCTGCATTGCCCACCACTACTACTACGCTACTTACCACTACTAAGAAGAGGCGCAAGGAACCTGCGTATTGTTTCCTCAACATAGGACGACTGATGAAAGTTATTAAAGGAGGTTCAATACATTATAGAATGCATGTATATCTAGGAATATATATATCAAATTTTCTTTAGGAAAGTTAAATAGGTAAATGACTAAATAAGCATTACGCTTCTTCGTTTACCATGGGTATGACTAACTTCTGATAATATTATTATTATATATGGAATTATTTATAATTCAATATAAATCTAGGTGTATTTCTTTATTAAAATAACTAGATTTAACATGTACGTTAACGTGGTTTTAGATATATATCGGATTAATAATGTAAACAAGCGTATTACGTTATATTTCGTAATAATGTCTCGATCGCGTACAACTCAATTAGGTTTATTATTTTAAAATGATTGTATTTATAAATTTATACATCACGAATAAAAAAATATATCCTTCTCAAAAAATAAAACATACAATCTATATCCGTAACGGTATGAAATAGTATTTAAAAAGTACTCTTTCGTAAGCGCGCACAAATAACGTACAATAACACTCAAATATCGCCCACCCCCATCACGTGGTACACCACGCTCGCGTCACGTGCTATAACGTTCGACGGTCGTATCATGTGACCCGACCATCGATATACTGAGAAAGTGGATAAGTAATTGACGCACGCAATGCATGTAAAAGATAGACACGTGAATGACACTTTTATCGAATAATTAACAAAATAGCATCAGTGATTTTGATTTGATATTATTCATATTATATATGTCAAATATTAAAACAGTAGGCTTTTCCTCGAAATAGATTCGAGTGACTTCTACGTATATCAATAGATTTAGATTATAAATATTAATACAATAGTATGATATCTTCAATTTAAATACACACAATTAAGAGGAATATTGATATGGTGTATTTTAAATATATAATTTTATTTTTAGTATAGATTGTACATTAAAATTGGTAGTTATAAACATATATATATATAAATGAATATTAATTTTAAATAAAAAGTAGTGGGCCAGGTATTAGGCTGCGACTGCAGCGCCTCTATCGCAAAATGCCATACATTACATTCAAATGCTTATCCACTTGCTCACGATATCGCGTACCCGCCAACCCCCGTCACGTGGTACAACACGCTCGCGTCACGTGCTATAACATTCGACGGTCATTATATCACGTGCTATAACATTCGACGGTCGTGCTATCACGTGACCCTACAGACGACGGTCGCTGCCACGGACTGTCGCAGGGTATATACGCCACTAAGACGGCGTGCAATAGGTTCCACGTGTGCTTCAGCGGCGGTCGACTGCTGAGAACAGGACGCTGTCCGTGCGGCCGACATTATGACCCTATCGATCAGAAGTGCATCAAACAAAAGAAGGTCACCGATAATAAACGAGTACTTTTACGCATAATGCTAAATAATATTAGTAAAGTTGCTATAAAATATGAGTAAAGCATACATATTGTATTATAATACATATATATATATATATAGTCTTTATAACAGAGACGGTTTGTGTCAGAAGTGCAACCTAGGATACAGATAACACTCCATAACACCCTATTATAGTCTACATACCTAACTCTATAACTATATATATATTATATATACTACTATATATCGCTATATAAATGTGACAAAGTATGTCATAAGTGTATATTCTTATAATAATACTAATATGTATAATACAATATGGTGTAATATATATATATAGTAATATATATATATATATATATATATATATATATATCAGGTATAAATGGGCTACTACCGTGGTATCTACTAACTGTATCAGCTGAATGTCCATCTGATCATCTAAACATTTATTTTATGCAAAAAATGGATCCCATAATATTATTATTATTGAATTTAAGTTTGAATTCGAACTTAAATGAAATTATATAATACATTATTATATATGAGTCAATACTTGTCTACGATACTAATATGTATTTTATTATTATATTTTACATCTAAACTTAAGTTAAACGGTACTAAATAGTAATAGTTTAGGATTCGGTTTCAAATTAATCGATTACTATATTAATAGTTTAGAAATCGGTTTCAAATAAACCGATTTCTATAGTAATAGTTTAGGAATCAGTTTCAAATTAACCGATTCCTATAGTAATAGTTTAGGAAACTGTTTCAAATAAACCGATTCCTATATTAATAGTTTAGGAATCGGTTTCAAAAGGAATCAGTTTTACATAAACCTATTACTAAACTTGAATTTTAGGAATCAATTAAAAACCGATTCTCGTTAAGCCTCTAGAGAGAGTATAATAAATAACAATAAATAGGAATCGGATTATGTTAACTGTGTAGCTTAGGACCAATATAAATCAGAGCGTGGGATTCATTTTTGAGAAACGGAGAATAGGGGTAGATGAGATGCATAGTTTCTAATAGATGGAAGGGAATATATGTGTACTAGAGTAGCAGAAATATAGGAGGGACAATTCGAATAGTATATTGAGGAATGAACAATATATAGTACGTGATAAAAAGAGCGTTTTTTATATGGTAACCTGGGAGGTAAGTGTTGGTATGAGGAAGTAGAGGAATTATCTCGAATATGTAGGTTATATATATATATATATATAATATTATTTATATAATATAGAATACACGTGTTAACAGGGTTATTCTAAATACCCTAACGACTGCGGCAGATACAGACGTTGCTTCTACAATAAAAAGATAAAAGAATTTGTCAAATTTGAGGTTAGTTATAATATGTATTTGTTATTTATTTAAATCGCGTGTATCTATATATATATATATATATATATATATATATATATATATATTTATATATATATATATTCAATACAATACAAATAGCGATTATAAATGGACGTCTCAAGAAGTCATATACTTGAATATGTTATAAATAACAGTGAGAGGCCCTATAGGGTAATATAATACAAATAGTAGTTTTTTTCTTGTTTTTGTTTAATACTTTATTAAGTTATCGATAAACACAAGATAACGATACTAACTGTATAGAATCTTACTCGGGACATCTCGCTTATAATAGTATAGTATACTAGCGTTTGCCTGTTCCACTGAGCTATTGGCCGCTGGTAGTAATAATCATTGTCGCTGGCTGGTTTTAGAAATAATAATTAATTAGTTATTAAAAACTATCAATATTAAATATATTTACTATACCTTATTATTATTATTATTAAATATATTAATTATTGATATTATATTCATATATACCCATTTGTTCGTATTACCATCCGGGTATGGGGTAAGGGTTCGCGTTAAGGGTGTTAATACGTGAGTTTATATCGGGTATTGCGGTCTAATGATGTATCGGTCATATCGTGGCTATGTGTGTGTGTGTTCACATGCATGTACGCTTCTTGTTATAAGGTATAACAACTATCACGTGTTAATTATTATAATTCATATATATTATATATATATGTGTGTATATATATATATTTATATATATATCCCGCATATTTGTATTGATTATTATATATTGATTACTGTTAATTTAACTATAATTAACATTCTATAATTAACATGCAACAATTTTTAATTTTTAATATTAATTTATTATTATTAATATATATGAACATAATATCAATAATTAATATATTTAATAATAATTAAAATGTATAGTAAGTATATTGATAGTTTTTAATAAATAATTAATTATTATTTCTAAAACCAGCCATCGACAATGATTATTAAATTAATAAATTAATAAATTAATTAATAATATTATATTAGTAAATTATTTAAACATTATTAATATATTATTGGTTATATATTTCACACAAGTTTATATATATATAAGTAACTATATATTGTTGTACATATAGTATATTATATTGTTTTATATTTTACAAAGCACAGTACACATTATAACAAATATATTTTACATTGCACATATTATAAGTATATATATGCTACGATATTAATGCATTATTAATCTTCACTACATCCACCAGTATACTTGTCATCAGGGATACGCTTTCGATATAAGTCAGAGGGTACCGAAATGTGTAAATGCTACTTATGGTTTACTTACATATATATATATATATATATATATATATGATACTTTAAAATCCATATTTAACTGATTACATATATTTCACACTACTAATAAATATGAGTTCACATTAGGTTATTATTGTTGTTATACATATACTAAACTTATCTCTAGAAATATAATCCATAGTATACACATATACATATATATATATATATATATATATATATATATATATATATATATATATATATATATATATGTATACAAAAGTGAACTATATCATTAACGTATGATATGTAATGATATGTCATGATAAATAATGTATTATATATATATATATATATATATAATTTAATTTCAATAATCGACTACTATTGTTATTGATTATTCGGGAATTCAATATGATACCATATCGCATATTAATTGTGAATAAAAACCAATATCTGTACGCGGTACTGTTACATAATAATGGTTATATCATTTTGATTTCAGTTGAAGATTGCATGCGGTTCGACGTCGGCAATACGTAGAGTGATTGCGCAACATCCGGAGTGACGTCATCTTCAACAATATATTGCGTCATCATCATCGATGTCAACCATCTATTGCGTCATAATCATCATCGCTAACCATCTATTGCGTAATCGTCGTCGAGCGGTGTAGTTTACTAATGAGTATCACTTAGCCCCGCTCGTACGATACATTACTATAATGTACTCGTATTATTGAAACGAGTTGTACACAAGTTTAATATATATATATATATATATATATATATATATATATATATATATATGTGTAAATTGTAACTCGATATATTGAAGTTATGTATGTTTCATGCGTGTATAGTGATTTTACTTTTAAGATATGTTACTTTATAAATTATCACATACTACAAATCGTATATAAATAAAAAGTTAGGCTTCCAGATTATTCATAATTTACTATTATATATTTGAATAATCGTATAATAAAATTATTTATATAATAATAATAATATAATTTATTGAATATAGAAAATAGATATTCAAAATGACATAAAACAGGAGATAAAACTAATAGTACGAAAGAAAATATAAGTATTAACATTATTGATTTACATATGCCATTGCTTAGCTCGTATATGCTAATGATATGCCAACACGGCCGTGACAGATCTCAGCTTTTAGGAAAGGGTGAATCATTTCCTATGACGTGGGGAGGAAAATTTTACCAATAGATTCCACGCTGGCATCCTTACTCCCCGACACCCGTCACAACCCCACTGACCTAACATAACACACGAGGACAAACAGTAAATAAGGTAATAAATAAAAATATATAAATAAATGTACAAGGTAGGATGAACATGTTCATTAACTACCAGACAATATCGCAGAAACACCCGATTTAAATAATGGAAGAGACTTCATTACGGTTAGATGAGCAAGCAGATTGTTCCATGTAGCCGAGACCCGATTGCTGAAGAAGTTGTGTGATCGGTTATTCTTAGAGATATCTCTTTTAATTTTCACCGAAGGCCCTCTAAGATGATTCGTGTAGGTCCACAAGAAATCATCTACATCCACATCAACGAGACTATTTTGTAAGTCAGCACCATATCAACAACACGCCTACGGGAAGAAAGTGATTTTAGCTTTAAAAATAATAATCTATCAGGGTATTCTAATGAACCTAAATTGCACCTAAAGAAAAGCTTACGAGTAAATAGTCTCTGAACCAATTCGAGTTTGGTAGAATTACCATTTGTTCTGAAAGGAATGGATGGATTCCAGAGACTGGATGCGTATTCAAGGACAGGTCTTACATAACTTATATATGCTAGTGTCAATGGTACATGTTTGTTACATATAAATACTCGAAAGATTATATTAATCATTCTGTATGCTTTACGGATAATATTATCAATATGATCATTAAAAGATAGATTATGGTTGATAATTACACCTAGATCGGTGTACGTATTAGAATAGCTTAATTTAACACCGATAATCGAGTATGAGGATATTTCATTACCCTTACTAGACATTATAGAGCATTTATGGATTGCTAAATTAAGACCTGATAATTTTGACCAATAATTTAATTTGGTTAGTGCATTATGCATATAGTCCATTTCAAATTCATATTTATGGAAAATAGAAAGTTTGGCATCGTCAGCAAAAAGGGTACATATGATCTGAGGTGAGAATATATTGGGAAGGTCATTTATGTAGATTATAAATAAAATTGGTCCTAAACAAGAACCTTGCGGAACCCCTGATGTTGCCATAATATTATCAGATACATTCATACCAACCTTAACACACTGGTGTATATTATGAAGATATGATTGTATCCAGTGTAGTACATTACCAGTTATTCCTAGAGCTTCAATCTGAGATAATAGCTTAGCATGTGATACTATGTCGAATGCCTTTGCGAAGTCGATGTATGTAGTATGCAAAGTATAGTTGTTGTCCATGACTCGGGCTAGATTCCTATAGTATTGGATCAACTGCAGAGTGGTTGATTTTCCCGATAGAAATCCATATTGGCATTGTGATATGTAGCCGTTTTCTCTGAGAAAGTGAACCAAGTATCTACAAAGAATCTTTTCAAAAAGAATTAATGTGGAGGGTAGAATACCTATAGGTCTATAGTTCGATGGTAAAGATGTATCGCCTTTTTTAAATATGGGAGTAATTATACTCTGTTTCCACATATTTGGGCAGTATTGGTTAGTTAGTGAATGATTGAATATTAAGGAAAGAGGAATACATAGCTCATATGATAACGATTTTAGGATACCTTTTGGTAGTCCGTCTGGTGGTATACTATGCTTATTGGGCATGAGGCATATACATTTTCTTATAGTCTCGGGGCTTATATGGAAGGTGTTAAATACATTATTAGAAACTATGGATGAATTACTAATAAATGTATAGCTGTCCTTAGTAAATACAGATTTAAACTGTTTAGATAAGCATTCAGCTTTATCTCGATCTATGGTTAACAATTTATTATTATTTGACATTAGAGGAGGCATATTGCTACGCGTAGATATGTGTCTATTAACATAAGAATAAAATGATTTAAGGTTATTGTTAGATAGTGCTCTAGCTTCAATGTTATAGATGTAATCCGATATTGTTTCAGATGACTTTATTTGATATAGTCTCCATTTAGCTTTAATATTTGGTTTATGTTTATTTTTATATAATTTCTTACATTTCGAATCAAGTTTTTTGATGAATTTAGGAAATTTAAATGACCGTATAGTTGATAGGGGGGAGTTATCATTGATTAATGTCTTTACAATTTCAATAAATGTTGTTAGTAATACATCAGTAGAATCTTCAACCTTAAGAATACTAGACCAACTTAAATTATTCAGAGTTTGCTTAACAATATTTAAATTACATAGTGAGTAATTAAAATTACAGTTACTATTAGTCTTAGATTTCATTGTAATAACATTTGTATTGAAAATATTAGCAGTTATAGATAAATGATCACTAGTAGAAGTATTGTAGCTAAAAGGAGTATCTATACTGAAGTTAAATATACAGTCTTCATTAGATAAGACCAGATCAAGGATATTATCTTTTCTAGTATTGTTAGTTACAAACTGGGTTAGAGAGGTAGATATAACAAAATCCGTGAATATTTGTTCAAGTGGGTTACTAGGTATGGGAGAATCACCATATCAGTTAATACCAGGGAAATTCAAATCACCTATTAGAAATGTATTAGAGATTCAGTATATTTAGACAGTATTTTACATAGCTCCCATGTTATATCATAAGACATATTGGGTGGCCTTTAAACAGAAAATATAGTATAGTTGTATAATGTTATAGCTAGGAGTTCAATATTATGTGGATTATGTATAGTTAGAGCATAAGAGCTTAAATAGCATTTAACAAAAATTAATATCCCACCACCACGAGTAGATAATCTATCCTTTCTGTATATAGTATAATTAGATGTGTTAAAACATAGCATAGCGTTTGTGTAAGAGTCATTTAAACATTTTAACCAAGTTTCATTAATAATAATAATATCATAAGTGTTAGTAGATAGAATATAAATTAATGAGGGAAGCTTGTTACATATACTCTGTGCATTGGTATAGAATACTGTAATATGTTTATTTTCTAGTCATTTAGATACTTGATCAGGCGTATGTTTGTTGCTGTTATTAGATTTAGATTGTTAGTTGCTATTATATGTTTTTTTCCAGTTAGAGTAATCAGTATCACTGTAAGTAATAGTTATATTCCAATCAATTATGTATTTATCATTGTCTAATTTATAGTTTTTTAATTCATATGATAGTGTGCTATTGTTAAAAACGCAGCGTATATTTCCAGTTAGGGCATTTGCTCCTATTGGGAGAATAATACGTTTAAGACGTTCGTCAT
Source organism: Osedax fenrisi (assembly GCA_964019155.1). Taxonomy (NCBI): domain Eukaryota; kingdom Metazoa; phylum Annelida; class Polychaeta; order Sabellida; family Siboglinidae; genus Osedax; species Osedax fenrisi. The sequence continues at coordinate 11,106,392 of OZ025241.1, read as the reverse complement.
AGGATAAATCGGGACGCAGATATATGTTATCGTAGTTATCGTATTGAGTGTGTCTATCAGGATGTTTCGAAAATGTGCTTAGTAATTCCTTTACAGTGATACTATCATTTAGACATATTTTAACTATTAAGTTTCCATTATCCGTAATAATTTTTTATTTAGAGTATGCTTTTTCATCTACACCTAGATCCTTCATTAAGGTATTTGCTTGTTTTTCTTGGGATAATTCAAATATTAACAGTTTTTTATTAAGATTAATTTCAATAGCTATTTTATTACTTATTGTTTTTGCTATAGAAGACTTATTTATAGACTGTTCAATGTTCTTAGATAACGCGTTCGCATAACTCTTAGTATCATTTACTTTTAAATTAGTAAGATCAGTTATCATATTTTTTAGATCAACAATTGTATCTTTTAACTCGTCAATTTCACGTTTGTGTTCATCAAAAATAGTTTTGATATTATTGTCAAAAATATTTTGTATGAGATTAGTAATACTTAGTGATAATTCCGAGTTAGACATTCTTCCAGTAGTTGTCATTTTAGTGATTATATGGATGTATAGAGGAAAAATATAATAAATAATATAATAGTGAATAAATAATACCAAATATCAGAACAAAGATGTATAGAGGATAAATATAGTAAATAATGCAATAATGAATAAATAATACCAGATACCAGAACAGGGAGCTTAGCAAGCAAACAAAACTATTTGTATAGATCTACATACAGTTACTTATTTACCTATATATATATATGAATACAATACCTATATATATACAATACTATACAAATAATATATATATATATATTACCTTGTTACCTTGGTCCCTTAGCCTGTTGAGCCGTGGGGGCGTGTCACGTTGAAACAAGATTTTCTCCACTTCTTCCGGTCATATACAATTTCATTTAGTTCATTGAAGCCTTTTCCGGTCCATTCTTTTATATTATCTATCCATTGTTTTTTTGGACGTCCACGGGATCTTTTACCTTCGACATTACCCTGAAGGATTATCTTGGCAAGTCCATCGCCTCTGGTCACGTGTCCATACCATTTCAGTTTTCTCCTTTTAACTGTTGTGAGGATATCGGTGAAGGGACTTGTTAATGATGATGATATTCGGTCTATTATTTCTTGATTAGTAACTCTATCAAGGTATGTTATACCGAGTAATTTTCTGATGTTCTTCATTTCGAATGCTAGTATTCTTTTCTTGAGTTCAGCAGTTAGAGTCCATGTTTCACATGCATACAGGAATATCGAGTTGACAAGAGAGTCCATAAGTTTTAACTTGTACTTTAGACGTATGTCTTTATCATTCCATATTATCTTTAGATTTCTATATGCTTGACTTGCTTGTGCCGCTCTTGACAGGATTTCTTTTCTTGATCCATTTTCGTTTATGATTGATCCTAGATATTTGAAGCTTTTTACGGTCTCAATTATTTCGCCATGAATATCAATGTTTGGTTGACAATTGTCGTCGTTTAACATAAGCTTTGTTTTAGAAGGATTTATTTCCATTCCAAATCTATTTGCTGATTTAAAAAGACACTCAGTTAAATTTATTAGTTCTTCTTCCGAGCCAGCTAAACCATCTATATCATCAGCAAAGCGGAGATTTGTTATATTTCGGCCATTTATCTTTATTGAACCAGTATGATTGCTTAGCGCGTCGTTCATTATATCTTCTAGGAATATATTAAATAAAGTAGGTGAGAGAAGACATCCTTGTCTTACTCCGGTTTTCGTTGGAAACCAATCGCCACATATTCCTTTATGTATTACTGCACTGCTTGCCTTTTCATATAAACTTTGTATTAAATTAATTAACTTTGTATCGATATTATATTTCTTCATTGAGGACCATAGTGCATTTTGCCACACTCTATCAAATGCTTTTCGGAAATCAATAAATATATGATATAGCTTTTTTTGTTGTAGGTTATGTTTCTCGCATAGTATTCTTAGGTTGAATATTTGTTCTATCGTAGATCTATCTTTCATGAATCCAGCCTGTTCTTCCACAATAATACGGTCCGCTTGTGGTTGTAAACGATTCTTAATGATTTCAACATCACTTTGCTTGCGTGGCTTATCAAACTTATCGTTCTGTAGTTAGAACAATGTTGAAGATTACCTTTTTTCGGTAGAGTTATAATTAACGATTTTGTCCATATTTCTGGCCGGATACCAGTTTCCCATATATTGGAACATATCTTGTGGAGTATGTCTGTCATTCCTTCACCTGCATATGTTATTAGTTCTGCTGGTATATTGTCTACACCAGCAGCTTTTCCATGTTTTAGTGAATATATAGCATTAACTACTTTATCTCTTAAAATACTATCATCTCTCTCTTCTTCGTGTTGTTCATCTATCGTTTGCAAAACATTTTTGTCTCCTCTGGATTCATAATTATATAATTCTTGGCAGTATTCAGTCCATCTTTTAATAATATGTGTATCTTCACTCAAAACTTTACCATCTTTGCTTAATATTGTGTTGATCGCTTCTGATTTCTTCTTTGTCAGAGCTTTTATAATTGAATATGCTTTTTTAGATCTGTTACTTGCAAATGAATTGTCTATATCTTTACATTCGTTATTTAACCAATTTTCTTTGGCTTGTTTCATGTTCTTCCTTATCCTCTTATTCAGTGAATTATATTCTTGTAAGTGATTACTTTTTTGAGATTTCAATGATCTACGTTTATCATAAAGTTCCAGAATATCTTCTGTTATCCATGGTTTTGTCTTTTTCCTTTTAAATCCAATTACTTTTGTTGCAGTTTCGCTTATTATTCTGTTAAGAATATCAGTTGTTTCATCGGAATTGATTGTGTTGTGCATTAACTTGTTTTTAATTTCATTTTCTAGAGTGTCTCTATATTGAGCAAGAATTGAAGAATTATTACTTAGTTGTTCAATGTTGTAGTTTTTACGAATGCTCTTTTGTTTTCTTTGAGATTTGAATTTTTGTTTGAAGGATATCATCACAAGGTCATGATCACTTCCTATATCAGCTTTGTTATATACTCTAGTTTTAGCCACATTGATACCAGATTTAAATCGTCTCTTCATGAGGATATAATCTATCTGGTTATGAGTTTTACTATCTGGAGAGTGCCATGTTGCTATTCTTGAGGATTTGTGTATTCCTAGAGTATTTGCCAAAATCATGTCATTATAACATATAAATTCCAATAATCTGATCCCCCTGTCATTCGTTGAGTTGTTACATGAGGGTCCACAATATTCGTTCCATATATTTATATATATATATACAGTAAAACCTCTTTATAAGAAAATCTTATAAGAAAAATATAAGAAAAACCTCTTTATAAGAAACTTATTGTATACAAAATATAAAAATTAATTATATGTAGCCTTGCCGGCTGGGTTCGCGATCCAAGAAGTAAATATAATTTACTTACTATGTTATCAATCGTGTTGTTTCTTAGATCTTATTTATTTTATGATTATATTGGCATTGTTTTCATTACCCATGTGCACACGCATTTATACTATTCACCGTCACGCTCAGATACACATCATTTCACAATCACACTATTAAATATATATCATCACACTATTAAATACAAATCATTTCTCAATCACACTATTACATAATATTACATAACATCCATTTATACTTTCAATAATAATAACAATAACATAACATGTAACTAGTTACACGGTTACACTCACCCCCAAACAAAAATAAACAAAAATAAAATAAAAAATAAACTCACTCACTCAAATTAACAATACAAACGATTACGCTCACCCCGAAACAAAATAAACAAAAAATAATAAAAATAAACTCACTCATAAAAATAAAAATAATAAAGATAAGCTCATTCACCCCCAAACAAAATAAATTCACACTACTATTACATTCTTTCTATATTAACTTCCATTTTCTTCATATTACTGCGGTGTAATACCTTCGATTTTCCATCTCCCGTTTCTATTTCATAAGTTTCATTCGTTCCCATTCTTCTTACCACACTCCAGATATTGTCGGACCATATGTTCATCAGTTTCTTCCTCCCTAGTTCTCTTCTCTTAATTCTTACCTTATCTCCATAATATAATCGAGTATCTACTACTTTACCATTTATTCCATCACTCCTCTTCTTCCATGCTTTTTCTAAAGCTATCTTTACTTTGTACTTAGTTTCAATGATCCTCTTACCCATTCCTATTATCCAGTCATCCTTACATCTGTTTATATTACCTAATATTTTCTGTTGTATCGGTATTCTCTCTTCTCTCCCGAACATTAAGAAGAATGGTGAGTAACCAGTGGATGAATGTTCTAGTATATTATATGCATGAATTAACTCATTCAGGTATAGTGGCCATTTAGATTTTTTTTCTTCAGATAACGATCTTAGTAATGATAACAGGGTTCTATTCATTCTTTCAGTTTGACCATTACCGGCTGGGTGGTAATATGTTGTTTTGCTTTGATTAATACATAATAACATACATAGTTCCTTTATTAAAGATGAAACAAAATTCCTTCCTTGATCTGAATGTATTCTTTCGGGTATTCCGAAATTATATATCCACTCATTTAAAATAACTTTTGCCACTGTTAAAGCAGATTGATTTCTAGTGGCAACAGCCTTTGTAAATTTAGTAAAGATATCTGTGATTACTAAAATTGAATCTCTACCGTCTGATGATTTGTCAACAGTTATGAAATCTATTGATATCATCTCTAGTGGTCTACTCGCTGATAACCTTCCCATTTTTACGGGCCCATCTCCTACTCCCTTACTTTTGTTGCATACTGTACATCCTCTAATGTAATCACGGATATCTTTATATTTCCCTTTCCAATTCATTTCTAAATTAACTCTATGAATTACCCTTTCTATACCTTGGTGTCCACAGCCATCGTGTATTCCTTCTAATATCTGAAATATTAAGGATCTTGGAATCATAATCCTCTTACATGCTTCATTTCCCCATCTATTCGCAAATAAAACACCATCTATTATTTCAAATTTTGTATTACCTTTTTCTACTTTTTCTCGTATCGCACATAGTTCATCATCCTCTTTCTGTTTACTAATGATCTCCTCTCTACTGAACATTGGTATTAAGTCTGTACCTAGGTCAGTATTACTTACTTTGTCTATTACTACCAAACCCTTCGAATTAACTTCTACATTATTTAATCTGGATAATGCATCCGCGTTTACGTTCTCCCTTCCCTTTCTATATATATAATTTAGTTTGAAAGGGGCTAATTTCGAAACTCCTCTCTGTTTATAAGCACTTAATTTATGTGTTGAATTTATATATGATAGTGCAATATTATCGGTATATACATCACATTCGGTTCCAATCAAATAATGATTAAATTTCTTTGTTACTGCCCATACCAGGGCGTTAAACTCTAACCGTTTCGAAGAATAATCAGGCTTCCTCCAACTTTTTGGTACCGTTTTACTAGCATATGATATAACCTTCATTTTTCCTTTACATTCCTGGCTCAAAACCGCTCCTAATCCATAGTCTGAAGCATCTATATCTAATCTGAATTTCCTATGATAATCTGGGTATCCCAGTATTGGTGTTGAACACAATTTGATTTTCAGATTCTCAAAAGCTTCTAATGCTTCTATACTCCACACTAATTCAATCTTAGTACTTGATCTCCTCCCTATTACTGTACCTCTCTCATTATTCTTCTCTATAATCAATTCATGTAGTGGTCTACATAGACTAGTAAATTTAGGTATAAATTTACCATAATAAGAGGCAAAACCTATAAATGAACGTAATTGTTTAATCGTTTGTGGTTTCTCCCAATCTCTAACTACTTTTAGTTTATCGTCATCTGTCGCTATCCCATCTTCTGAAATTATATGTCCTAGAAAACTAACTGATTTATGGAACCACGAGCATTTTTCACTGTTTAATCGAAGATTTACAGATTGAAGTCTTTCTAGTACAATTTCTATTAGTTTGAGATGTTCTTCAATTGTATGTGAATATATAAGGATATCATCTAAATAACATATTACTCCCTGCATTAACTCTCTCCTAAATAAATTGGCCATTATTCTTTGGAAAGTTGCTGGTGCATTTGCAAGACCAAATGGCATCCTTTTAAAATTATAAAGACCAAACGGTGTCGAAAATGCGGTTTTGTTTTGGTCCTCTGGTATTACAGGTATCTGACTATATGCTGACTTTAGATCAAGTGTGGTAAACCATATTGACCCTGCTACAGCGTCCAACGAATCGTCAACTCTAGGTAATGGATATTGATCTCTTACCACTTTCGCATTTAGTTTACGATAATCCACGCACATTCTTAGTTCTCCAGATTTCTTTTTAACTAACACAATAGGACTGGAATACATACTTGATGATTCTTCTATAACTCCTTCCCTTATTAGATTATTTATATGATCTTTGACTGCTTTCACTTCAGTTGGAGGAATCCTTCTGTAAGGTTGACATACTGGTATGTCATTTATCGTCCTTATACGATGACTACCAGCAGATGAAGGAGAATTAATACCACTTACTGCAAATATATCCTCATATTTATTTAATAAATTTTCTAATAACTTTCTCGTATTACTATCTATATGTATATCCTCATTTATTAATCTCTTATGAATTTCTAATGCATTTACCTTAACCGTTTTATCCCCTGTTCCTAACGTTGTCTGTTTACCTATAAACCTTAGTTCCCTTAATATATTCATACCTATTATTTTTAATGTATCATTATTCGTAACTAAAAATCCCTTATTCCTAATTATTATACCCGAAATTCTAATATCCGTCATAAAATATCCTATATATTTCATAGTATCTCCACTTGCTGATTTAACTATTAGCCAATCAGGTTTAGTCTGTAGTTTTACTCCATATAATTTTTCAAAAAACCACAATGGAACAATTGATACTTGACTTCCGGTGTCTAACGTACAATTTAAAGTATGTTGTCCTATGTTAATATTCACTATTTCACAACTACCTATTAAACCAACGCGCTGTTTACAATTTTCCCAATGCGCACTTAATTGGGAAAATTGTAAAAATGTCTACAGACATTTGCTAAATGGCCATGCATGCCACATCTATAGCATTGTATTGGTCTAACTCTATATCCCATATAACCCCCTCTACTTATAGCACTATTTTCTCTATATGTACCTCTCTCATTATTTCCTCTATACATAACACCATTTCCTCTATACATACCACCATTCCCTCTACTCATACCACCATTTCCTCTACTCATATCACTATTTCCCCTATACATTTCACCATTTCCTGTACTCATATCACTATTTCCTCTATATATACCACCATTTCCTCTACTCATATCACTATTTCCTCTACTCATGTCACCATTTCCTCTATACATATCACTATTTCCTCTACTCATATCACTATTTCCTCTATACATATCACTATTTCCTCTATACATATCACTATTTCCTCTATACATATCACTATTTCCTCTACTCATATCACTATTTCCTCTATACATATCACTATTTCCTCTATACATATCACTATTTCCTCTATACATATCACTATTTATTCTATAACAATTTACATCATTACTATCATCCCCCACAATATTCCATTTCCGAATATGATCTCTTATTTCCTTGAATGATAAAGCATTCTTATTAATAAGGCTCCTCCTCAACTCATTAGATATTAAGTTCTTCCTTATACTTTCTACAACTACTCCCTCCCATTTTTCCTCCTGTTGTTTCAATTCTAGCCCTAGTCCTAACATCGCATCTAAATATTCCATAACTCCTTCCTCACTACTCTGTTTCCTAGCCATAATTCTATATATTATTTCGTTTATACTATTTTCGAATTCGAATCTATCTAATAATTCCTTCCTAATTTGATCTACCTTAGTTAAGTCCTCCCCTAACATTAATACCTCTATTCTAGCCTGCCCTGCTAAGTGATATAATATATATGATGCCGCCGCATCCTCTTTCAACCCTTTTATGGCTATACAGCTATCGGCACTGTCTAACCATATCTTAACGCTACTGCTACCATCATACATGCTTAATTTATTATACGAAGTATCATCTACTCCTAATTTTATATCTTTAGTATCGGTCATAGTGCCCGACCTTAACTTCATAAACTATTATATAAATAAAGATTAAATATAATAAATAATAATATAAAATATAAATATAATCAATTATAATATATAATAATAAATATAATCAATATAATAAATCAGTATTTAATACTATATCTTATTATGATAATCCACAATTTATCATACACGATTTATATCACACAATATTTCACAATTATAATATATAATAATAAATATAATCAATATAATAAATCAGTATTTAATACTATATCTTCTTATGATAATCCACAATTTATCATACACGATTTATATCACACAATATTTCACAATGGGTAATGTCCACTGCACAATATAATCATAGAACAAATAAACCTGTGGTCCCTATGATCCTATGACTGGCTCTTCTGTGTTACCGGGTACCGTGTGTACTTCCGGGTTTCTCGTATTACTCCTGAGCGATTGATTTCTTGGATCCCGCCGCTGTCACCAAATGTAGCCTTGCCGGCTGGGTTCGCGATCCAAGAAGTAAATATAATTTACTTACTATGTTATCAATCGTGTTGTTTCTTAGATCTTATTTATTTTATGATTATATTGGCATTGTTTTCATTACCCATGTGCACACGCATTTATACTATTCACCGTCACGCTCAGATACACATCATTTCACAATCACACTATTAAATATATATCATCACACTATTAAATACAAATCATTTCTCAATCACACTATTACATAATATTACATAACATCCATTTATACTTTCAATAATAATAACAATAACATAACATGTAACTAGTTACACGGTTACATATATATAAATAAAAGTATTGTATATTGATAACAATTATAGAAATTAATTATTATATAAGATATTTTGTTTTCTTACAAATATTTTATATTACATAAATAGTTTGAAATGAATTAAAATTAATAAATTATTATTATTGTATATCCATAAATTTATTAAAATTTATTAAAATTTATTAAAATTAATTGATGTTATTTTTATCCAAGCGCCACAGCTTAGCGATTTTCGCGTACGCGATGCGCGCGCATTGTTGATAAACAAAAATGTAAACAAAGAGAGTATAGTGTTTATCAAATTCGTTGCATTTGACATAAATTCTATTACTTAATATATCGTTTTCTGTTCTTAAATTAGATCAAAATCATTACAAATTTATATATGTATTAGCATTATATATTCATTATTAATTTCATTTATTATTACAATAAATATATCTCAATATGAGTGTTAATATTAAAAAAAACAACGGTACTATTTGTGCAGCTATAAACTGTATTGAATATTCAAATTTGACCAAGAAAGTATTCCATAGATTTCCTACTGATGATAAAAGGTATTTATATTTACTAATATCTATTTTTATTATATTATTATATTATTAGTTATTTAAAGTATATTATCAAGACTATTTAATATTCAAAGTAATACAATATATTCGTATTTTATATATACAAAATTTAATTTTAATTTAATTTGAAATTAAAATTATTATAATAATATTATATTAAATATTGTATTAGTATTATTAATATACTCAGTATTATATTCGTATATGTATAATTTATAATGTCATTAAACTACAAAATTGCACCTATATAAATTATAATATAAAATACATATATCATAAATTTTAAGATTCATATGTCATATATATATGGTTATCAGACAGTAAAGGCGCCATATTTATATCAACAAATAAATTGTTTAATATTATTTAATTGCCCATATCATCAATTTTAAGATTCATATGTCATATATATATGGTTATCAGGCAGTAAAGGCGCCATATTTATATCAAAAAATAAATTGTTTAATATCATTTAATTGCCCATATCTAGAGGCTGAGTTATCCACTCCAAAAAACGTCATCATATAAACTATTAGTATTAATATATAACTTAAATATATTAATTAATATTTAAAATATATTACTTAATATATGTGGATACTGCAAAAATTCTATATATATATATGATATATAATATATCATATATGACATATGTATAATATTTTATAATTTATATAGATGCATTTTGATTTTGTATGTAGATTATAATCTATATAAATATACAAGTATTATACTGGGAATATTAATAATACTAATATATTATATGTATACATTGTACATATATATAATTAAAATATTAATAATAATTTATATTGTTAAATATTGTGTATACTTATATATTAATGTATATAGTTATTATATTATATAATCATATATTAATTGATAATCACTTAACATTTATGTACAGGTGTAAACTCTGGATATACAATATACGTAGAAATGATCTAGAAAAGCGAGTTAAAAAAGAATGATATGGATTTTTAAAGAATATGAGATTGTGTAGTTCTCACTTTGATGCTGACCAATATAGGAATGTAGGAGGGTTCGTAATTAAAATATAGTTCATAAATCTATTAATTATAAAACAACATTTAATATAATTAAATTAAATTTATTTATTACATATTATATATACCCCGGCGATAGACCAGAAAAGGACCTCAACGGAACCTTAACTCTATGGCCTTTTGAGATTTAAAATAACTATACATTATAATTTATAACTTATATTTATTATTTCATACGAACTGTTATATCTCAATAAACAATATTTATTTATTTATTATATAAGATTTCTAGTTATTTTTTATTACAGAAAGCGATTAATATCTAATGGAACTCCTAGACAAATGTTACTTTCTGCGGTTCCTTCCACTAGTCGGAGAATATTGAAGCGCCATTACCAAAGTCAAGGTATGATTTTATCAGTAATATATTTCATACTAGTTTTTATAGAATTGGTGAGTATGTACATCTTATAATTTTACTGGTGGAATATCTTATCAAATATCTCCTTATATTTGAATTAAATGTATATATATATATTAACTATTATAATATATATATATATATATGTATATATATATATATATATATATATATATATATTTAATGTATATTTAAAAAAATTCTACTATAGTATGACTATAAATTAAATTTTATTTATTAAACTGTGTTATTCTTTAAATATACTGCGAAAATCATATTTTAACAATATGCCACACTATTTTGAAAATAAAATTATGTTTAATTAGGAATATAATATTAGGTTATTAAATTATATTGATCATTGTACAGATGAGTTACTTTCGGATTCAACCACAGAGTCGGCTTCAACAAAAACCGCGAGTCCAGTGAGGTCTCTGTACTCTCAATCCACAGCTTCCACAACATCAGATCCTGCATCGACATTGATAAGTCAACTTAATGATACGATTGAATCATTAACTACAGAGGTTTCAAAATGGCAAAACAAATATGAACTGGCAAAGAAAACAAGTGAAATGTACCGAAGTAAATTGAATAGGTTACTTAAAAAGAAAATAAAATCCCATATAGCAAATGATTCTAATTCGCTGTTATCGCTATAATCTAAAAAAAAAAATAATGTGGCAATCGTTTTAACGAAATGCAAAAAATGTATGCATTATCTCTATGGCATTCGAACCCTAAATGCTATTTAATATTATATAAAACGTTAACACTACCAAGCATAAGTACATTAAGAAAAACTATGAATATTATAAAATTAATGCCTGGATTTCATGATATTATCTTTGATGCATTAAAAGATAAATGTGAAAAGTTAAGTATTAAAGATAATGTTAAACATGATTTATTAGATGGCTTACATAATACAGGAGATGGAGAGATTAGTAAATATATTGCTAATTACGTTACAGTATTCATGATAAAAAGTTTATCTGGGACTTGGAAACAGCCAGTGGGGTATTTTTTCACTTCTGGTGTGATGCCAGCTGATTTAATTATTGTCAAGCTAAAACAGTGTATAGATAGAGTGATTAATTGTGGGCTTATAACTAAATTAATGATTTGTGATCAGGGACCTAGTAATAGGGGTTGCATTACTAAACTAGGTATAAATATCAATAAACCATTTTTTGTATATACAAATATGACAATTTTCTTTATGTATGATCCACCACACTTAATAAAGAGTATTAGAAATGGTTTGTCTAAAGGTTTTATGTTTGAAAATAATAAGGTATCAATGGAAGTTATTCAAAAAATTTATGATATTAAATCAAATTCAAAACTTCCTTTAGCGCCTAAATTAAATATAAAGCATATACAACTAAAATCATTTTCTAAAATGCGCGTAAATCTAGCTTGCGAACTCTTAAGCAACAGTGTTGCGCTAGGGATAGAGACATTAGTTATTGTGAAATTAATTGAAGGTGATGCTTTGTATACTAGTCATTTTTGTAAATTTTTTAATAATCTTTTTGATATATTTAATAGTTCTTTATCTAATAAAAATATTGTATATAAAAATCCTTTAAATAATAATATAGATTCAATAACTTTCTTACAAAATTCTGTAAATATATTAAATAATATAAAATACTGTGATAATAAATATACTGATCAATTGCCATGCTTATTAGGATGGCGACTTGATGTAAATTCCTTGTTATTGTTTTTAGAAGACGAAATAATTGTAAATAATCCATTTAGTATAGAATTAAATAAATTTAATCAAGATTTTTTAGAGAATTTTTTTTCAAGAATGAGAAGTAGAGGGGGGAATAGGGATAATCCTACACCGATGGAGTTCGCTTCAGATTATAGAGCTATTTCTGTAGATTCGTTATTTGTTAAGATTAAGGGTAGTAATTGTGAAATAGATGCTGGAGAATTCTTATTAAAATTAAATTCTTATATTGATAATACTCATAATGCACCTCCTATTACTAACACCTCACTGGCTGTATATCTAGAACCAGATTTAAATATTAGCATTATAGATGATAATTCTCTTCATCTCCTGTGTAGTAATATTATACAAATTTGTTATTCAAAATTAAAATGTAATGATTGTTTAAATTTATTATCTAAAGAGTCTTCTAATGTATTTACTGCTGGTAGTGTTAGGTTGATGTTAGATGAAAACTCATCTAAATATTATCCTTCACCATTATTTTATAATTATATTAAAAATTTATTTACGTGTTTCAGAAATAATATCATGTCTATTTTATATAAAAATGAAATATATATCAAATTTGTGAACCTTATATCTGAAAATAATTTTATATTTAAATATTGTGATATTTGTATATGTATTAATGATTTTATATTGCATGTTTTCTTTATATTTCAAATGAAGTACCTTCTAAGAAAAGAAAATACAGAGTTTACAGTTGATACTAAATCAAAAAGCAAACAAAATAGAAAATATTTAAAACTATGTCATATATGAAATAAATTATTGTAAAGGTTTTAATTTATTAATATTAATTTATGTAACAAAAATAAATATGTTATTTTATAAAACCCAAATTTGTACAAATTAATATAATAATTTATATAAAACCTATATATATATTATTTATACATATTATGAGTTATGACCTACTATTTTAATACATATTTCTATATCTTATAAATGAGAAAGCTATTTAATTATATATGGTTATTAATAATGTAAATAAGTATTTATTATTTATACATTTAAAGTATATTATTTTAATACATATTTCTATATCTTATAAATGAGAAAGCTATTTAATTATATATGGTTATTAATAATGTAAATAAGTATTTATTATTTATACATTTAAAGTATATTATTTTGTATATAAATACATAATAAATTGATATTATATTTAGAAATATAAATTAATAAATATATAATGATTATAAATATACTATTATTACATTCAATTATAATAAATTAGTATTCTATTACTGTATCATTACATTAGTATATCTGATATTTAAATAATTTTAAAGATTTTCAAACTTAATATTACTGATTTAAATAGTTTTATAATGTGTGATTTTGTATATAAATACATAATAAATTTATATTATATTTAGAAATATAAATTAATAAATATATAATGATTATTAATATACTATTATTACATTAAATTATAATAAATTAGTATTCTATTACTGTATCTATACATTAGTATATCTGATATTTAAATAATTTTAAAGATTTTCAAACTTAATATTACTGATTTAAATAGTTTTATAATGTGTGATTTTGTATATAAATACATAATACATGTATATTATATTTAGAAATATAAATTAATAAATATATAATGATTATTAATATACCATTATTACATTAAATTATAATAAATTAGTATTCTATTACTGTATCTATACATTAGTATATTTGTAATTTATATGGATATTTTATAAACACTATACTCCTGTTTGTTTACATTTTGAATATGTAGGTCAAATATCACCATGTATGCAAGCTAGATAGGGAGCTGTGGCGCTTGGATTTTTATCCTTAAATTTATTAAAATTAATTAATAAATATTATTGTATATCCATAAATTTATTAAAATTAATTAATAAATGTTATTATATCCTTAAATGTATTGATGATACAAATTATTATATTATACAATTAATTATTAAATAATAAATTATTATAATATTCATTATATTATATTCATCAATGATGAATCATAATTTATAAATGCTAATGTAAATCTAATAAAATGTCATTATGTATTAACATGTCTAAGCGCAAACAATACAGTATACATTTTAAATCTAATATAATTAAAGAAGTTGATGAAGGTTTACTGAACAATAACTTTATTGAACAAGAATTATGTAAGATACATAATATTTTTCCATCTTTATTATCAAAATCATTGGAAAAGTAAAAACCTCTTTATAAGAAAACCTCTCTATAAGAAAAAAATTACTGAAAAAAAATAGTTTCTTATAGAGAGGTTTTACTGTATATAAATTGATAAAACAATACAATAGATTTAACTTAATTTAAATTTATAAAATGATATTAATTCATATGTATGCATGTATGCAGATCAAAATATATAACAATTAATTTCTAAAGAATTATTTTGAAATGATTATATTGATTTCTATGAATAGAGAAATACAAGTATTATTTGTTTGAATGCAAAATAAATAATATAAATGTTGGGTATATTTTAGATAAGTTAATGTAATGATAAATATAAAATTGTTTATATATATATTTAATATGCATTATATAGAACAATGATATCTGATAATTACATATAACATAAAATACATATACATATATAATATAATAATAATTATAGATGTATAATTTATAGTAATAATGTATTTAGAAAATATTTATATAATAAAAATTATATATTCAAATGATTATATGAGAAGTAAATTAAATTTTATATATTATGCAATAAATTACCAAATACCAAGTATTAATACAAATAAACTAAATATACAATATACAATTTATAAATTTTAATTAGTTATTTATTATATTATACAATTACTTACCAAATACCAAAAATGAATACCAAAAACCCATAAATAATTACTATCAAATAATCTAAAAAAATTGATTAATGTATTTGAATAATAGTTTTAGATCATACATGTAGCTAACATAACATATATATATAAACCCACCTAAATTGATTATATATTAAAATATTTAATTGTATGAATAAAATACTAGTACATAATATTATATAAAATATATAACACTACTATATTATGTGTATGTCATAATTTATGTATAACTTATATGTAAATAAATATGTATAACAAATATTATATAACTATATACACATATATATAATGCTTATTAGATATAATTATTATGAAATGTAATAAAGAAATTATTTATAATTTATATTATAATAAATATTATATATGTATTCAAAATACAATACTAGCATTTAACATAAGTCTATAAAGATTCAAAATAGTACGTGTTAACCCTGTTATATAACTCTATAGCTAAACTAAAGTAGTAATTAGAAATAAAATATAATATATACAAATAATTATTATTATAATTAAAGTTTAATTAGTCGTTATACCTTATGCAGTGTCCTGTTAGTCGCATTCTTCTTTGTTTTATTACCTAAGTAATATCTGTCATTTCCCTGTATAGTTGTATATTGATAATATTGTCTTTATGTGATATTATTGTGAGTAGCATGGTATAATGTACGCCAATTCGCTTTCACATTGTGGATTCACTTGTTATACATTCTCTACCATATAATAATATAGGTTCCATAGTTGATTTTAAATTTGTTATTTTCACACTGCTTTTCATTTTGAAGTTCTAGATTGATTTAATTTGTATGTATTTCTGAACATAATAATGTTTAGCGAATTTCGAAGTTATTTTGTATTTAAAAACAATAACTCTGACTAGAATAAAAGGAAAGCTAAATCTATAAATATGTTAATTATTTATTATCCTGAATAATAATTAACGGCAAATAGGACATGTTTTCACAATATTTTAATACGATTTGAAATGTTTTAATCATTAATTATCAACTATTATAATGCTTTTAATGATATAAAGTATATTATAGTATTCAATATATGGTAATTTCTAAAAGATTGTTCACATTTTATGAAAATGTATCTATGATAATAATTAATACAATTTATTCCCAATCAGAAACATTTTATAATAAATTACAGATCTTTTGTAAGTTTATCATTTGGTAATTAATACTATTTTCAATGTTATTAGCTATCAAGTAATATTAAATATGTTGTCTTATTAAATCGTTTATAAAATATGAATTTCATTAATTATACGATTAAAATCAAACATTATAAATTATTTTAAACATTAATAAAATTTCTCAAAGCTAATAATTATAGATTATTTCATAGATAAATACTATAATTTTTTTCATTTATACCTTAACTTATAGATTATTTTGTATCTACTATTTCCCATATATTTTCTTATATGAATTAATGATAAAACTTTTAAATGATCAATAGTTTATATAATTATGAAGATGATAAACAATTTATTATTCATTATAATCTGCCCAGTTAGTCACATTTTCACCTTCGCCTGAAAATAATAATACATAATGTATTGATGTAACAACATTCTCTAATAAATATTATATAATAGTAATGCGATGAATTCATCGTTTTATCTTAAGATAAAACGAGACAACAATATGTAATATATAAATAATAAGTTTAATGATTTAGTAATTAAAAGAAGAGAGTAAATGAGAAGTAATATTTATGCATTTAATTAGGGATCTAATAAAATGTATGGTAAAAGGAGGGAATTCCATAGAGAGGGACCGGAATTTGTAAAGGCTCTATATAGTTTAGGAACTTTACAAGCGTTCGGAAGATAAATAGAGAAATATGTTGGTAAAGAAAAGAAAGTAAGTAGTAAGTTTTTTAATTAGATAGCTTTAGATAGGTTTAATATATATATAGGTTTACAATAATATATAGATGTATGGATAATGGAGATTAGATTAAATGTGAGAGATAATAGGTGCCACACGCGATATGATTGATGGTATGTTATAGCATAGTGGTCCAGTCGTGTTATGCAGTAAGTATACGTTATAATATTCTGTGTTATAGTGCGATAATAAATATCACAATAGTATCTACTCAATTGGAACAATATCAAGAATAATTCGCGAGAAGAATTTGATATGCTTCTCAACAGAAAGTAAAGTATATGTGTGTGATTAAACAGAGTTCTTAAGGTGAGAGTTTATGTGGGTTGGTCTATTCACTCTTATAAATCAAAAAGGCGGGTTTTCAATTAAGTTAATTAAGTTTAATAGGACATAACACATTTATATATAATGTTAGAATAGTACTAAAGGAATATATGAGAATGGTTCAACTCATGGTCGGATGAATTCTCAGGACCGTATTCTAACAATATTGAAGAGTGTGCACTATTGACAATTCAGATCTGGTATATGTAGCTGACTGAACTGACTTCATACGTCGTTCAACGATCGTTGATCGATCATTCGAGTGTTATAAGACAACGTGGAATGAGTGAGATACATTTCAACTATATGTTATCTTCTTATATAGGAATAGGGCGTGTTCTGGTTTAGTCCCGTCTCCTGAGTTAAAGCGGTTCATTTGGTCTCGCCTCTTGATGATCTTTGCAACTTTACTATGTATTCATTGGTTGAGTGTTTAGTTTCCAGCGTGGAATTTTCCCCTAGCTGGCTACATGTCATGTGAGATTAGTATGGTGCGTATCTATATACTGAGTCTTTATTGTTATTTTAGTGTCTACGTCATAGCTCGGAGTAAGTATTTATTATCATTGCTTTCAGTGCATTCTCCTTTCGATGCCTCGTTATTTCCTCGTCTGCTTTAGTTATTAATAACTGTCACCTTTATCGGCGGGTCGATTTGAGTGAAACTATTTAACTCATTTATCATCGAATAGAATTATATGTATTTTTAACAATAAAGTAAATGCATATATATGTATATATTAAAACGTATTCAGGAACGGGTAATATGATATAATGTGCAGTAGATTTAGTAAGTAGTAGATTCAATAATGCAGAACAATAGATAATCGGAGAATACAAGAACATTTAATAGAGTTTTCATAAGGTTTCTAGAAAGTGACACCAACATATTTAAGTATGCATAGATTAAAGTTGGATAATTTTTTAATGGATGATATATGAATCTTAAACCATCATTTTTTATAAAAGATATTGGAAAACATGCTTTGTAAGAAATATCAATCTTTCTTCTCCTAATTAACTATGTAGTCTATATAATTAAGATACATATATTTAAAAGCTTTTCATTTAATCTTTGTGATGTTAGATGTATAGAGAATACCACAATAAAATGATCTATTAGTAGTTAAATGTGTTGAATGGAATTAAGGTGTGTACATGTTGTACAGGCTCAGTGGCTAAGGCGTCAGACACACAAGCAGTAGGACACGGGTTCGACCCTCGTCCGGACCATTAATTAATTTTATAAAATGGGTCTTAAAATATTATTTAGAAGTGATCTTATATAATTGTGTATAAATAAATGATCGGCTCTCGTTAAAACCATGGATGCCTTAACATGAGAGCGGCTTCGAAGGGACATTAGAGCCATATATGGTTATAAGTGAAAACTTCATCTAAGTTCCTGGATGGGATGAAAGGACTCCACCAAATAAAAACAACAAAAAACAACAACATCTAATAAGACGGTTGAATAAGAGGGTTAACCTATAATATCAAGTTTATTACCACTGATGTGAGTGGGAAATTATATATGTTTGCATAAGGAAATATAAACATTAAAGAGTTTTAAATAACCATGGGGATAGATAAGAGAATTTAAGTTATAGTTTAAATTTACCAATAAATATCGGTAAAAAGGTAGAAGATTTAAGAAGATGATATATGGAATCCTGAAATTCATCAAATAATACAATGTGTATCATAAATAATGGGATACATTTAGTATTTAGAGAATATATATAGAATAGTAATCTATTTTAAAAACAAGAGTAACTTATTTGAATGACATATATATATATACATATCATTTTAAACCAATGTACATACTAATATATATATATATATATATATATATATATATATATATTAAATAGATTATAGATACATAGATTATAGGTGCATAGATTAAATAAGGCACGCGTAAAAATCAATGATTTAATTAGCATAGAAGTAAATAGAGGACGTTTATCATTTCATTAATATCGCGCGTCCATCGAAATGAAATACGCGCACCCATCGAGTTGTTACTCGAGCGGCGGCGACGCCCGCAATACCGCTGATCGGGGCGGCTCGGCCGATAAGATTCGATATTGAAAGTACGCGCGTTGGCCGATAGCTAAACTATCTACATACTAGAGAGATAACGATAGATAAGGCCTATCACGTGATTAGATTGAAGACCCGGACTGTGGCGGTTATCGTGATATGACATCGTCGCAGTGTATACATCGCAACGCCACCGAGCTATGGCATAGCAACGCTTATACCCGATAGATATAGTTATCTATTTATATATATATATTCACATATAACGTATAGGATAACGGATAGCATAATATATACTCATACGAAGATGATAGATGTATCGGATGTGGTAGTGATAGTGACGGTAGTGTAGTAGGCGGACGGCTGATAACGTCGTGTGCAGTCATGCGTGACGCACTACTAGCGATCCTAGCGATTCTCTGCACGGTGGAATACGCCGGAGCCACCATCAAAGCCGTCAAAGTTTCCGGTGATATAATCATGGGTGGTCTGTTCCCGATGCACGAGAAGGTTAGCCCGCATAACGTGCTTTTTTATGCGTAATAGCATTTTTTTTAAATTAATATTACTTTAACCTCTTGCGCAAGCTCAATATGAAAGATAAATACTAAAATGTTGGTGATATACTTATATTACTATACTTTATATGATTACAACATTAGAATTTGGAGTTGTGTTCGCTACCCACCCTTAGCGCACGTACTTGTTGCGTAGTATTCTATTAGATAATAGTTAGTAGAATAACCGGTACTATTGTTATAACTTATATTATTAGGTGAATTAATTATACGATATATGTAATTATTGCATTCGTATACGTCACGATATTTAAGTAATATTAAAATAGTAATTATAGATATTTCTATGAATACTTTCTAGGAGGAAACATACTATAAAATAATCACAATATTAAGATAGATTATAATGGTGTACATGCGTATATAGTTTTGTAGCCGAGCAAGCTAGACCTGGTGAAGTAAGGTACTCTTTGTCTCGATAACTTAAATATATTAGTACACATATTATGATGATTTCATTCCATTCCTCAATTCGTATATATATATATGTGTGTGTGTGATTTAATGTTGATATCCTTGATTATTTCGATTATTATTTAGATTACTATATATAGTTATTATTAACTATAGTTTTGAGAAATCAAGCCTTGACATATTTGTATGACACGTACACTTTCAACATCATCTCTATTGTGATTACATTAACAACAAAATCATTATCATCATAATAAGTGTTATCATCATAATTATATATATATATAATATTAAATATAGTATACATATATAATCACAGTGATGTGTACCCTTATCACGATCAGAACTGAAATAAATAAAAAATGTAATGATATATGTAATCACGTAGATATGTTTAATCTATAGATTAAATAACAGTAAAAAATATATATTTAAGTGTATATATTCGTATGAAATATATACATTATTTAATTTATATATATATAATATATTAAAGCAAATCTATTGCAAAAAAATTAACTAACGTATATGTCACCTATACATATATTCACAATTACTTATATCTTATAACTATTATTATTATTATCGTGTAATTTATATGGTAGTGTAGTACTTTATCCCCCATACAAGAACGTATGTGAATGTATGTACTTAATTATATTTACATAATTATAAATGGATTTAATATATAGTTAACATACACTGTTACAAATTAGGGTACATCGAATTCAATTTATAGGGTAAATATCGTTAAAATAACACAACAATTTACCAGGTACCCTAAATAGGGTACACGACTTTTAAACTCACTAGGGTACAATATATATATATATATATATATATATATATATATATATATATAAATATGTTAAATATTAGGGTACGTGATTATAATATTTACATATCATACAATTAAATTATGGTACATATCATACAATTGCATTATGGTATACGGTATCATATAATTAGGGTACAACAAGCTAACATTCTATAGAGTACAGTTTGTTCATTTTTAGGGTACTGATCATATGTATTCAAATTGTAGCCTAATTAGGGTACGGCCACGGGGAAACTACTTACACCCTAACAGGTACTCGCTGTACCATAATTTTAACAGTTTAGATAGGTATACCTATACCTTATATTCGGCGTTCACTTTAAGGTGACCGGGTGTTGTAGTGCTAACAAAGTCCGCTTATAATACGTGTTCACGATCGTATTATAATAACAACTTCTAAATATTATTCTAGATCTATGTATATCTATATATATCTTATAGATCTATGTGTATTGGTCCGGCGGACGGAGCTCTAACACGCGTCATCGTGAATCATAAGTTATGATTCATAACTAATACTCGAGTAATTATGCGTACCTGTATGGTCACGCGATGATGACGATTATGATTATGATTATTTAAACGCTAATTAAATGAAAACATTCTTATAGTGTGACAATAATATATAAAAAAAATAAATAAATGTAATAATAAGTACAGACAAGTGCACAACATAGCGAAAACGAATATATTTCACACACACATACTTATATATATATTTATATATATATATATGTATATATATATATATATATATATATATATATGTATATATATACGTATACGTATGCGTATGAATCCGAATACCGATGTGTACGGCTATGATCTATGTATGCGTACGGCATATATGATTACTGTTACATCACTGCATGGGGCCTAGAACAATCGCTATTGCCTCTCTCTATTAATACATCTACTATCTAGGACATATTTATATATATATATATATATATATATATATACGCTATATGCTTTCACATGAATGGTACGTACATCACGTGGTTAGCCGATACGGTTACCTAGGTTACCATTTATGTGTGATATATAATACTAATATCTAATGTTTCTATATATATATATATATATATATATATAAATATATATATATATATATGTATTAGTTGATATATATATATATATATATATATATATATATATATATATATATATATATATATATTAGTATACAATGAACATACGTGTTATACTATCACTATACCTAGGCGCACGACTATGTATACATAGACCACGTGACGGCGTTGAATTATGTCACGTGACCAAGGTGGAATGTGTTATCGGTAACCAATGGCTACTGTATACTATTCCGCTGGTGCTCTTAGTAGATGTACGCAGTCGGCAAGCATCTACTACTAGGGGCACTGGAACGATGTAGTATGTAGGGAGGACCAACCAATCAAAATAAATTGTGTGGTAAAAGGGGGGGGGGACCAACTCATATGAGGTCCCCCTATATTTCAAAGTGAGGGGGGGGGCATTTCCCCTCACCCCCCTGTTGTAGCGCCCCTATCTAATATACCACTAGCTACGCTATACTTGCACGCTATCTATCGAGATCTATCATAACTGTATATAGGTTAGGCTTGGTTAACGATGGAGTAGTCATGCGTGACGGACAAGAGGTGATAAGCATGTATTACGTGATGTATACTATAATCATAGTTTATTTAATAAAATCATATATATACGTGTTTATATACGTATATATATATATATATATATATATATATGTATTTATATATATATATATAGTCACGTGATGATGTTAATGATGATGATGACTATGATGATGACGTATATTATTACTATTATTATTATTATTATTAATATTAGTGTATAATTTACAGGACAATCCAATAACTTATATTTATTTTTACTTAGAAGCGAATACACCTTCGATTAAGATATCGTATTATGGCTTCCATGATTTTAACGATAGCCGATATTTTGTATGCGTTATATAATATAACTTATAAATAGTATTGTAAGACTTGTGTATTGTTGCTGGCAGGGTTTGTTAGATCTACCCCTTGTGTGTCGGACGCATTGTCCTTCAACACCACCTAGTTAATTTCGTAGGGTATTATATGATATGTACTTCGTATACGAATACATACTTAACGTGCTATACGTATTGGGTATTCGTATACTGACTACAGCTACTATAGTCTGAATATAATCGAGATTCGTATAGTATTTAGCAGAACATATGTATACGCATATATTGTCAATTAAATTATAACATAAATACTGAATAAGGGGACTGAAATTGTATAAATATATATATATATATATATATATACAATTTATTTATTGTAACTCGATACATAGATACATACAATACAATATATATATATACAAATGTATGAAATAAGGAAGTGGTTTTATACGTGTTGAATGTTACGTGCTAAACACGGTCTACTTTTGATAAATAACTTAGTTCTTATAGTAATGTTTATAAGTCCACGTTTTTTTTATTTTGATTTATTTTTGATAAACAAAGAATATACTATAACAAATTATATAGCAGCATTACTATATTTTACTATCTTCAACTATATATTTACTATTAAAAAGAAATATAAGATATATATATATATATATATATATATATATATTTAATATTTCAGCTATTACATAATGAATATGTTACGTATCCTGCCGGTGATGTAATAATAGGGGTTAATGATTTATTTTTGATAAACAAAGAATATACTATAACAAATTATATAGCAGCATTACTATATTTTACTATCTTCAACTATATATTTACTATTAAAAAGAAATATAAGATATATATATATATATATATATATATATATATATATTTAATATTTCAGCTATTACATAATGAATATGTTACGTATCCTGCCGGTGATGTAATAATATGACGTAATCTCTTGGTTAATAACATTAATGATGGACTTGATATGATATAATGAACAAGTGAAATTGAATCACTTTATCTCTCTTTCTTTCTATCTCGCTATCTATCTCTCTATATCTCTCAGTCTCTCTCTCTCTCGCTCTCTCTCTCTAAATCATTCTCTCTCTGTAAATCAACCTAATATGTCAATAATAAGACAACGTAATCTATCACAAGTAATGATTTCTTACGTAATATATATATATATATATATATATATATACATATATTTATATATGTATTTATATGTATATGTATATACAGCTATATGCTTACCATCTAAAAATACCAAAAACATATGTTATTTAGATGTGCACAGTACTACATGCATGTTATACGTGTAGTCTGGTCTATGACAATGCATATTATATAATATGGGTAATTAGTTACACTCGTAATCAGGTCATGTGATGGCCACTATAGTAGTCACGTGACTACATATATATATATATATATATATATATATATATATATGTCCACATAAGTATATTGGACATATACTTTCACGTCGGTGAAATATCCCAATAAGAGATATATCTACATATATTATAATATAACCACTTGTGTAGCAGATGATGTAGAAGATGATGTATATGTTGATGTAGTATAAAACATAGAAGATAATTTAATAGATAATGTAAAATATATTTTAGAAGGCAAATTGATATCACTATATATATATATAGTGATATGCGGCAGTCATGGAAATAATAAATATGTGTTTTTAGTATATATTTTAAATCATTAGTAGAGTTAGTAGAACGTTGAATGTAAGGCAATGTATACCCGTATAAGGTAATTTATTCAATATATAAGGATATGATGTATGACATGAATATTGTTGGAAAGTATAGTACGTTTATATAGTATACTATAGTATACCTATGGGAATACACAGTTAACATGACGGATCGGTTACATGTGTCATTAGTAATATTATATAATTCAATTAAAGGGTTATGTGTATGCAGTTAAGTGTTTGTAAAGAGAGTTATAAACTATAAATATTACATTAAAACGATAATATATTTGGGAACCAACCTAGAGATGGTACGGATAAATATAGGTTTTAATGAACACATTCATTTGTGAACAATGATGCAATCGGGTTGTACGGTATCAGTGTGACTACGCAGCTTAACATTTGTTATTACGTCATCAGCAATGGTCGTAATTCACGCATGCGTAGTGCCCATCCGCATTACGTAACATTAAGGCATATATTACGTAATAGTAAGGCATGTATTACGTAATATTGCAAGATCAATCCTTTACGCAATGATGGCAAATGTGTAACGGGTAACGTGAGGTGAGTTACCACGGTAACAACAGTAGTTATAACTGTTCACGACGCATGCGCTGAATACCCGCTTTGTCACGTGATATCAATCGTGACTTCGTACAGACTAAGGATGCTCGTTCGGATATAAAATAGCCTACCCATATCCTATGAATTAGTAGCTATTTCCGTTATTCAGATGATAAATAAGTATACTAGATAAGACGTGTACCCGAGCGCAAAAGTTAACGTATATTCCTATACGCATATCCTAACTAAAGTGATGTAAAAGCTTTAGTTTAACTCCCTTATTTCGAAAACAGTACGATATCCAAGGTTTCCAAAGCCAAAGATTAGGCGGATATCTATTAATTAGTTTAAATCGTGAAACAACATATTCTGCTATTAGTGTTCGCGTATATTGTCTCGTACACCTCTGTATCGCGGTACTTATTGTTCGAATGCGATTGTTCTCTAAAGATTACGCTAAGATAATTAAGTTGTTCGGACGTATACATAAACACGCGTAAAATAACGTCCAGATATATCATATAATGATGAGTGCTTGTTCAACTGAAACTAAATATACGGCTTGTTAATAATCCCTAGTCTCGTAAACATATTCAATATATATATATATATATATATATATATATATATATATATATATATATATATATATATATATATTTATATATATATATATATATATATATATATGTAAATGTAAGGTTACAATTAGGTATATGTGAACTATTGATTTTAAAAGTATCCACTCTTACATTTTGTAGAGCATTTTTATGAAATATCGCATTAAATTTAATTCTGAATTAGATATTATACATGAATTATATATTAATACACAAATTTAGTAATTCAATAATTTAATAATTATTATTGCATAACAGTATTATCAGTAGATACATAAGTAATTGTTCATTTACAATAGTTTATATATGTATATATATATATTTATTTATTTATTTAATTTAAATCAGACATGCATAACAGAGTTCCATAGTGTATACAATAAATAAGACAAACAACAATTAAACGAAAACGTAATCTAAAGTGTAATTATATAAATATAGTTTATACCATAAGGTAAATAGTTGCGAAGGGCATGGTATATTATAATAATACAGTTGAACAATTAGCGAATTACGAGAATTTCGTATTCGTTGATAAAGTGAATTATAAGATTTACGTAATTTAATTATTACATTATTAATATTATTATATACAAACATAAATGAAATGCTATTACGACGCCTATATGTCATCACTATACGATAAGCGTTATTATATGCTACCTTAATTTTACGCATGTTGGTTCTATTCAGTAACCAAATATTACCTAGGTAGATATTTGAAATAAACGATTTAAATAGAATAATCTTAGTAGCTTTAGAGCAATGACTAACATTATTCGCTATCATATAGCTTTATTTGTAAATCTGTTTAATATTACTATATATATATATATATATATATATATATATCAATATCAATATCAGCAGACAAGTCCTTTGGTTATTAATGTCCATGATATATATACGCTTTAAGGGTTAACAATATTTAAAAGTGCATTACCTATGTATAACTTTACTGTATCATGTCTAGATGAACTATAATGGATAGGCAATATGACAGATTTATCAATGTTATATACATATATATATATATATATATATATATATATTTATTATGAGTTTGTTATTAAAGCAACTAAACGGTGCTAACAATCATAATTATCGCCACTCCTCGAATACAATAGCACATCATCAACGGTTACACGTTACCGGTAGGCAGTTGCGTGGCACCGTGTCAGAGGCCCCACTAGATTAATAGTCTCGTCTAATAATAGATGATGACGACGACGACGACGACGATGATGTAACTCTCGCGTCTATTGCGTCACCGTCGTAGATATTGCGTCATCGAGACTAGTTGCGTAACCGGCGGCCGCTACAATATATTACGTAACAACGCCAAGTGTGTTTATTGCGTAATAGTACGATACGAATGCCGTACGATATGATTATTTAGCTGATGCGTATGCGTAAATATAACATTTATATTATATAACGTTCATCGATTTGTATGTTATATATTCACACACATAAACACACATACACACACATATATATATATATATATATATATATATATATATATATATATATATATATGAATCAGATAGATAGAGTGTAAACACTCAGGAAAATACAAAAGCAAAGCTTGACTAGGTATTTTCCCACTCAACTTGATAACAGCATTAGGAAGAATACAAGAATAAAAAATAAAAAAAATATTAGTAAATTATAAAATGACAATAACTTATTTTAAAATTTCAATTTTGTATATCATTAGAACTATAATTTTGTATATATATATATATATATACTATTGTATATATTATTAAACTTATTTGATTTGTAAATGTGATTCGTGTAAATGAAAATCGTGCTGAATAAATAAGTAAGAATATACTTGAATATTGTTATCAAGGAGAGGTCATCATTTTCAGTTAAATACAAAATAAAATATAATAAATAATAAAAGTATATATAAATAAAATAAATGTATATTAAAAGAAGAAAAATATATAACACAAATGAAATAAATGCATAAAATATGTAAAAAATATAAAAATGAAAGAGAAAAAGATAATATATATATATATATATATATATATATATATATATATATATATATATATATATATATCAGTGTTCATTCTAGAGCTACCCAGCTACCCACATTTTTTATATATGATTATATGGATTAAGTTTAATTATTAAGTTCTTATAATATAATTGTAATATCATGAATTAAAAGTGTTATATCTCTAACTACATGCATTTATTATTTAATAAATGGTAGTTTTCCAATGACTATTTATAAAATGACGATTAAATGTGTTATTATTATTCTATTATTATTAAAACATTAAAATAATGAATAATTAAATATTTAATAAATAGCAGATTTTCAATAAATATTTATAAAATGAAGATTAAATGTATTATTATTAAGTATTCAAATAATGGAGAATTTTGTATTTACTAAGCATAGATTTGTATTTAACTATAATAGTATATGTTACTAAGTGACATAATTTCAATAAATATTTATAAAATGGCGATTACATTTATTATTATTATTCTATTATTATTTAAGTATGAAAATAATGGAGAATATGAATAACTTCTGAAATAAAATTAAGATAAATTCATTATTTTTCAAAATAATGGTGAATATATACTATTTTCCCTTTTCTATATCGGTTTGATATTTGATATAAACAAACAATTTAGATATAAATACAAATTAAATATGAAATATGATAATAAACTACTTGAACTATATTTAGAATAATCTATTTTAAGATTGGGTAGCAAATGAACTACCACAATGAAAATTGGGTAACAAACTTTAAATATTGGGTATACTATAGTGAATCTGCTACCAATGTATTGCTATTGTTATTGTTATTGTTATTTTTATTTGGTGGAGTCCTTTCATCCCATCCAGGAACTTAGATGACGTTTTCACTTATAACCATATATGGCTCTAATGTTCCTTCGAAGCCGCTCTCATGTTAATGCATCCATAGTTTTAACTAGAGCCGATCATTTATTTATACACAATTATATAAGATCACTTATAAATAATATTTTAAGACCCATTTTATAAAATTAATTAATGGTCCGGACGAAGGTCGAACCCGTGTCCTACTGCTTGCGTGTCTGATGCTTTAGCCACTGAGCCACACAGGCAGTTATATAGAATATATATATAAATGAAAAATTAATTCAATAATTA
The DNA here is from genome assembly GCA_964019155.1 of Osedax fenrisi. Classification (NCBI taxonomy): domain Eukaryota; kingdom Metazoa; phylum Annelida; class Polychaeta; order Sabellida; family Siboglinidae; genus Osedax; species Osedax fenrisi. The sequence goes on along the minus strand of OZ025241.1, from coordinate 11,076,696 downwards.
TTTGATCCCAATTGTATTTCCACCATATATATCCTCGGATATATATATATATATATATATATATATATATATATATATATATAAATCACGTGATTATAGAATTCGGAATAATTAGGATTATTATAGGAATTATTATAGGAATAATCTATTACCTTTTAATTTGCAAAAATTATATTCAATTAAATTACATAATACATATTTATTTCATAGATTTAAAATTAGACCAGATAGAAAAGCTTTCTGTTTATCTACCACATGTCCTATGTTTTATAACATATATTTTAAATTTAAATTTATTTAAAATAATTTAAAAAATAAATGTATTGAATAGTTACCATCATATTTTTAATTGTCATTTAAAAATTATATTTTTAACTTTTAATTTGACATGAAATATTAATATTATTAATTTTTAAATTAATTTAAAAACATATAACTTTTAACTATTAGCTGACTCATGATATAATTTTATTTAACTTTTATCCGACTTATAATATAATTTATAAAACTTATAAATAATTGACTATTTATTATTGTATTATTTTTAATTAATTTTTTTTTATTACATTTATATATTTATATTTATGAGGAGGTAGAATAATGATGGCATTTGTTTTTTTTGTTGTATTTCGTTGATTCTTAATTCATAAATTTGTCATATTTTATATATAATAGTATGATGAATTTGCTAGCTTCAAATGTTACCAGTGTATACTAGTGATATAAATGATCATTTTCTAAATGCTCATACTCGAGCCGCAATTTCCTGCTTCAAAACAACTGAAATATCCAAAATGTATGTTTCGAAACATCTGAAACATCTGAAACATCCTAAATTGTCGCAAAACATCAACACATATGTCTGGTAACATATATAAGCCAATTATTTAAATTCGATGTATCGTGTTTGATTGTCGAACTTGTTTATAGGATTATATTTTTGAAATTCACTACGAACTAGATTTTCACACTTGATTCGATTCGTCGTAATTTATTGCAAGATTAAATTTTCTCAGTATAAAAGATTGTTATACTTGATTATATTTTCTTATTTGTCATTCGAATTAAGTTATCGTACTTGATTGGCGAATTTGTTTATCTGATTAGATTTTCATACTCGATTCGATTTGTCTTACTCGATTGTGAAAATTAATTATAAATATATAAATTATAAATTATATTTTCGTATCATACTTGATTTTTAACTAGTTTATCTTATTAGATTGTTTTACATGAGGATGATTCTAGATTTTTATTTATGCTAATATCAATTGTATTTTAAAATTAAATAAGATATTTTTTTAATTACAATATTATAATATCGTCCATTACATTTTAATTTAAAATATTTATTTCAAAAGTAATTTTTATAGACATTTAATACATTATTATAAACTAAATTGCATTTCTTAGTATATAAACAAGTTATACATATAATATATTGTTTAATTACCCTCTTCTATAATAATTGGTGCATTCATTGATAACATTTATTATTTTTTTTAATTTAAATAACATTTTATTTTTTTAATAACATTTTGTTTTACATGAGGATGATTCTAGATTTTTATTTATGCTAATATCAATTGTATTTTAAAATTAAATAAGATATTTTTTTAATTACAATATTATAATATCGTCCATTACATTTTAATTTAAAATATTTATTTCAAAAGTAATTTTTATAGACATTTAATACATTATTATAAACTAAATTGCATTTCTTAGTATATAAACAAGTTATACATATAATATATTGTTTAATTACCCTCTTCTATAATAATTGGTGCATTCATTGATAACATTTATTATTTTTTTTAATTTAAATAACATTTTATTTTTTTTAATTAAAAAAAAAATGTAAATAGAAACATTTAAAACTCCAAAGATAATATTAAGAGCCGTTCACTAACCCTGTCCGGCTCGAAAAACTCGGCTCATTTTAGATCACTAGTATATACTATTGGCGAAAGTAAATTTCCTAGGGTTTTGGACTTGATTAACCCATATTCGGAAAGTTGATATACTATGGGTGATTATTATTTATGAGTTGAAGATTTATTTTAATAATTAAATATTTTACTCTATTTATTGTTCTACTATTTCTTGTTTTTAATAATATCCTATATGGTTCTGTCTCCTCGTAATATTAAATGGGTGAAAGACTCGAAATAAGTGAAATAAGCTCTGATTCTTCCTCCAGGCAATTTCCAACTCTGATGTTATTATTTATTTATATATATTTACATATATATATATATATATATATGTATATATATATATATATATATATATATATATATATATATATATATATATACATATAACTCGATGTATATAAATCAAAGAAGTGTAGAGAAATACTGGGTATACAAACTACATATTATACACCCTGTTAATTAGTAATGTTAATTAATAATGGGAAACTAATATAAGTATGTATGGGTACACAATAAGTAAGCTGGTATATAACCCATATATGTATACATGTATACGTTATACAAAGTTGTATATATGCGTTCGTATACATTGTTGTATGCATACGTGTATATATATATATATATATATATATATATATATATATATATATATATATATACATTGTATACATACTATTTTATTATTTATTCTAAATAATAGCGTAAATCTAAATTATGGTATGCAATAATATATATATATATATATATATATATATATATATATATATATAATACCATTATATTGTAAATAAATAACATATATATATATATATAGTATATATTATATATTATATACTAACTATGTAAACAATATATACATAAAGGGGTCTCTATAAATATATATGTTATTAATTCGATTATTATAATAATTATACATAGAAAAGATAAACTCCACATATATATCACTTCCTGTTTACTTTTATTGCTAGCATTAATTTAATTTCATAAATCATTTATCTGATCAATCCGACATAAAGATAAGTTATCCACACTTAATACAACATACAGCCCTGTGTATAAACATTCACTCTATATCCCACACATATTATTTATTTATTTCATTCATTACTTCTATTCATTAAACAACATTTATATGATCATTATTTAAAAATATATTAATTTTAAAATCACTGAATTGTTTACAATAATATTGTTTACATTCTATTATACTGTGCACACATTTTTCTCTATTAATATGTTCTATTTATAGCTAATTATTAATCACTGAATTAAACAAACACAAATTCCTAGAAATAATAAATTAGTTACATTGCTAGTCATAAACTATATAATGGACAACACCACTGCATCATGTAATCACTGTAAATCTAGTTTAAATAATACAGAAACTGACTTTGTTAAATGTTACAGGTGTCATACACATGTACACTATAACTGCCTAAAAGATAATAATTCTTTAACATTTAAATGGAATAATCGCAACAACCCTCCGAATTATGCTATCCAACTCATGCGTTCTCCTTCATTCTTATATATATGTCCCAAATGTATCACATTTAATAATACGCTGTCACCACCACTTCACATAGCAACACAAGTCTCACCACAACCTAATAACGATATAAACATAGATGAACCAATGTCCCAAACCAACACTTTAAATCATATTATGGACAGCATTTCTAATATAAAATATCAACAAATTAACAACACTAAGATCATAAAAGAATTTATTAAATTAAATAAGACTAAGCCCATTCAACCGTCACCTTCTAGATCAATCACATCAATTAATTGTCCACTGAATAAACACATTCCTCCCCTACTCTCCCTAACGATTTCTAAACCTAAACAAAATGTTATAAATAATTTGAACCAATCTCACACTATTATAATTCCAAACAAATACTCTAAACCTACAACATATACAACATCACCCATATCAAAGTCGGCCTTCCCCAGTCCGATAATCCTATTCGCCATAAAAAACAATCTCATGTACAACTCAAAAATCAAATACGTATTCAACAGTAAAACAAACAACTACGAATTACGTCACTACCACAACAACAAAGTTAATTGGAAAACATCTCCCTTAACACCACCCCTTTCTGTTATTAAGCATTGGAGCAAACTCTTCAACAATCGCACATGCATTAACATGAGACAAGCAGAATCTAATAATCCGATACATTCATCCAAACATACTGACTCCACTATTCATACTCAACATAGTAACTTACTATCTGTAGATCAGTGTAATGAAGATTTAAATACTACTAGTACTCAATCTACACAAACTACCCCATCACCAACTCCTATTCCGTGTCCACCAATTGTGAACCCTTCCCCACCCCCCTCACAATGACACTCAATTCCAAAAGTCCACACAAATAAAAATATGCTTTGCAAAACCACTTCCACAAATCTGACCATTCACACACTGCAATCCCCATCTACACTTTTAACTCCATTGTCCCCATCTTCATCAGAACGCCATAACTGCCTAATTAAATCTGCATTATTAAACACCTACTCCATCCGTAACAAGATTCCACTTATCCTAGAACTTGCTGCAGAACATGACCTTGATCTTATATTCATCACTGAAACATGGATTATGCCTGATGACATACCCCTTATATCATCTCTGAATACTGGTCCTTACTCTTTTTCTCATTTGCCTAGACGTAATACCAATAATTATGGAGGAGGTATTGGCATTATTTTTAAATCCTCCCTTCATGTATCCCCTCTACGTGACCATAATAATGATCACTCTGATGCGTTTACCTGTTCCATTAGTCCCCCACACTCCAAGACTTTTAATATATCACTTTTTTACCGACCCCCCTCTTCCTCAATCCCTTTATTCCTCTCTGAGTTTTATTCATTCACCCATCTAATGTCTGAATCTAATATCATTATAGGTGATTTTAATATTGCTACTAACCTATCAACTAATCATTCTAAATCTCTACTCAATATACTGTCATCCTCCAATCTTAAACTTCATAATACTTACCCCACACACAAATATGGTAATACACTCGATCTCCTCATTTCCCATAAGTCATCCAACTTGATTTGTTCTCACTCTGTTGGCCCTTGTATTTCTGATCATCACATTATATTTTTTACCCTCCAATCCCTTAAACCTCCCCACCCCACTATCACTCGTTCTTTCCGCAAAACAAAAATCATCAACATTCACGATTTCATCAGAGACTTCCTAACCCTCCCACATAACTCACATGATGAATTATTTACCACTCTTTCAAGTACCCTCGATTCCCACGCTCCAATAATTATTAAAAAATCCTTCCTTAGACTTGACACTTCCTGGTATACGCTCGCACTCCTAAAACAAAAGCGTAAATTGCGTACACTTGAAAAGAAATTATATTAAATCAAAATCTGAATCTATACTTGCGCTTTATCAACTGATCAAGTCCAAACATAGACGTGATCTCTTAATTGCAAAATCGCTTCATATTACTGCCTCTCTGGAATCATGCTCATCAGATCAAAAGAAAACGTTCACCATTTGTTCGAAACTCCTTGGGCGAAATAAAAAGAAAACTTTACCCGACTTTCCACCAGACACCTTATCATCAACTTTTGATGACTATTTCCATCATAAGCTTACACGTACTCTCAGCAATCTCCCACGATATACCACTTTAATAACCCCCACCATGCCAACTCACTCACTTAATGTATTTTCAGTCCCTTCCATGTCAGACATAGGCACACTTCTTAAAGCAACTAAAAGTTCATCTCCTCTTGACCCTATTCCTCTTTCCCTTTTACACGAAATCACTGAATCCCTCACTATCCCTCTCAATAATATATTCTGTGAATCCCTCGAATCCGGTACGTTTCCAACATCCTATAAACATGCACTCATTACACCCCTCCTTAAGAAACCAAACCTTGACCCTCAGAGCCTCAACAATTATCGTCCAATCTCAAACCTGTCGATATTTTCCAAAACTTTGGAACGAATCGTCGCGAAACAACTAACGTATTATTTAATATCACACAAAATCCCTCATATCTTCCAAAGTGCATATCTTCCTTCCAAATCAACAGAAACCGCACTAGCGAAGATATCCAGTGATATTCTCACTAACCTTGATAACAAAAATGGCACAATACTCGCACTACTTGATCTCTCCTCTGCGTTTGACACTATTGACCACACGATTCTCATACACCGTCTTACATCTATAGGTATCCCTGGTACTGCACACAAATGGCTATCCTCATTCATAACCAACCGAACTTCCTCAGTTTTAGTTAACTCAACCCGTTCATCTTCCCGTCTTGTAACACACGGTGTTCCCCAAGGGTCAGTCCTTGGACCAATACTCTTTAACATTTACATAATTCCCCTTCTCCACCTTATCTCGAATTCTCCAGTTAGCTTCCATACATATGCAGACGACATACAACTTTATGTAAAATGTACAGAAAACGTTAATTTTGCACCCGACATCCTTTCCTCTACTATTACCACCATTCATAACTGGCTCACAATAAACTCCCTCGTCTTTAACCCAATTAAAACCGAGGCTATATTCCTTCACCTTCCACTCCGAAGTAAAACGTTACCAACTCCCCCTCCAATTAACATTAATGGACAGCTCATCATGTACTCAACCCATGTCAAAAATCTTGGTGTTATATTTGACAATACTTTTAATTTTTACAGACAACTGTCCCACATAACAAAACTATTAAACTATCAACTACATTCACTACGCCTTATTCGTCATTCAATATCAATATCCACTGCTACTATTATAGATTCTGCTTACATCCTACCTCTATTCGACTACTGCAATTTTATCCTTTATAATACCCCCTCATCGTATATTACTAAACTACAAATTCTTCAAAATTCTATAGCTAGGTGTATATTCAACATACCAAAATACTCCCACACTCATATATCTCCATTCTTAGTTAAACTCCACTGGCTACCTGTACGCCATATAATCCTATATAAAACTCTACTACTGGTTCATAAAGCAATCCACCATGACTCTCCTGACTACCTAGCATCCCTACTCAAACTTAAATTACCAACTAGTACCACTACACGCTCCACCAATACGTTTCTACTTCAACTTCCTCCTAAACACAAATTACATTCAACCAACACTAGAGCATGGGCAATATCCGTCCCATACTCGTGGAACACTCTCCCCACATCCATCCGTACTACACCATCAACTCCCAACTTCAAGAAACTACTGAAAACCTACCTATTTAATATGAAACATTAACTTAAAATATATATGGACGGCCGATTGCTTTATAAGCACAGTTTGCAGTCCGAAAACCGAAAAATGTAAATGTATGTATATATATATATATATATATATATATATATATGTCATATATGTTTAAATTAATATTAAAATATAACAAAACAATAACGTATCTATTCAATTATAACCGGAATGGGTAAAGTATATTGAGATATACTATATAACGGGGAGTGAAGGGAGCTTTAGAAGGGAGCTTTAGCGCTATGATTAATAGGGTACATGACTCATAGGCTCCATATTCATATGCTGCATGACTCATGCATGTTCTACTATAGTAGTCTCTATAGAGTTGCGCGGGTAATGGGTACACGGTATCTACACCTAGGAACATCTACACATCGACGCGTATGATGAATTCGTTAATAAAGCCGCTGTATTGTATTGCTAGAGCGACACTAGCAACACTAGTTGTGGTGGACTAGTAGAGATACACTGACGTGATATACATATTCCTTATTGGACTGTCGCTCTTTTTATTATGTAATTTCACTATTCAATGCGGGCGACGCCCTGGCGTGTACATATATTATGTATAACGTGTCATTTTCAATCACGATTGAATTGTTAAGGGATGCTAACATGTTATATGTGTCTACACACACACACACATATATATATATATATATATATAGAATATTTAAATACATCTAGATTTAAGTTACTTATGCAATACACAACATATACTATTAATGATTCCAATGTGTGTTTACCACGTAATACAGATATGTTCTTATAAATATCTATATCGTCATGTAATGCCGGCTATGTTATTTATTGAATCCAGTGATAATCTAATATCGTATTACCACTATGATAAATATATGTGTATTTATACATTAATATATATATATATATATATATATATATATATACATTTACCAAGTATGTTCTGTAGTAATAGTAATAGTAGTAGTAGTAGTAGTAGTAGTGGTGGTATAAGTAGTAGTAGTATATAGTGAAACGTAACATAATACAGACACTTTTAAAATAAATGGTCTTAACATTTGATAACTCATTATTTTTATTGAAACATTACAATATATTAATATTATATGATTATAGATATTATGGTGATTTTAAAATTTTATTTAATCTTTTAATTCCATAGATAACGGGGGTGTCCGTATTCGGTATCCATGTCCGATTACGGACATCCTGTGTTATAGTACGGACACCCTATATAACACTAGAAAAACTATATATTATTGACGAATCAATCAGAAAAATTACAATTACATTATTTATAATTAATTTTATGAATAATTTATTCTAATTTAATTAGTTAGTAATTTATTTATTTTATTATTTTTTAATTAATAATACACTTTAAGTATCTAAATAATAACATTTTATTGGTGGTATTAATATTATAACGCACGCGATTTTTATGAAAATCAGATTAGTTCATACGCTGCGATCTAATTGGTTATAGGGTGTCAGCATTAAGACACCTAGAATGTCCATATTAGGAACTTATATGACCTCTAGATATATGCTTATAACTTAATGAATATTTGATAACAAATATAAAAATGATTTATATCATTTTATAATTCTTTATTTTTTAATAATATAGAGTTATGTTTTGTATCGATATATTTGTATATTCTTGGAGAAGGTTTTAACTAGACATTTTTTTTCATAAATTTAAAAAGTAATAATAAAATCAGTTTATTGGATATATAAGCAATATTTTGAATAATTAAAAAATAAAAAATACTAGACTATTTATATAATTATAAATATGTTATTCATTAGAATTTGTTCTATATTATTTATGATTTCTGAGATACCGAGAGTGTCCGTATTCGGTCACTGTCCGTATTAGGTTACTTTCCCCTAGTAATGACACAATTAGTATTACTACTAGTATATATTAACAAATTAGAAATAAATAAACATATTTATATTTATTAATGTAATATATTGTACTTAGTTACATTAGTATACATATGAAGTATACTTCTTCTTCAAATATTACTATTATAAAAGTTGTGAGGTTGTACATGCTATAATACACACTAATAATATGGAGGAGAGGTAGCATATATAATGGTCATATAACAATATACCATTTAGTATACTATTAGGTTTAAATATGAACTTAATCTAAAACTAAGCTAAATTATATTAGAGTAATTATACGCGAATATCGATTATATTGATAATATGGGGTAAATCCATATAAGGAATATAATGGTATAATAGAATGAACGTTTCCGGAAATATAAAAACATCTATATAATAGGATAGTAAAACACTATTCTGCGAGATGACCAACATTTATAAGTATGGTATATTGTATGTGGTAACTAATATAATTAATATATATATATATATATATATATATATATAATTAATTAAATATTACTCCATGTGAATAAAATTTAGTCATATAAATTTGTATTCGTTTTATTTAATTATTAAATAGATTATAAATTTGCGATTTAAGACAACAATTTAAAATATTAAATATTACACACAGATACAAATATATATATATATATATATATAATTTATATATTTATAATAGATATTTACGTGTGTATTAAAATATAAATGTGTACATTGATAATAATAACTCACATCGGTAATCTACTATTACTAAATCAGATCGCTCGCGCGAGGTGTGTTTTGTCTAAAGAAATAATAGATTAAATATTAACGTCGTCGCCGCCAGTCGAGCGATATTACGTCATAGGCGGTGATGAATCGATGCGGTCATATCGACTAGGTAATTAACGCTGGACTCGATGATGATGATGTGGGTATTCGTGAGAGGGTTGCACGCCAGGTATCACCGCTATAGGAGTATCGTGTAAAGACAGCGAGCTTCATCAGTATCAGGGGTGGTGGATGATATTATGTATGGGTATACTAGGTGCCTATAGGTAACTAGTACCTATCTACATCATCTGTAGATGATCGAGATATATTAGTATATATTTTTTGTAATTATACAGTTATTACGGTCGATATAATAATAATAATATCATTAATAGTAATCGTGCATTATAGGTTATTACAGAGTATTAAATATGAACTGTTTCTTACATTATATTAGTAATGGATTGGTATATTGAAGCTTTCTATATTATACTTTATAATAGTATACTTATAAAATACATTATACTTTAGTTTAAAAAAACAAAACACAATGCTTTTAATTATAGTATTATACCTAGTTGATAATTTGTAATTAATATTATTTATTTTACAAACAAATAATTATTAATTTATTAATTATAATATTAATTATTTATTACTAAAATCAACAATATCAAACATCTTATTTTCCTATATATTTCAAATATAAAATAAGTTAATTTATTAATTAATTTATGTAATTCACATAACTATCATTTGTTAAACAATCACGGCGTTATATTATTTATGTAAAGGAAAATAATGGAAATAAAATCGTTCTTATTTCTATATCATTTTCATGCTTAATAGAATACAATATTAAATATGTCACTAATAGGATGTAATAAGATATCTACGTTATTACCTTTTTATTTTAAATTCCAAATGCGTGTTATCATAATACATACATATATATTATTCAGAATCTGAGTGCTATTTTAAATCTATGTCATAAGTAACATATTTCAATTTAATAGGTTTATATACTACTATATCCATTATATTACAAGTAGAATATTCATATTTATCATGCATAGTATTTTTAAATATTAAATAAAAAAATTATATATTAAATTTAAATACATATCCTATAGGATATGATAAATTTCACTAATATTTATATCGGTGATAAATGATATCACTATATAAAATTGGGCTTTATTATACACAAATATATTTGGAATATGGTTAAATAATAATTTGTAATAATTCAATATCAATGTTGCTAAATTAATATGTATCATTCCGAGTTCACTGAACATAAAATCGTTGAGTTCTATGTCAGATTACATGGACTTAGTACCAGTTCAATGTTAGTATACAATATAGTATGAGGTTCAGGGTAAATACTAATACATATATATATATATATATATATATATATATATATATATATATATATATATATATATATATATATATGTAATATGATTTATTTAATATTTATAATAAACATTATAATAGTTAGATATCAATTACACAATTATATTCTAAAATAAATATATTTAATTATTCGTATTTAATTAATAAGTAGTATACTACGTAATATATATTAGTATTTATATATTTATATTTATATTTATATTTATATTTATATATTAGTATATATTAGTATTTTGAGTAGTTAGAAATGAAAAACAATTAATGATATGTTATTAACTCGCATGTTCTTGGGATATTAATGATCTATTATCATTGTATAACGGATGTATGGAACACAGATTAATGTATGGGAAATAATAATAATAATAATAATAATAATAATAATAATAATAATAATAATAATAATAATAATAATAATAATAATAATAATAATAATAATAATAATAATAATAATAATAATAATAATAATAATAATAATAATAATAATAATGGTGTGTATACACACTGTGGTAATACTAAGGATAACATCAATGATATAAATAATAATACATTTTGACTTGAATAACTGTGAGCAATATTATACTAATATTTAGTATAGGTCAGGGAGTAACATAGGTATAAAGCCGGTTCGGCTCTATAATTTTATTTTGAAATTTGCTGCCTAGTTTATCATTTAATGTTTAGAGTATTTCTGTTACAATGTTATTTTTTATATGTAGTTTTCGACATAGCTTAACGTCAGAGCTTTTAAAAATGTTATAAATATTTTTCTATAAAATACCGCAATTACCTATATTGAGATCACGTGACAAATACAGTATACATAATTAATTTTCAAATTTGTATTTATTTTTATTATAGTTTTTAACACCGAACCTTCATATTAATATACCTTTTTATATGTTATATAACACCAAACCATTAACTAAATGACAAATAATAATATATATAGATATAATCGGATAATCTTACTGATATAAATAATAACTATAAAGGTATTCGAAGATGGGATAGGTACTAACATGAGATTTTATATATTGATGCTATTATAATAAAATTTGTATATTTGGAATTATTATCAAATTATATAATAGAAGCCATTTCTTAGTTTTTGTTTATTTTTATAAAAAAAGGTTATGACCAAATTGTGTAAAAAAAATTGGGAAAAATGTTAAATATTGTAGATAGTAATTATGAATGTATTAATTTATTTATAATACATATTATAACATAACTCATTCAATGATGAATATTGTATAATGAAATTAGCAGAATATATGTATTATATATATAGCTATATAAATATTTATAGAAATAACAAAATTATCAGCATTTCTGACCAATGGGACAAATTTGTATTTTTTTTTTAATAATATTTTTTTTATCTAAAATTAATAACAAAGCTCTTTAAATTCTATAATATAAGTTGTATCTTGGTTTTTACAAATTTACAAAATAACAAAATTGATAGAACAAACTAATAATTTATAATTTATAAAAAAATAAGATAAGATGTGAAATATATTTTTAAAATTTTTAACGATTTAAATTCTTTAAAAAATCCTATGATAAATCCAGTCGGTTAAAAAAATGTTGTAATAATTCGTAAACTTTTTTTTTCAAATATAAAATTTTTTATATTTTAATATTAAAATAGTGAATACATAACCATATTGTATACTATACATTATTTTTTTTTCTTATTAATGTCATGTAATGTCATATATACACTCATATACTTATGTATTTATATTTATATTTATATTTTATTATAAATAAAATTATTTAATTAAAATTTAAATAATTTGTATTTTTCCAAAATATCCTGGAAATTACCCGGTAAATCGAAAAATAATATTATACAAATATCATCTTATACAAAAATATATAATTAAAACTATATTTACAGTTATAACTACAAATAAAATTGTAACGATGATAAATCGAAGTTTCAAAATATCTCTTCATGTTAAACTTTAATGAGGTGACGATTCTCCAATAATTTATTTTTTTTATTTTTTTTTGTATTCAATTTATATTGTTATCTAGTTCATATAAAAATGGATGCAGCAATTTTCATAATCAATGTACCGAGCTGAACAGGCTTATATGCAGTATTATCAAAATAATGTTTCAACGTTTTATATCATCTGTGTATAGTACTATATTTTGTACGTTAGGTACATTATTGTACATTAGGTACATTATTGTTCATTAGGTACATTATTGTTCATTGGGTACATTATATTTGTACATTAGGTTTGTACAATGTACTATAATATTTTATTTAATATGTAGGTAAAACATTTGTATAGAATTTTCAATGTACATATTATATATTATATATATATATATATATATATATATATATGATGAAATGTATCGATTATCTACAATCATACAAAGCCTAATATCGTAATCTACATACGAGAGTCCTCTAACAAAAATAAAGCCGTGCGTACGGACGCCGTATAGTGCCGACTAGTAGTAGCGCGCCACTAGTGCACAATGAACGGTACTTAACCTATAGGTAATCAGGGCTGCAGCGTAGTGGAATCCGGCGTCATATTACGTCATAACATGACACCCGAACACCGCGCACGTAACGTGACGTAACTCTACGGTGGTCACGTGGTGATGATGATGCAACGTGTTCGCAAACACGTGACTAGGAACACACACACACGCTAATGATAGAAGGCGTACGCGCGTGCGATGTGTGCACAGCGCACGAGGCCGGTGTTATGATTGATCATGCGTCATCGACAACTTGTCATAGATAATACGTAATCTATTATTAATTGTGTCCGTTCTGTACGTATTCATTGTTCTATAGAATACTATAGTATCAGTGATATTTAAAATGTATCCTATATATATATATATTACGTAATTAATTATAGAATTATTTATTTATATACAAATGTTATATATTTAGATATTATATAATCATTTACTGATGAAATTATATTAAAAAGATAACAAGTAAATCGAGTATAAATTGCTTATAACTTATAATTATTTATGAATTATCTAAAGAAGTAATTAATAAAATTAGAATTGATGAATTAGAGTAATTATGATAATATTAATGTAATTATAATAATAATATATGAGTACTAAATGTGTATAATGTACCGTGTATAACTAAATAGGATAAGTTTATAAGTATATATGATTATATATATATATATATATATATATATATATATATATATATACAGTCAACTCTCGGTAAGTGAGACTACGGATAAGTCGGAATTCTCGATAAGTCGGACACCTTTAGTTGGTTTGATTGGATTTGTATCTAGTTCCATGTTAAATTAATCGGATAATTCGGATAAGTTGGATTGGATAAGTCGGACTTTTCTATAAGTCGGACACATATTATTGTCATTTTTATTATTTTATACTGGATAAGTCGGACTTTTTATAAATTGTCAGAAATATTTACTTTAAATAATGAATATTATAATTTTAGTAAGTAATATTATTGAATACAACATTTTATGTTGTTGATTGTTGCCTAATTCCATATTTCTGTAACAATTTAACTCGCGCTGCGTATTTCATGTCTTATTTGCATGATATTCTTAATATCGGATAAGTCGGACATTTCGCTAAGTGGGACACTTTTCCCGGTCCCTTGCGAGTCCGACTTATCGGGAGTTGACTGTATATATATATATATATATATATATATATATATATATATATGACTTATTATATATTATATTACATTATATATATATATTTAATATTTCGTGATAAATTAATTTACTTATCTATCAAATCAAGTTAATTATATATCATACCGATGATATTAGGCAAACGAGATAGCGATATAGAGATGTATCGTATATGTATTAAATATATGTCTACTGTGGAGTGTGTAGGAGAGATAACGAGATATATATATATATATATATATATATATATATATATTTATATAAAGAAAGAGATAACGTGATATGCGACATATAGAGAGTTAGCGAAATGCAGAGAGAGAGAGCTCGAGCGCGAGAAAGTATTGAAGTATGAAAAATATTGTTTGTTTGTACGAGAGAGAGATCTCGAGAGAATACGAGAGAGAGAGAGAGAGAGAGCTTGATACATAATGTGTACGGGTTCGTTATCCATTAGCAACTCGTAATCAACACACACACTAACAAACACACTAACACACACACATACACATACACACACGCATACGCATACACATACGCACGTAGCGATGTTAGTGTGCCGGTTACGTAAGACCAGGTATCGATTGCGTGTGATGATCGCGATATGTAAGTAAACATTTAAACTGGCGCCGTTACTTCTATAAATAGACCGCATTACGAATTATCGATGCCGTCCTATCACTGAATTGAATTTATATCTCCTGACAAAATATTCATAATACTATAAATACTATTTTAATTAATAATATATATATATATATATATATATAAAGACTACTCACGATACATCCACCATATGGAATAACATAACGTTAGAGGTTCTCTATTGTGTAAAAAAAATATAAAATAACAAAATACACACAGAAATATAAATCAGTTGAAAATAATAAAATTAATTTTTACGAATTAATATCTGAAGTAATGGATAGTTAGAAATATCAAGCAGTTATATCTCTAAAATAAATTAAGGACATACATGGGAGAAGGAGCATGTGACTTTGATTACTATTTTATTGTTCACCTGCAGGTACCTATAACACGTGTATTGTAGATCTATTGGTAAGGCGCAACTTGTAACTATCGATCATGTGATCGATTATATATCATATTATATATATTAATAGATATGTGTTCATTGGAATACCTTATATATATATATATATATATATATATATATATATATATATATATATATATATATATTATTAACCTATTATCTGCTACAAATATGTATATTGCGTATATTTTTAAATGAAAAGTCCGTTTTCATTGTCATCGAATATTATGCTACTATAAATAATGTAGAATATATTATTAACAATAAGTATAAGACTTTACGTGTGCATTATTAAACCTTAAGTACAAACTATGCGTTGTTGTATACGCATATTTATTATTTACAAAAGTTTAGAAGATTATGACGTAATAATATATTTTTAAGTACGTTACAATATGTTCAGGGTTTCTCAACCGTTGGAACTATTTAATAAATAATTATACAATTTTCTTAGATTATACATAATATGTGAATACATATATGTATAGATGATATGTATAGATGATGTTATATAAGTACTTTTTAAAATATAAACATATTGCTCTGATACACTTATAATAAAAAATAATATATATTCAGTAATTTGTCTTCTAAAGTTATTTTTTGTATAATCTATTAGACTTTCTAATTTAACTTAAGTCATATAATCACATAAAGTAGGTGTTAGTTAGTCATGAATGTTATCTGTATACAGTTAAATGCAAATGTAATGATTTTTAACTTTATATCGGAAGTTTGGATCTTTTTAGTAGACAATTGTTCACCTATCTTTTACTCATGAAAGCTACGAATGTTCCCAACTTTAAGAATTATTGACGTGTTATGTTATATGTATGATTAATATAGGATTCCAAAATATTAATTTTAGACACCATTTTTTCACGGTAATAATTAATAAGTGATAATGTAAATACAGTCAACTCCCGATATGTCGGAAATTTATACACAATTTATAAAAATTCCGACTTATCCAGTATACAAATCATAAAAAGACAATAATATGTGTCCTACATATAGATAAGTCCGACTTATCCAATAAAACTTATCCGACTTATCCGATAAATTTAACATGGAAATAGATACAAATCCAACCAACCAACTAAATGTGTCCGACATATCGAGAAGTCCAACTTATCCGTAGTCCGACTTACCGAGAGTTTACTGTAAATAGAAAATAAAAGGTGTATTTTATAATGTAAATAATTACAACCATACTTATTGAAATAATCTTAAATATCATGTTATTAATTATTTTTAATAATTTCATCATATCTATCTTATTATGTGCAATTATTTATATATTTATATATATTTATATACGTATTCAGTTAAAATATTCTTTATTATAAATTATTCTTAAATTTCGTTATTATTTTAAATATAGGATAACAGATAATATTTATAACTACACTGTGAGAAATTACATAGCCATTCCATTCCATTATAATATGATATATATTATATATATATATATATATATATATATATATATATATAAATATACATCTATTAGGAACACAATTTCTTTCTAAATAAAATATATGTGTTTATTAATATATAAAATAATCTATAAAAAACTCGATATCAATATAATTACGTAAGTATTATTAGGTAATATTACATTATTAGTATGCGTACGTTAATAATGATCATCTACAAAATATCAAGATCAGTTATGCAGGTTAAGTTTAGATGTTATAAGACATATGCAAAATACTTATTCAATTTGAGTTTACATTATCGATGCGAAACACCGTAAAATTAGTAACAACATTTACTCAGAATAATATTATAGACATATATTTTCTATAGAATATATTATAATGTATTATATGCTATTACTCATTAGCAGTTATTGCGCAGTTAATTTATTATGTTTTAAAATTCATATATATAAATATATATATTTATATATATATATATATATATATATATATATATATATATATATATATAGCAATGAATTAGCGATTCTTAAGTTTATATATTAATATCGATAATGGTTTATAACAATAGCAAATATTAGAAAGTATTACAAATCCCTTTATGAGGAACAACATATACATATTATAAAAACACAATAAAAAGAAAATAAAAATGTATTCTAATAAATTATTATTATTATTATATATGTGTGTGTATTAATATATCAACAACGATCAATGTCGACTAATTATAGAAATTATGATTCTATAAATAGCTTCGATAAACTCAGCCGAACACCTCTCGCGATCGTCAAACTGATATCGCACGTGTTGTACACCTTTAGTTAGCCGCCTAGCGAGTGAACGCAGCATTAAAGGCACGTGACACACACCTCGTTACATAATAAGCGACGCCTATCGATGTATTAATTATTCACGCGGTCTACATCAACGATAAACAAATCGACAACGCTGGTGTTGTACCACGGCCCGGATTAGGTTAATACTTCCAGCACACACACACACACACACTACGTAAGATATTAGCACTCGAACGTTTCCGTTTTCTCCTTTTCTGTTTTCTATTCATTGTATTCTAAAATCTACATTGTTTAATACTTTGTGTGTATATATATATATATATATATGTGTGTAGGCTAATGCATTCTACAAAATGCAGTAGGACGTGAGTTAAAATTGTACCCTGGCCCCATATAATGTGACTTACAATAATACATAGAATTATATTATATCATGTGTTTACACAAATTATTGGCCCTCGTTAAAACCTGGCTTATAATTAGAGCGAATTCAGATGGACATTATGACTATTTGGTTATAAATAAAAACTACATATACGTCAATAAATTTGATATAAGTAATATAAATAATTATAATATTATATACACATTTGAACTACCTTGAATATTATGATATTATAAACATGAAACAATTGTTGGTAAATACAAAGTAAATGTAAACACATATTATAAGAACATATGATTTTTGAAATAAATATAATATTTATTAAAAATGGTATTATAAAAATTATTAAATTTAATATTTTATATTTAAAATTATATATGGCTTGATGCATAACAGTAATACAAGTGTCATAAATATGCATTCATAAACACAATCGTTAAAAATAAAAATGATAATGATTATGTATATATTTTCTTTTGAATTCTTGAAAAATTAACTATATTTTGTTTTTCTTTTAAAACTGATATTACTTATATTTTGTTTAAACTTAATTTTTATTAACATTTGAATTTTATTATTTTATTAACAGTTCCATAACTTTTGATCAAATTTATAAATGTATATGACACTTTTATAACTTAATCGTAATAAATATCTCTTAATATATTAAGTATGGACTAAAAGTAAAATTAGTTACTGGGAATTTGTGGAAATTACGGGAAATGTTGTTATTTTAAATTTGATATTCTTAAGTCTAATTCTCATCATTTTATAATTACCATATAATTCTATAACTTAATATGTATATATATATTTATATATATATATATATTTGATTAAACTTTTGTAACAATAACTATCATATAAATTCCCGGTAAATATGCATATTTTATGCCGGCCCTTAAGTGCATACAAATGATATACAAAGTTATAATGATATACATGGTATAACATAAAAAGAATACTTTTACAGAAAAGATAATTATGGAATGGATACATAAGAATGTATAGATAAAGGAATATACTTCCATTTCATTGGTAGTTAATAGGAAAGCTTTCCTAGTGCACATTTCGGAATTTGGAGAAATACAGAGAAAGATAATTACCGAGTTTAAGCGGAAGGAATGATAAGAGGCGAGTGTGGGTATGTAAGTTATGCATGGGTGAAGGGTGTAGTGGTATTAATTAACTTATGATTAAGATTATTGTTTATTGTATTGTACATTATATTAATTTGGTGGAGTTCTTTCTTCCGTTCCTAATAATACTTCATCGAATTATGTTTTACTTATAATCAAATGACTCGAATGTCCCTTCGAAGCTGCTCAATCAAGAGAAGTTGTAGTATTTTTTATAATTAAATGGGTTGGGAGTAATTGGAATAAGTCTTAGGTAATCGTGATGTATAGTGGTTAATATTTACCCGATAGACGATTATATAATTATATGTATAGTATATCTATAGATAGTATAAATATAGATAGTATAAACACTAGGATATTTTTGTGAGTGAAGATGATAGAGAGAATTGCCGGGAAATGATACAAATTGGAAGAAAAGTAATCTATGCGGGAAATAATACGTAAACGTGTAACTATATATATTTACAAGAGTAGAGGTAGATATACGAATACTATTTTCCAATACGGCTAATCGTAATGAGATGGTAGTTGCCAGTTTAAAACACGCTGTATGGGCGGTATGTGTAGAGAAAGATTATAATCGTAGACATTTGGGTTTATAATTTACGGGGAGGTTAGTATACCATGACTATCGAGCGTAAGGAACAGTACTGAGTAAATATAATATTAATCTTAACATTCGACCTTTCAGTTAATATAGTCCTTGTTCAATTGATAACACCATATTTTGAAAGTTATCAGCAGAATATGTAGTAAAAAAATAATAATGTAGAATATTATCGGAAATATATACACTATTGGACTTTGGGAAATTTGGCAATTATATCACATATAGGTGAAATATGGAACAAATACATATACCCCCATCATACCATATACATACACACGTATATATATGTTATCAACGGAACTTTACTGTAAACATAATTACCTAGATAAGCTATTCTTGCTATATATATATATATATATATATATATATATACCGTATGCGGTATATACTCTGACATTATTATTAAAATTATATATATATATATATATATATATATATATATATATATATATATATATGTGTGTATATTATAATGTTTTCATATTTTAATTATTGAATAATACTATATTTTAAACATTTCCGATAATAATGAATTATAATTTTCCACTAACGTATATATTTCATAATATGTGTGCTATATGGTATATTTAATATATATATATATATGTATGACAAATGATACGACGCCATTTAAAATAACAAAAGTCGTACGCATACATTAATGCCCGTACCACCAGCAGCACTACCGGGCCGCTTATGCTACCGCCGATGGTAATATTAGATGTCACGAAACGATTAATTTACGTTGCGGCGATTACTAATATATCACATGACGTCACGCGTTCAACATCACGTGATCATAATAACAACAACGAAAATAACAACATAGCTACGACGGATATATATACAACCACGAGGTCATGATCATTCCTATAATAGGTGGGATACCCTACTATATTAATGATGCGGTCAATGTTGTGATTCTATATGATTCTAGATGATTCGATAAGAAAATATTTGATCGAAGACTAGTTATATATATATATATATATCTATATATATGAGTTATAGCCCATTTTTAATAATAGTAAATCTGATATTTTTAATTAGAGAATTTAGTGGCGCAGAGATTTAACATAGGATGTATACTATTACGTGTATTGATATACGTAGGTTGGATATACAATTGTATGGATATATCCTATAGGTATAACATCAACCACAGCTTCATATGTTAGATCGGTCATATTGTAATGTATTACCTCGACAACGTGGCTATAGTATAATAATAGCTCTACTAATTATCTCGTAGCTTAGCATATCATATACAGTGGTCTCAGAATCACTGTAGGTTTAATGTGGCGTGTCGTACCTCGTGACGTAGTAGTGTATCGCGTTACCATGGTAACTATCGGTATAACAGTACGTATACGTGTACTGCACTCGGAGTGTTCCGGTTAACCAGCGCTAATAAAGTAACGTGTGAACCAATCAGCGCGCTCTTTAAACATTACGTAATACTACCAGCATTATCGCCGTAATATCGCCCACTATTAAACACGTGCGTGTGCAGGGTATATCGTGAAATATATTACCTTCCACTAGGGGTACTGGAACGACGGCGTGTATGTAGAGGGGGGACCAACCAATCAAATAAATATTGTGGTAAAAGTGTGGGGGGACCAATGCATAGGAGGTCCCCCTAGATTTTAAAGTGGCGGGACATATCCCCCCGTCCCCCCTGTTGCAGCTCCCCTATATGCCACTCTATCAAGTATTCTAAACTCCGAGTGGTATTTAACCCGGGTTTTGTGCACCTGTATCGATAACGTCGACTATAGTACTCACACGTATTGTATACACTAGCTATTGTTGTGTGTACGGGATCAGTAGTGCACACTGTTATAAATTGGAGGTATTCCACAATGCTCTGTAAGGGTATTCCAGATGATCCCATATACGTATACGTATCCGGTAAACAAGTTGTAATGCGCATGTCAGTGCGAATATCAGTGTAACGTAATCCAGTAATAAATGTATTTGTATAGTTTTTGTTGTATATTATTTGTAATATAAATGTCATCCGTGTAGGTATTACTATTACCATAAGTGTATAATTCAAGAAAATAATTAAGTATCGAGTAATGTTAATATATATATATATATATATATATTTTTTTTTCTTCATATGTTAAATGAATTACTCACATTCTAATCGACATTTAGAATTTGTAATATTGATACATAGGATTACAATGCTAATACTACTTATCTCTCGCAGGTCATTGTTATTAACTATATGTAAACATATTGTTGATATCCACTATTGTAATTGTAATAATAATATTCATGTATATATATAATTCAGAATTTGGTATAAGAACCAGGATAGATTTTTAAGCAAAGCTTATTATAAGCAAAATATTATGAGAATAGTAATAAAACAAAATTAACTGCTGAGATTGTATTTAAATTGTAATAGTAAAATATATGTATAACAAAAAATTAAAAAATAATTTGTATAAATAAATTTAAAATTTGTAATATATATATATATATATATATATATATATATATTTATTAATTATTACGGTTTTCTATGATAGAAAATATTATATACTACTAAAATCCTTTTGGACTAATATATATATATCGTATACGAAGATATGTAGCCGATAAAGGTCATTCGGGCATACCATGTGTTCATGTTGTGAGTAGATGTTTGCCGTACGTGAGATTGGAGCTATTTGATTCACTATGTAATTTAATTTCATTATATATTATTATAGTTTTGTTATTATCATATTTCTTTTGTTTTTGTTCTTTAATACTTATATATTTTTGTGTGGAATCCTTTCTCGAAAGCATATTGCTATTAAAGAGTTCCTTTTTTACTCATTATTTAACTATATTATATTGTATATATTACAAGTAAAATAAATATAATTCATTCATTCATTCATATATCTTATAATATGTAAAACTTATCAAATATGTAATGCCTAATTAAATATTTACGTTTTACGTTTGATCATATATGGAAAAAAAATAAAATCTATATTTAAATATAAAAAATCAATCCCCCAATTCGATAGAGAAATCCCTACTGATATATATGAATATATAATATATAATACGTATGTCTAATTTACTATATACATTGTACATATATACATTGTGAACTGTATATAGTTACACTATTAGTTTTGTTTAGCATTACAAATCGTTAGTAGTTAACTAATGTACACGAATTCCTATAAATTATAATTTATTTATATACTGATTAATAACATATAATTATCGTTATTGTTTACAATGATATATTCTAGTTCGCACAATTATAAATTAATATAAAGTATATAATAAATGTCGTTGAATACTCTGTAATACTCCGTTATGTTGTATTTACTATATTATATAGTATATATCCCGTATTAATATTGACTATTCGATAGTTTGCCGATTATAATTAATGTTTCTATTATATCAAGTACATCAATTTATAATAATAGTGTAATAAGATCAACGTTATGAAAAAACGGATACTTTGAAACCTCTCTAAATATTCCACTATATTCGCGAATTACAATCACAGTTTTTTTAGACCAAGCTCGTTATAATTGCAGAACATTCGCGAACGCGGTAGTTTCATTACGATACATTACCGAGCCCCCCCTCCCTCCACCCCTCCCACCCTAACCCGTGTCACCACTCCGATACAGGGCAGCGAAGGCATGGTATGCGGTCGTATCAAAGAGCAGAAGGGAATCCAGCGTCTCGAAGCGATGATGTACGCCATAGACCTGATCAACAACGACGGCCAGCTGTTGCCCAACATTACGCTGGGGGTGTACGCTCTGGACACCTGTCTCAGGGACACGTTCGCGCTGGAACAGTCGCTCGAGTTCATCATGCCGCACATGAGCATGCTCGATAAGAATATGTTAGTTGCCGTGTAGTGGTGGTGGTGGTGGTGGTGGTGGTAGTTGTAGCGGCACATTTAGTTAGATGGACACTTGTTCAGGTGTACACTTGGTCAGGTGGACACGTGGTCAGATGGACACTTGGTCAGGTGGACACTTGGTCAAGTGGACATATGGTCAAGTGGACATATGGTCAGGTGAACACTTGGTACAGTGGACATGTGGTCAAGTGGACACTTGGTCAGGTGGACACTTGGTAAGATGGACACTTTGTCATATGTACAGGTGGATATATCTACGTGTGGTATTACAAGTTGGACAGTAGGACAGATGTGCAGTACATTATACACTATACTTATTATTACAGTGTACAACGTTACGTTGTTATATTGTAGGTATACTGTTATATCTATAGATGTAGAATATTGACAATGTACAAATAACAAATACGCAATATAGTCAGTAGATATATTGATTATACGCTAAATATACGACTGTATATTATACAGGTGTACAAGTGTACACCTTTCCATGGTACAAAATCATACCTTTAGTCGCCATCTAGACGATCTACTTTAGTAACTGCCAGCGTATATCAGTTGCCATTGTAATGAATACGGTGTGTAATATCCAATGTACCATACACGCGGACATTATCAACAAGACCGATACAATAAGTCTCGTAAATAATATCTAGAATTGATCTTATGTAGATGTGTATAACAAATATCGGCTCTCGTTAACATTAAATATATCCACAATTGTATTGAAGTAGAGCCGATTCAAATGGTCATTCGTGAACATTCATCTAAGGATGAGCTAGATAGATAGATAGATATAGTTTATTGTTTAAAATGAAGGACTCCACAATAACGTAACGCTACCACTATAGCATTGGAACGATAGACTAAGTACCGGTAATGTACGCTAGTAAACACTGACGAAGGCTGCACACGTCGGTGTCTCGGAGGTGACTCACTGTATTATTGATACCCGTGCACTTATACGAGTAGTAAGGGAGTCACTCGATGACAGTGTACGCGATGGAGTATTGCTTATGGAGTATTGCATATACATACGTGGTAATACTTCATACTTAATATGAGCTGTATCGCATATTAAGTATGGAGTATTATAAAAGTGGCAACCACCTTAAATTAAATCATATAATATATATAGTTATAGATTAGTTGTATTATTATCGATGCGTCGATTATTTATAATAATATCGCTGGTAAATAATACAAATAAGCGACTAGTATATATTACTACTATATATCACTATCGATAGAACTGACAAATCACGAAAGTGTTCCACGAAGTAAATACCAGAGTCCATATACGGACTCTGGTATTTATTTCTTGATTTGACATTTCTATCAATAGTAATATATAGTAGTAATACTAATATATATATATATATATATATATATATATATATATTAGCAATATCCTATCAGAGGCATCCTTAATATTGCACTAAATCCGTATATCCTATACGAAACACACGAATATTCAGCGATACTAACGTCGGCCAGTCAGCTCAACGATACCAGTGGTCTATTGACACTACTAATATATAGTCTCTCTCTCGTAGTCTCTCGTCAACTCTCGTCAACTCTCACTAATTAAATAACGCAATATAATCTGCGCGTAAACTATATACAACATATGCGTCGTATGTATAGATGATAATACAATATATGTATGTGTTATATATACATATATATAAGTGGGATATAAATTGTTAAATGGGGTAAACATTTATATATCTAGGTAGAAAGTTATCTAACATGGTTAGATAACATATATTGTAGACACTATATATGCTGTATATATATCGTATAGGGTATTTATTTAATGACTATATTATATACTACATTAATCATATGAACACTTAACTATAGCTATACAAACCCATACATACACACAACCACACACACACACACACACATGTATATATTAATTCCCATGTTTATACACGAGTGCGCACATCCATACGCGCATACACACATACACACATCCACACACACACACATCCACACACACACATCCACACACTATGCCCACAACAGGTACAGCTGTAAGAACGGGGAGAGCGCTAAAAGCAGCAAACTCAGAGCCCAACCCGTCGCCGGGGTGATCGGAGCTTCGGCCAGTCCGGTGTCCATCATGGTCGCCAATATACTGCGTCTGTTCAAGGTTAGCGCACGCCGTGCGCCGCACGGCGTAGAGGTCATTAGTTGCCTATAGGTCGGAGAGGTTGGATCACGTGATACTAATAATGGAGTGACAGGGGTTTCGGCAAGTTCCCCGTCTATAATGATGTATACTATACTGCGGCTGTTCGAGGTTAGTCCGGAGTCGGGGGTCAGGGGTCAAACATCAGGGGTCACGTGATAACGGTGGTATAGCAGTGACTAGCGGTGTATAATGATTACGTGATATATCTATAGTATATATATATATATTTGTAACAATAACAATAGTTATCTATTACGTAATTAATAATAACAATAGTTATCTATTACGTAATTAATAATAACGATTGTTATCTAGTACGTACGTAACAATAACAATGCGTATCTATAGTGTTACATCATTGTATGTACATAATACGACATATAACAATTGCTATTGTATTATAATATTAGTTAGTCGTACTATAGCTACTATGGGGCGAGATAATTATGAGGGTAAACATGTATATATCTAGGTAGAAAGTTATCTAACATGGTTAAGATGGTAGACACTGTACAGTATGTATTTAATGACTATTATATATATACTATATTCATCATATGCACACATAAATCTAGCTATAGCTACACCTAATGATGTTAAATCGCAAAAAATCGTAAAATTAGTAAAATATCAATATGTCCAAAAGGTAGTTTATAAAAGTGTTGTTAAGTTACGTTGCTCAAGTAGGAGTATTGTCATAACAGTATAACACTACTATAGATATACTATTATTATAGCATAATAGCCCACGGACGATTAGCGATAACTATGACAATTAGTAGTTAGCATTACGTAATAGATTCCCTTTGTACCCGACCTCGCGTATATTCCTGATTGTAAAGGTCGAGAGTTCAACTTTCAATTGTACCTAATACACATTGTTTTAGTATGAACAAGTAGCATATCAGTAGGTATCGTATATATATATATATATATATATATATATAATAATATAATCATAGTTTAGGCATTAGCCTGGATGAAAGAAAAAGCAGATCTTATCAAGTCGTTCACCCAATGTGATTGTGGGGGGAAAAATCATGTGTAAAATTAAAATAATATTAAATACAATTTTAAATTATAAAATAAAATTTCTATCCAGGATATCAGTAAAAAATAGTCATAAAAATCTACCTAGAATACTTTATATATATATATATATATATATATTTATAATATATTATTACATATTTACTCGAGTAATGATCATTACCTTTATATTTTTCTATATATATTGTAATATATATATATATATATATATATTGTAATATATATATATATATGTTTAATTAATGTATTGTGTTCTAATCACGTTATACATGTATTCACTTGATGCTGTGTGTTTACATGATGCTGCTGTCATGTAAAGTGTGTTCTAATTAATCACCTGTGAACTGTATGTCCCCCTAGCGTCAACATCGGCAATATTAATTAGGTGTACATGTCAACTATAGTTAATATATAGTTAGCTGTACTTTAGTTATAGTATAGCGATAGATGTATACATCCATAATTGTTTACATAGTATTAGTGATATTAGTATATAGTATAAATAAAAATACACATATATAAATATATATATATATATATATATATATATATATATGTATATATATGTATATATATATATATATATATATATATATATATATGTATTGTTCTATCCCATATCAATAATTAATAATGGATGCGAAATATAGAAACATGACAACAGACTTAACATGTTGCACTATGTAAACATTACTAATAGACAGTAACCTTTACCGATATAAATATCGTTATGTGACACGTTTTGAATACGTACATAAAAGTACGGCTAATATATTATGGACTTAACTTATAAGTTATAATCGAAAATAAAGTACGGTTTTCATTAAAATAGATAATATATATATATATATACATATATATATATATATATATATATATGTGTGTGTGTGTGTGTGTGTGTGTGTGTGTGTATACTATGTATGGAGGTATCGACCAAATAAAGCCTAGGCTTTCACTGATCCTCCATAGACGTATGATATACATAGTATGTCGTATGTCTATAAACTGGTTTCATTCATTCATTCATAATGATTAGTGGACAGTGTCTGCCTGACTGTCTTCTAAATGTAAACACACATTGTCCACTTAGTTATGTAATTATATTATAAATAACCTTATTATTATCAATAATGCAATGTTTAAATGTGTGTATGTTTGAACGTGGTTATTAACTGATCTTGAAACCTATCATCGCGTGTTCAAATGTAATTGTGTTTATATGGTAACAAAATACATTTAGTAATATAAGTTCCTGGTATTTTAAGTTATATTAAAACTGTGAACCGAATTGGAGCGGGAATAAGAGTCCCTGTGACCTACCGTATACTACTGATAGTTAATATATATATATATATATATATATATATATATATATATATAGTGGTATATTCAATTTATATTATTATTAAATTATTATCGTATTACTATTATTTTATTATTATTTTCTTCCCGCACGAGCGAAGGGGTCTATATGGCCCTATTTTAGTGCAAATATCATCATCATCATCATCATATATATATATACTCTCTGTATAGGTAAATAATAGATTTATAATAAATACCCATCAGGTATAGCGTACGAATGTAACATGCGGTTTGTGATGCCGGCGGCATTAGATTACAAGGCGTTACTTAGTGCATCTTAGAGCAATACTTAGTGCATCTTAACGTCGTACATGTATATTATATAGTGTGTGTTTGTTACTATCATTAATATCGTTCATACATGTACGATATATATGTATATAGCTTATAGATATGTAATCAACTTTAATTAAATACTGAAGTCGTAGCTATATATTACATCGATATGAACCGTTAAAGGGCAACTACGGGAGATAGGGGAGATACGGGTGATAGGGGATACTTGGTTAAGTTTTGGGTGTATCCATATCGAATCCGTTCATCCCCGTAACCACGCGTAAATGTGTATAGATATTGTCTTGACATTCGTGTTGTAATGCATATATTACGTAATACATATATTACATAATACATATATTACGTAATACATATATTACGTAATACATATATTACGTAATACATATATTACGTAATTCATATATTACGTAATACCTCTATCGCGTAATGTAAATACCGCACTCGACCTAGACCTTGATAAGAACTGAAGATATATATTAGTTACGAGTTTGCAACGAGAAGTAACGAGAAGTAACGAACTCGTGTCGTGGGCGCTACTTATTTCTCAGTGGTACACTACTCGAATACAGCCGTGAAGTTTGCGATAACCCTTATAAGGAGATAACAACTATAGCATGTTCGACGTGTGCCGCGCTATACTAATTAGGTGGCAGTTAATATACCAACTTACGTTAAAGAAACACTCCCAAAGGTGTTCACGACACCCTTTTAATTGGTATGTAGTCGATCTGCTATTAGTATACTATATATATATATATATATATACTATAATATAATATAATACTATAGTATTAATATATCGCTCTGCCAATGATATATAGAGGTATCATACTATTATAGTAGATATATTCTAAAGGGCAGTAATGTATTTCCATACTCGAGATAACTATTAATGGATGCCATTTACACGTATGTTATTAATCATAATCTAATATCATCAATATTTAACAACTATAATATATATATATATATATATATATATATATATAATAATATCGAATCAAAAATGACCATACAATATTATAAGGTTTACTTATTTAGTATATGTGATATATATATATATATATAGTTGTGAATTGTATAACAAAATTACTAATATACTTATATATATATATATATATAATATATTATTTATTAACTGTTAATAAAATTAGAATGTGTCAGTTAAATTATAAATAATATTTTAATGATATATATATATATATATATATATTATAGTTGTTAAATATTGATGATATTCGATAGTTTTCGTTCTTTACTATTATTTTTTGTTTATTTTTATTTTATTATATATGACGCCGATAAACATATAATGTTTTGTTAGTCAATAAACTATTTAATAATAATAATAATATATATATATATATATATATAATAAATATGGATCACGCGCATGCGTAAACTAAAGATCACGTGGTACCGTGTGAGTGGCACCCGTTGCGTACTTAACAGCTACAACAAGCACGAGGTCATCTTTATTAATTACCGCTGCTGCCTACTATTTACTACGTGTTATTAATTATGTAACAGTGTGTTTACGTTATCTTGCGTTTTTATGATTAATTTTTGATTAAACAAATATGATAAATATTGTGTATGTATATACTATACATATATATTTATATAATATATACATTATATACATTATAATGATAACGGAAAAATAGTTTATATTAAACTGATAAACTATAATATACATAATTTACAAATATATACATTTTTCGGTTTTCGTACTGTGAACTGTGCTTATAAAATTCAAATTTACTTTATTTTATATACTATGTTATCGATATATATAATTTTATAAATGACAAAATGATTAGTTATGTAATACGTATCATATGTAATCTGTTCTATTTATATAAATAAATACCTATACAAAAAATATATATACCTATAAAAGTAAATATAATACATTTATAAAATATGCACATATATATGTATATTTGATACATAAATGGAATCAAAATTAATAATATATTATAAAATACACATTGCATATAATATGATATTTGTTTAATTTATCATCTTAGTTTTTATACGTATATAATAGTCTAGAAATATGCAACATTATATGCGTCCATTAAAACTATGGATGCATAATACGAGAGCGTATTTGAAGGGACATTAGAGCCATATGGGTATACATGAAAACTTCATCTAATTTCATGGATAGGACGAAAACTCCACCAAAATAAAAAAACAAATAACAAATATATATATAGGGGAAAGTGACCGAATACGGAGAGTTCCCGAATACGGACACTCTCGGTATCTCAGAAACTATAAATCCTACAAAAAAATGTTTAATGTATAAAATATTCATAATTATATAAATAGTCTAAAAAAGTATTTATTATTTTTTAATTATTGCAAATATTGCTGATATATCCAATAAACTGATTTTTTTATTACGTTTTTAAATTTATGAGACAACATTTATACTTAAAACCTTCTCAAGAATAAAATGTATAGATATAAAATATAACACTATATTATTATAAAATAAAGCATTCTAAAATTATATATATATAATTTCTATATTTATTATCATATATTCATTAAGTTATAAGCATATATCTAGAGGTCATATACGTTCCTAATACGGACACAATAAATGTCTTATGAAAGACACCATATAGCCAATCAGCGCGCAGGGTATGAACTATTCTGATTTTCATAAAAATCGCGATCGTTATAATATTAATACCACCAATAAAACTAAATCTAACATTTGTATTATTTAGATACTTAAAGTGTATTATTAATTACAAAATAATAAAAATAAATTATTAACTAATTAAATTATAATAAATTGTTCATAAAATTAATTATAAATAATATAATTGTAATTTGTCTGATTGATTCATTAAATATAGATAGTTTATCTAATGTATATAGGGTGTCCGTATTATAACACATGGTGTCCGTATTCGGAAATGGGTACCGAATACGGACACCCCCGGTATCTATTTAATAAAAAGATTAAATAAAATTTTAAAATCACAATAATATCCATAATTATATAATATTTATATATTGTAATTTTTGAATAAAAATAATGAGTCATAAAATGTTTAGACCATTTATTGTTAAAGTGTCCATATTAGGATATTTCCCCTTACATAATTCTTTAAAAAAAGAAGTTAATATAAAATTACCGACATATAACGATATTTACAATAATATATATGTGTAATTATACTTAATAAACGACGATGATATGCCATCAATTCCGCTATTGATGATGTCCATATACATATAAATATATATATATATATATATATATATATATATATATATATATATATATATATGTATATATATATATATATATATATATATATATTCCCCTCGTTACGAATACATATGCTAACATCGCCATTCGAAAACACAAATATAATCGAATAGATGATAATTGAATTAATATGAATATTTGTATTTTAGTAATTTATTTCGGATACGAACCGTTTACACGAACACGTATCGACACCGAACACCGTACGACGTACACACATACTACTATACCAATACGTGCCGGAATACGCGTACACACATACTCACAAACGTATTACTAGTAATGTACTATAGTGCGCGCGTATACGCGCGTATAAGTACGCATGTATGTGTCGTTGCGACTACATCTATCACCGCGTGTGTGCGTGCGTATGTCTATATTACCGTTTTCATTAATATTATATTATGCATATTGATATATATATATATATATATATATATATATATATATATATAATTATGATGAATACATATGATGAATATTGGATTGTGTATGTAATAACGCGCAGCACAATTATGTTAATATTAGTACTATGCATATATCTTACGTTACCTTACTTACCAGATCGAGCATACTCGTCATTCGCTGACGCGTCTATTCCATTCATTCCTATTATTCATAAACTCGGTTAGCTCTTCCACTTCTCATTCGGTCACTTCTATCCATTGATTTATGAATGTATTGCACCCCAGTAAACAACAACTTACACATAAGTACATAATGTTATGTTCTTATATAATAATATATATATATATATATAGAGAGAGAGAGAGAGAGAGAGATACGATATATGCGCACATATCGGAAGATGTCTAACAATAGAGATGACATAATGCGATAGCGGACCGTTAATTACGCAATTAACTGTCGCTCTACGCGGGTAGTGGCCAGTTCGTCGCATCTTATACGTGATTAATACGTACCGCTAGTCTCCTATTGTTCTGCCGAGAGGGGGCAGCACGTATTAGTAGTATAGTATTATCACATTCGCATTGATTTCGCTGTGTATATATATATATATATATATATATATATATATATATATATATATATATATTGATGTATATAAATATATTTATCACGTGAGTGCAGAAGTTATTTTATAAATTTCGTCGATATTTTCGCTTCGTGTTTATAATCAATATTATTAATCTAATCATATCGATGATGCACATTCGGCAGCAGCGCTCCGGTGCCGTATACCCTATTACATCATACGCTATTACATCATACACTATTACATCATACACTATTACATCATACACTGTTGCGTCATACACTATTGCGTCATACACTATTGCATCATATACTATTGCATCATACACTATTGCATCATAGATATATCTCTAAGGTGTACACGCACTTCTATTGAATTACGTCATTAGATAATAACTCACCAGGTACTAACTAGAAAATGAGGTATTATTTTGTAACATCGCGGAGAATTAATAGTTTTCTGTAATCGCTGTCCGATTACTCAGATATTTACACACTTTTAATTATCGAATATAATAAAATCTCGATATATTACGTATTGCGTACGATGTAATACGTCGTACGATGTTAACTTATAAGTTATCAGTATTAATGAAATTGTAATTGTATTATCTCTTTAGATTATAATTATCCTAAAAGGCTGCGATATAGTATTATAATATAAAGATCATTTAATTTAATTGAAACAATATATTCATGATGAATTTTTTAATATGTAATCATTTATTATAATTAATATTATATATAAGTTAGGTAATTTATCAAATTATTATATATATATATACCTAACATTATATATATATATAGTGACACGTACTTATATGTGGTGGTTACGTTACCCTAGTCGCAAATGTGAGCTGATAAAACTCTCTGTACCGCTTGTATCAGTTGTGTATGCCGATGCTGCTTTCACTATTGCTGCTCCGAAGTACTGGAACAGTCTTCTCGATGAATTATCATATTTTATTACTTTTAAATGTCGACTATATTTATATATCATTATAATTTATTCTTTTTAAATTTATTATTATTCGTGTAATTATTTATTTGTTTTATTATTCCAACTTGGCGCACATAAACGTCCATCGTTTTCAACTGAGTCAATAAACCTTTCTATTATTATTATTATATCATTAGTATCCGAGCTACCCTTATCTACGTCAATATAATCATCGATTATTAGGCTACGTTTTTTATAAACGACCAACGTAGCACAGTCCCACAGTACCATAGTACTATCTGCATGGGACTGTGGTACTGTGGTACGTTAATAAAAACGCCCCCTTGGCCTACTTTTTATCATCAAGGTTACTCGCTAGGAGGCTAATACTTTGTAGTTAATAGCCTGCGCATGTGTACAGAGGTCGCCGGATGCCTTGAACCGTGTGCTGCTTTTAACGAAATTAACTATTATCGAATTTCAACGAATCCATATACCATAGATAGGAATCCATATACCTATAAT
Source organism: Osedax fenrisi (assembly GCA_964019155.1). Taxonomy (NCBI): domain Eukaryota; kingdom Metazoa; phylum Annelida; class Polychaeta; order Sabellida; family Siboglinidae; genus Osedax; species Osedax fenrisi. The sequence goes on along the minus strand of OZ025241.1, from coordinate 11,041,685 downwards.
GAATGTGTACCTTCATGTATATATATATATATATATATATATATGTTTATGGGTATTCATGGATATATACACATGTGTATATATCAAGTTAGGGTCAATATTGTTATATACCGTTATTTTTTAAGTATTATCTATAATTAATTCATTGATCGAATATGCATAAATATCGTAGGTTATACGTACAACTGAATTAGTTTTATGCATATTCGATCAATGAATTAATTATAGATAATACTTAAAAAATAACGGTATATAACAATATTGACCCTAACTTGATATATACACATGTGTATATATCCATGAATACCCATAAACATATATATATATATATATATATATATATATATATATATATATTTGATAATACATAATACCGAGTACTTAGCACCACCAGGTAGTTACTCCCTGGTATTACTATCATACCATATGTTTCTATCGATATATCGAAACATGCCTATATAATTATTAAATATTAGTAGATATATATATATATATATATATATATATACATCTTTGTCATATATGATATTATTAATAATATATATAATAGTATTACTATATAAAGTAGTACTATTGTAATACTATAGTACAATAAAACATACTATATTATGAATACGTTAGCGAATATTCACTATAATTCATATTATAGTACTATGGACACTATAGTACTACCAAGTACTATATAGCATGGTTATACTATATTGACTGATGTCGCTATAGTAACACTAGGTACAATATACACTATATATAGTGCTGTAGTACTATAGTATATAGTACTATAGTATTCTACTTCGGTTTTTCGATAGTGTTAGGCCTAGATCTTTATTTTCGTCAATAAATGTTCTTAATACGTAATCGAGTGTAATAATAAATAATAATGTTATCAGAGTATCCTCCTATAGAAAACCTGCATTTATAACAACATATTCTGTGTCACCATATGTTGACCATACCATTGATTTAATATCTCTGTATAGTATCATAATTGCGTTGATTATATTCGTATACGAATATCATATATGACTTAAGAATTTATGCCATTTTTGCTCTGTATATTGAGTCGAAAGCTTTAGAGAAATCTACAAATATTAGGCTTGCTATAAGATTATTTTCTGTAACACCTTCGATTATTCTTCTTACAGTCCGACGGTTGATCTGTTATTTATAAAACCATTTTGATTTGGTCTATAGATCATATCTAGGGTAGTTTGTATTCTTTCTCTTAGTAGCGTATTATATATTTTAGCCGCGATGCATGTTAGTGTAATACCTCTATAATTGTCTCTATACTTGACCTCTATTGTTGGTCACCCTTCTTTGGGAATGGGAGGATGCATCCTTTAGTCCAGTGTTCAATTGGTTTCTGAGAGTATACATCGTTGCAGAATTATAGTAATATGTGATTGAAGTGACATGTCTTCAATTCTTCGGCTGGTATTTCATCAAATCCTGCGATTAGATTTATTTTTCCCAACAAAAAATAAATAAATGTATACATTAATAATATATAATAATATATATATTATATTATAATAATAATATTTATTAGAAGAAAGTTGTACATTTTTTTCGTATGAAGTATTTAAATTAATTACATTGTATATAAAACATGATTTGTATTATGTAATATTATAATAAACAATATATTTCGTATTCTATAAATTCTAATAAATACAATGAATATTAGGCATTATTATATAACTGTACAATTATGCGCATTACTTATTACATAATAATCGCATAAACAACTTGAATAACGAAATTATCGCTAACGTGCTAGCGTGTTTAGCGACGCACGAATAACACGACAACCGCATTACGCAACAGTTCATTACGTCACCGATTACATAAGATGTGACGTCAGCCTACTAGCGCGCAATATAACACAGCGTTTAATTACGGTGGAAGCTGGCACTGATGTTTGTTGTAGCGATGATGGTAGTATTGGTGGTGCTACTATATTAGGGGTGTTAGTAGTACTAGTTGTATACATTATTAGTGTTTGTTTTAGAACTATAGTGGTTGTACAACTTCTACAAGGTTCTACTACAACAGTAGTACTAGTAATAACAGTGGTTCCCACTACTACTATTAATAAATGATAACGCTGTTTATCGGTATAACAATAACGCATTTAGTGAGATAATCGATATTTGTAACTATTACCGCTCGGTACGGGTCAATATGATTCGGTACGGATCGGTACTGATCGGTACGGGTCGGTTCGGTACGGGTCGGTACGGGTCGGGACGAGTCGGTACGGGTCGGTTGTATCATGTAAACATAATCAACACATCAACACGTTACTATTTATCTCGCTAATCACGACACTACCATTTAGCACTTAGATTTATTCATTATGTATAGTATTGTCAAGCTGCCTGTGTGGCTCAGTGGCTAAGGCGTCAGACACGGGTTCAACCCTCGTCCGGACCATTAATTAATTTTATGATTATATCTAAAATGTGTCTTAAAATATTATTTAGAAGTGATCTTATATAATTGTGTATAAATAAATGATCGGCTCTCGTTAAAACCACGGATGCCTTAACACGAGATCGGCTTCGAAGGGACATTTGAGCCATATATGGTTATAAGTGAACACTTCATCTAAATTCCTGGGATGGGATGAAAGGACTCCACCAAATAAAAATAAAAATAACAATAACAATATATATATATAAATATATATATATATATAAGTCATAAGTTATAAACCATAATCATATATGATATAGTATGCGCAAAGATTGTGGGTTATATTTTCCTTAGAAACATCTTTGGTATACCTTTACTCCTTGTCCTGTTCAATCTGACACACACAAACACATGCACACACACGCACACACACACACATACACACACACATGCACACACACACACACTAATACTTACGCATATTATTCCGAGTCGAACGATGAGATACGTTTAAACCCCGGCGTTAATAGTATGATACCTATAGGTAACACCTCTATATACCGTATGTACTGGTTGGTAATACATATATCTTACGTTAATACCTATATACCATTGTATACTATAATATACTATTTAATTAGTAGTTATAATAAGTAGTTATAACTATACTTATAAGTAGGGGCGCTGGAACGATGTTGTATGTAGGGGGACCAACCAATAAATTTGAATATTGTGGTACAAGTTAGGGGGGACCGATACATGGGAGGTGTCCCTAGGTTTTAAAGTACGCCCTGTTACAGCGCCCCTACTTATACGTTATTAAATATAACCGTGGTTATTACTGAAAGTATATCAATGAACAGATGACATATATGTCTACTCCTCGGCGCTACTAATGCTACGCGGAAATGTGCGATATCGCCTGCTGGCGGTAGGGGGCGCCATTAAAACTGCGACTTCTTTGAAATTCGAAACCCTCCCCGCTAGGTGGTAGTACCCACAATACTATTACGTAATCGAATAATAACGGATAATGTCGGCGATGCTCGGTCGCTATAACGGTAGTCGATATAAAGGTTGTCGTCCGTCCGATAACATTGTTCTTTTATCGAGTTATTATCGCCCAATATGTTGCAATAAAAATCCGTTTTCGCCGCCGTATTCGCAGTGTACTAAAGCCGTCCGAAATAATGCCGCACAATGTACGGCGTTCATTGTACGCCGTTCAATAATATACGATATTATTGTGTAGATTTATTACGTATAATATTAGTAATTATGAGTGGGATTATTAATAATCCGTCTATATAATGATGTATATACAATTTATTATAGTATATATATATATATATATATATATATATATACATGCTATATACGCATTATAATACACTTTAGTAGTTAGTGTACTTCAAACAATATATATATACATATATATATATTATAGATTTTATTCGATAAATCGTGTATAATGTCAATATTTGTGGCGGTAATAAAATATAATTTATATGAATATGCTTATTTTAAATACTAACCGAGATTCACTCGTTACATTGATACTTATGTATACTTCAGAATACTATTGTATACTGCAGTATACTGCCATTAACTGCAGTATACTACTATAGATGTCACGTTCTATGACGTTACGAGTAGATGTTTTAGTTACGTAACTCCGAGTCTTCACATCTCGTAATATCTCACCACCGGGCTAAAGTACATCATACTAATAACCAGTAGATATAAATATGGAACAACTCGATGCGTTAAATCGGTATATACGTGTACGCATGTAGCCATAATAATATGTATGTATTTCGTATATGAAATACAATGTAATATATTACAGGAAATCGTTATAGTAATTATTTAGTAGTCATTAATACTTTATTCTTTATTTTTAATATTATTATTTTAATATAGTACAAATTTGAGACACATTTAGGTGAACTTATTTAAATAAATAGTCATAATTACCATAGTTAACGCTGTTTGAATATTGATGTTCTGAATTCAACAGTACATTATGCTAGCATAATTATTATAGTTTGTACGATTTAATCGAGGTACAATAAATGTGATTTATGCGTTGATACGATGAAATATAAATTATATTATATAAACATTATTGATAAATATATATATATTATTTATTTTAATGCACACACATATATATATATATATATATATATATATATATATATATGTATGTGTGTGTTTAAATGCATGGATGTATGTATGCATACATCCTTTTTTATGTGTGTTAAGAAATACGTAAATAGTTGTCATCTAATTGCGTAAATCAATGATACAAGTATAAATATACGGGAATTATTTGTGGTGACAAAATAATAATATCATCAGCATATAAATAACATATGATTTCAGGGTAATTTAGAAATATTCTAGGTAATGGAGCTATATATAAGGAATATAGAAATGCGAAAAACATTACCTTGTGGTACTCCAAATAAAAGGCGTTAATTGGGAAATACGGATTTGAGTTTTATGTTATATGTTCGGTTTGACATGTAAACTCTCAGTAGATTTAATGCATCGTTGTTAATGTTTAGTAGTTTTAGACGATTTAAAAGTGTATTGTTGTCAATTTTATCACATACGAAGATAAGTCAAGGATAATTGCCTACGTATATATTAGTCATGTAAATGATGACGAGCTTTTGATGCCGAGCCGAGAATTTTGGTTTTTAATACCGAGCCGAGACTTTCATTTTCGGGAAAAAAACAAGCCCGAGTCGATACTCTAGCCAAACGAGCCCGAGCCTAACCGAGACTCTAACCAAACGAGCGCGAGCCAAGTTGAGACTTTTACAAAACATTACCGAGTCGAAATGATGCTTTTTTTTAAATTAAATTTATTACTAATTTTTATATATTTCACATTTACATCAATTTAAAAAAAATAATCTGCGCCAACTTCGCGGTTCAGTGAATAATAATGTAAATTTCATCTAGTGGTGTAAATAATACCGAGATTTTTATGCCGAAGCGAGACTTTTGGTTATTGATGCCGAATCGAGACTTTCATTTTCAGAAAAAAAACGAGCCCGAGCCGAGCCGAGACTCTAACAAAATAAGCCCGAGCCGAGTTGAGACTTTAGGTAACTGGGAATGAAACTGCATCATGCTTTAGATTTATGCATCAATTACATCACTAGTATATACCTAGAATCGTCTTATTATCAATTGTATGTAGGAGGTTGTCAGTAACGTAGATTAGAGCTATTTCAGTACTGTAACATTTCATATATCCAGATTGATATTTATCAAAAAAACTGTTATTATTTATGTGGTTAGGTTAATTTTTTACTAATTATATTACTAATTATTTTGAATATTTTAGCTAATGTAGGACATTGAGAAACATGCCTATAATTTGATAGCACATTAATATGTATAATTCTAGGAGTTATGTAAGTTTGTTTGAAATATGGTGGTATGGTATTTTTTGTATACAATCGGTAAGTAATTTTGTATTATTAGAGTAATGAAACGGTTAATTTTTGTAAGCACAATTATAGGGATAGGATCGAGTATTGGAGATGAATTAGTTTGCTCGATAAGAGTAGAAATATCGTCATCAGTAGGGTATCTAACATTGCATAGTTGGGTAGAGTCAGTAAGTGGTAGGTAATAAGTATATGGGTTATTGTCGGATATTTTTATCATATTTATTTCTACTTTTAATCGTACATCAATGATTTTAGAAGTAAAATAGTTTGAGAAATGTAATAACTTTAATATTGGTTTTTATTATTTTTGTATAATAGCTTATATACGATTTTGAAAATTGTTCTTGGATTATTAGTAAACGTAAATAGTTTATTATCATAATATAGATATATGTTGTATTATATATAATATATATATATATTTAAATTCCTATCGTATACGATAGGAATATATGAAGGTATTTTATATATATATATATATATATATATATATAGGCTCAAACGTCGTATGGATGTTTCGATTACATCTCTGATGATTTCTCTTGGTTGGCTTTCGTTTCATTCTCAATGCAAGTTTCGTCTCTTGTGCATAACGCAAAGAGCCATTTACCGATCTATTCCCGAATATCTCGCTACGTTAATATCAATTCGTTCCGACTCCCGACCTCGCCGCTCTGGATCCACAATAGTTCTACACCAACCAATTACTTCTACGAGATTTTCTGAAGCAGCATTTGCTGTTGCGGCACCAAAATATTGGAACTTATTACCAACTGATATACGTATAACTAAATCTGAGTCATTATTTAAACGTAAATTATATAAATATTTTCTTTATTTGTAATTCCATTTAATATAATTGTTCTCGTTATTATGTATTGTTCTAGTTTTCGTTCTTTACTATTATTTTTTGTTTTTTTTTATTTTATTATATATGACGCCGATAAACATATAATGTTTTGTTAGTCAATAAACTATTTAATAATAATAATAATAATAATATATATATGTGTGTGTGTGTGTATGTGTATTTATCATATTTTCTCTCTCGCATATCTAAACACGAGAAATATATTACCTTACTCACGCGTGATTACCTAGAGTTGTCATCGGCCGGTCACGTGTTAATGACGTGAGCGTGTGACGTCACAGTTACATCATCACGTGGGTCGGCTGTTCTCGGCCGTCGACGATAGCGTTCCTCTCTCTCTCTCTCGGGCCGACGAACAATGCACACAATACAATGGGTGTTATCGTTAACAATGCGTAACAATGCGTAATCCACGTGACGTAATCCACGCTTAACACCGCCAACGAGTATACGTACGATTATAGTGCTATTGTAGAGGGTTTTTTTTATTATTATGTAATAGTAATAGTGTTCTAAATATATATATATATATATATATATATATATATATTTGAGAATATGTATTTAATAATGTAAGTACTATATTATTCATAGATCACATCTATTAATCATAAAATAGACAAATATAGCAAATTAAAGATGTTTACTATATATATATATATATATATATATATATATATATATATATATATATATATATATATATATATATATATATGTGTGTGTGTGTATATCCTATATGAATATATATATATATATATATATATATATATATATATATTATACAATATATATATATATACATTTTATATCACTCTATATCTCGCTCTCTATCCATGTATTACTCAATATCGCTCTGCCTATATTTCTGTGATGTATAATTATTTCAAATGGAATAATAAGTAAATATTTACGATCATTTATTGATAAATATTTACAATAAGTAATTACTATGTAAATAAATGTAACATACATTAAATATATAAACTAAAAATATTTTGTAATCGATGATTGTTTAGCGGATTGTATTTTATTTTATGTTACAAACTATTCATTTGCCAATAACAATATTATTTTATAATATAACATTTAATAACGTACGCAAAATAACACTAATAAATCATAATTACGAAATATATTAGCAAACTATGTTAATAATGGGTTTTCTACATCATCATAAGGTGATAATTTATTTTTTTATTTTTTGAATATATAATTTTACTATTTTCTATTATATTTTTCTCATCTTTCATCCATCCTACAATAGTAGACAATCCAACACCCAGTTACTCTGCCAAAATCTTTCTCTCTTTTCCATTTTTAATATTATTGATAGCAGTAGCTTTATCAACGATAGAAATGAATTTACGATTTGGCATCGTTACAATAATTTAATAAATGAAATAAGACATACGTAATTATATCACAATACATATTTGTAGGCGTATCTAAATATTGACCAATTACGTAAGATATTAAAGATCAAGTTATTTTTTAGATATACTGACGATATTGAGTAGTAGGGGAATATCAATGAATACTATGGGAATACTTTTCATACAAATTAAAATTTGTAAATAATTTGTTTTATAATCAAATTTGTCGATATAAGTGGATTCAATTCCAAATATTACCTTATAAATATGTCGATATTGCCGAATTATCGATATAAGTGGATTGTCGATGTACGCAGATTAATTTACATGTAAATAGGTGTGAATCCAACAAAAATATCTCGAAATGTCGATGTAGCCGAATTATCGATGTACGTGGCTGTCGAAGTAAGCGGCTTTCACTGTATATATATATATATATATATATATATATATATATATATATTTATATATATATTTATAAATGTATACTCTAATATGATACTATACATGATTTTAGATAGTTTTCAGGGATTATAAATAAAGCCTCTGATGCATTAAGATCGTCTGGCCGATATCGGGAATATCGAGGACATATGTCCTCTGCAATAATTCGCCATAGATAACATCCATCGTCGTGACGCAGACGCATCATTGAATATATTACGTAATCGTATTACGTAATAGTACGTAATAGTAACGATAACCCGGCGAACGTGAGATTATATCGGATTATAGATTGATTACAATTGAAAAGTGTTGTATAACACTGACCAATTGTATACATTACTGTAAGTAATATGACAGCGATTGCAGAGATAATCAAATGTGGTTTGATTAGTGATAACTGGGAGTTTGTTACATACAGAGCACATGACCTCGCTATTATAAATTTATATTTTTATTATAATATATTTGTATTATATTTTATTATTATTTTATTGTTATATAAGTGATGATTTCTTGGTATTGAGAGTTAAATTTAATTGTATTTTATTGATTTGTTATGAGACAGAATACGAATTAATAAAATAGAATTAAAAAATATTAATCTCTTTATATTTATTCGGTTTTGTATTAATTCTCTCATTACCAAGAGCAGGTTGGTATCTCGATACATTTAATAGAACTTCTATACCATACCTGGGTTTTTTATCTCGGTCATCAACTGAATCTGATAGTAAATATAACGGTACATTCATTAAGCTAGCATACATACGAGCATTTAGTTTTCAAATACGCCTGCTGTTTAGTAAATCAGTAGAGTTCTATAATAACCTTCATTATTATTACTATTATTATTATCATTATTTTATCGCTCGTATTAATAATTGGTGTAACGCGGCATTCTAAACAGGTCATGGGTCACCTGGGAGTTGTTAGTGTCGTCGTGTGTAGTCGACTTCCGTTACACGTAAACATACACAATAATTACCGTACGTATAATACGCCCCTAAACACTTTAATACGCCCATATAACACGATAATACGCTCACGCGAATACCTATAAATAGAAGTGACGTAACGGAATCGAATCTAAACACGTTACCAGTGCCTGGCAATAATTGTGCACTTGATTTGTCTATATAAAGCAAATGTACACGCGTGCCTGATCAGTATTGATAGTTATATATATAATTAGTTATTATTATTAGACGTTATTGTTATTATCTCTAATAATAAATTATAATTAAATGTGTCGTGTATATATGTCACATAGCAAATTTATATCGGCGAGGAAATGATATTTTATTTAAAATTATGTTTCCGAATGTTGATACCACGCGGTATAGATAATATGAGGTGCAGCGTCATGTCATGTCCCTGTATGTTAAACGTTATTACATAACATCTTAATATCATCCTAGAGGGAGGACAATCCTCATTTATAGGGTGATGACGACACAGGGTTTTTCTTGACGTATGTATAAATGCTTGACTAAATTCTTCAAAAGCATTATTTCAGTCCAGAATTTGCTCCGATTCATATTTTTCTTGTCGTATTACGAAAATCAAATATTTACTATTTACTGCTGTATCGAATAAGTGATGGACTGAATTATATTACTATAACTTATATATATACATATTTATATATATTAATATTCATTAACATGCGGACATTATTGATAAACTTTGCTCCCGTATCAATATCCTATTGTTTCCCATTATCATCTGTATTTCCCATTATCATTATCATTTCTAATGTTAACTTATATAGTGTAGCATTATAATTAGTTATAATATATAACACTTATCATCATGTATTATAGTATGACTATAGAATATAACTCATTCGATGTTATCAGTTTAAGAACGCATTTGTGAGATGTTCACATGTAATGTGAACATTGCCTTGTGGGTTTCTAGTTAATTTTCCAGTTATCATTAAGTATATCTATATTATATATATATATACACTTAGTATCTTACTAACGTACTAACTTTATAAATTATTAACTTACATAAGTATGCATTTATTTACTTACATATATATATATATATATATATATATACGTGATATACAATGCATTATTAATGCTAATATAATAGTATATATATATATATATATATATATATATATACACTTAGTATCTTAATAACGTACTTACTTTATAAATTATTGACTTACATAATTATGCATTTATTTACTTACATATATATATATATATATATATATATATATATATATATATATATATATATATATACTATTATATTAGCTTTAATAGTGCATTGTATATTATGTATATATAAATAATATATATATATATATATATATATATATATATATATATATATATGTGTGATATAACATTATGGTTGATTTACATATGTATCAGTATACCTTCATTTTAATTAACATATATACTCTGTATCACCATTCTAGTAGTTACCTACATATTCTCCTTCGTGTCAACAATACCTACATCACGTGTAATTACATTACTTATACATTCTATGTACATAATTAATATCATCATTTATGTATTATTATTGACTCAAACAACGATCGAATAAACGTCAACAATAAAACTCTTACGCTTTAATATTAACAGACTACTGGATCCTAAACTATACATGCTTTGATCAAGTAAACTAGAAATGAGAAATATTATTTAGATATAAATGATTGCGATCCTACTGACATTATAATGTATATCCATATGACATATATGTCAGTGATATATACACAAATTGTGAATACATTATAATAATAAGCACTACCTCAGAAATATTATAAAAGTATCGAAGCAAAAAAAAAACAACCTTGTATCCAAGATGCTCAACTTATGCAATTATAGAAGATCACTAAAGTCCAAAAAGAAACAACAACCAGAACTCATCAGCATTTATAAACAAATAAATGCTACTATTCGAAATGCAATTCAAACGGCAAAATATAACTAGATTAAAATACCGTGTAAATCAATCTATGAAGAAATGAAATATGGAAGACATAATAAACGAGTGTAACAAAAACTAGAAATATCACAAATACATCGCCAAGAAGCACCTCAATCATTGAAGATAATAATGTAAAATCATTATGAAACGCATAGTCTAAATCCATGTACATAGTATTGTAGTTATCTATATAATCATCTAGTTAACCCTGATACTAATGTACTGAGTAATACCGCAATTTAAACCAGGAATTGGATACTGAGTTAATAATACTTGATACTAGTTATGAGTGCAATACATTTTCAGAAAGAAGGTAAATCACCTGGAATTAATTACCAAGCGAATTAATCAAACACGGAAACTCTGTTGTAATAATTCTCAATTTTATGTGACAAAAATCATGGACTAGTAAAATATGTCGAGCACGATGGACTCAATCACTAGTGATACCCATTACTAATAAAAACGACCTTAAGAAATACCAAAACTATAAAACATTATATTTAATCTGTCATCAAACAGGATCTTATTAAAGGTCATTTTTTAAAAGACTGAATCAATAAGTAGAATAGATACAGGTCTGAGGAGCAAGCAGGATTTCGGATACGAAGAATGATGGTGGAACAGGTATTAAATTGGAGAAATCTAATTTACAAACATCTTTGTTTCAAATTTAATTTTCAGTGATACATTTTTGATTTTCTGCAAATTAATATACAAGATGATCTTTTTAGTTTAACTCACTTAAAATAAATTAACATTAAATGTAAAATAAACCAACGTTATACTCTATAGATCTATAATATTCGAAATTATAAATCGAAAACGAAACTAGAATAAAAAGATAATAATAAAATTATAGAGCAGGTGAATTATGTATCGTTCTTTGGAATATTAATTGATGATAAATGTAACTGTAATATTATATAAATTATATCAGGGCAAAATTAAGAAGAAAAATTGCTATTATAAATAAATAAAAAAATAAACTACCTTTAATAAATCTCTTATCATAATATTTTTGAATGTTATTTAAATAATAGTGTATCAATTTGGAGTATTAATTTTTTTGTCTATTATTCAACAAATTATAATATTGTAAAATAGGATAATAAAAATTTTTTTTTTTTATTAATTCTAGATATAGACACAATTTATAACAAATTCAATCTTATAACATTTCAAAATATTATAAAAATTAATATCTTAAAATATATAAATATATATATGACTAAATAATTACCTATATTTTACAATATCTTTTTACGCAAAATTCAAATATTTAAAAACCTTTATATAAAAAATTAGTTTCCCAAAAATAAGAACATATCAAAAATCGGTTCGCCTCTCTAGCAAAGATCCTGAGATATGAATGCATTACCAGCTTCTTTTCAAAAATTAAAGAATAAAATAACTTTAAAAATATATTAAATTATGTATTACCACTTCGTAGTAGTTAACTTTTTATATTTTTTGTTTTTTTTAGTTATTTTATGTTATACTGTTTTTTTTTAATTTTATATTTTTATATATTTTATGCATTTATTTCATGTGTGTTATTTTGTATTTAACTAAAAAGTATTATCTCACCTTGATAACAATGTTTAAATTATACAATTATATATATTTATATATATATAGTTCTAATGATATACATAATTAAAATTTAAAAAAAAGTATGTTATTGTCCTCTTACAATTTTCATATATTTAAATAACAATTGTTATTTGTTATTATTGTAATGTTGATATCACATTGAGTTGGATAACCTAGGAAAACCCTTGCATTTATGTTTTCTTGGATGATATCACTCTATATTATTCTAATATAGAGTGATCTATATATATATATATATATATATATGCAAAGTATAAATCTATATGTTAAGCTGTATTACCAGGTATAAACATGAATGCGAAGGTAAATACATTTCGAGTAGTCTATTAATAATTAATAATTAAATGAGTAATTCTATAAATTTTCATATAATTATTAATAATACATAATTCTAAATTTATAATTATATTATATATATATACATCAATATATATATATATATATATATATATATATATATATGATGATGATATGGTGATATACGTTTTATTAGGCACTAAATAGGGTCGTAGACCCCTTCGCTCGTGCGGGAAGAAAATAATAATAATATAATAATACTATGATAACAAGTAGATAGTAATAATACATTGTATATAACATGACACAAAAATAAAAAGTTAGATAAGATGAAATAAGATCTATAAGAACGAATGGTTGGAGGAAGTGAATTACATAGGGTGGGACCTGAAATTTTAAAAGCTCTAGAATTTAGAGAAGTTACCTAGAGTTACGGGAGATAAGGAGAGGAGAATTTTGGTAATTAGGAACGTATAATCCGATTTAGTTGAGCAATAGCTTTATCAGGAAGTATATTCAATATACAAGAGATGTAGTCAAGTCGGGAAAGTACAAGAGAATTTATTAGAGTTTTCTTAAGGTTTAGGAAAGTGAGGTCCGTATTTTTTTAATTCTGAAGAGATGAAAGTTAGAGGATTTTGTAAGAGATAATATATGGTTCTTAAATGATAACTTGTCATAAATACTAATCTTAAGTGTTGGAAGAATGGGAATAATCATGTTGTTTAGTGTACATTTTGGAAAGAAAGTATTAGAAGTAGATATGTCAAGTAAGTAGTATTAGAGGTATTAGTTAGTAGTTTATTGGAGAGAAGCCATACTATTATGCAGTTAGCGCACTCGATTAATTCAGAGTTAATAGTATTCTCAGAATTTATAGGGAAAAAGGTAAAAAGTTGAATATTATCAGTAAAAATAGTGTAGAATATATTTGGAAAGTTCTTAAATAGGTCAATAATATGGCGGATATAAATAGAAAAGAGTGATGGACATTAAAGGGATCCATGGGAAAGACAGTGGTTAAACGGAGAAAGAGGTGAGTACGATTATGCAATCCTAATATAGATATTGAGGTTTGTTAAATGTGAAATATACCATTTTAATGCTAAGCCAGATATACCTATCATAATAAGCCGCGAAATTAATAAGTTATGGTCTAGGGTTTCTAAATCAGATGAGAAGTCAAGTAGGATTAGCTAGCAATAAGTGTTGCTATTTAAAATACAATATTGTGTCAGTAATGCGGAGGAGAGCTGTTTCGGTCGAATGACCTAAAAGCACATTGAAACGGGTCGAAAAGATTATTTTTATTTATATGGGCGATAAGTTATTTAAAGACAATTCTTTCTAATATTTTACTTAATAAGGGTATGTGGGAGATCGGACGAAAATTTCTAAGGGAGTTATGATCAAGGTTTTGTTTTTTATTAATAAGAGAGATTATGGCAGTCTTGAGGCAGGGTAGATCCTGGCCAGAGTTTAGTGAGTTCGCAGGAGGGTACAGTGATATTTCATGAGTTAGGGAGGGTACCAGTGATGGAGGTACAGTGAGATTTCATGAGTAGAAAATTTACTTCATACAGTGAAGGGGTAGTGCATATGATTAATGAGTTAATGGGGTGGGTAACATAGATGGTAGGATTGAGTATGGATGGAGTAGACGCGCAAATAATATTATTAATATTTGCAATTTTATTTTCAAAGAATGACAATCAATATATGGGAGGGAGGGAATTAAAGGTATTGAGATAGGACAAATCATTATGAAAAAAAATCCTACTTCACCACCACGGCTCGTTTGTAGTGGAGCGATATAGTGGGTATCCAAAGTCCAAAATGGAAGCAAATATGTCAGAGTTATCATTAGAAATCCAGGTCTCAGTCAATGCGGTGATAATCAATTTTTTTAATTTAAGGTATGAGAACAGAATGGATATCTTTTATCGCAATGAACGAACATTGATCAAGGCTATATTGGAGGATAGTCAGGCTTGAGAGGATGACTTATTTATAAGTGATTTCCTATAGTGAATCAAACCATTTTGTTGTATCAGATTCAGGTATGAGAAAAGGGGAATATGAAAGTTCAAATAGTTGAGAATTATTATTAAAAAATACTTTATACAAAATTGGCAGGAGTTTTTGTTTTAGGGAATGAGTATAGGGTACCCTACCAATAAGTCTACTAGAGTCAGGTAAATAATGACGAATTAATATATGCTTGAAATTACTATGTGGTGGGATCTTTAGAAAGGAGATGAAACATATATCACGAGTAGAAATATTAGTGAAACGCAAGATATCCGTGCTGGTAAGAAATGAGGCAGAAGTAATATAATAATGGGAAACTTTTATAAAGTCAATTAATGATACTATGAAATTATAGTTAACTTCAGAAAGAATACGGTATTAGAGTACTAGTTTGAGGGAATTATCTATGGGGCATATGGCTGATGACTTTGAGGAAGTTGAACTAGATAATATAGGGGTTGGTGTGTGATTAGATGAACATTTTAAATCCATTAGCTTTGGAATATGTGTAGGAGTATTGTACATTAGGTTGATGCTGGGACTGGATATTAATAGTCGTAGTAGAAGTAGATATATCAGATGTTATATGTTCCGTTACCTTGGAACCAGTATATTGTATATATTTGGTTATAATAGAAGGTGAATGTTACATAGTACTGTATGGAGTAGTTGAATGATTATACAAAGGAATATTAGGTTAGACATGAGTAACATGATAAGGAGAAATTATGTGAATTAAATATTGCAAAGTATATATATATATATATATATATATATATATATATATATATATATATATATATATATCGTAATAACCTACTATGACGCCGCTACCTCCAACCACCTATATAATTCCGTCACCCCGATACTACCACCTATAGGTATATCTACCTCTATAACACCGCCACTCCATTACTACCATGTGACTACCTATATATCACCGCCAACCCCTCCACTCCACCAGATACCCCAAATCAGCTACGCTTCTACCGGAATAGAGCTCAGCGACAAGAAACGGTTCAAATACTTCTCTCGGGTGGTGCCTACCGATACCTATCAGGTTACCGCAGTGGGCGTATCACGTGAGCTCGCACGTGACGTCATATGTCGGCATGTGATTCATCACTTTATGTGTTGACGTCATTCAGGGTGTTCATGTTTCAAGATTTTAAAATGCTAACCGTTTCAAAGTGTTGATGTGTGAAACTTGCCTAACGGAAATTTACGCAAAACAAAACTATTGTTGCCTACGTTATACATGCGTACCGTTAAAATATAACTAGTGATATGTGTGTCGTATGAAAAAGTATACGATACGGCAAACAACGTACGGACCATGTGACTATACTATACCATAGACATAAGTGCGTGCGTGAAATTCAATTTAGTCACGCGTTATGATTTACTATGTGAATATATCGCATAATTTAGATGAGCGTTATCGTGTATATATGATGCAAATTTCATTGTTGCGTAATATTATAATGACTGCGAGATCACCGGTTAAATATCGTCGATAGATATTAATATATAATATATAATTAATAATCGATTAAATAAGAAACTGAAACTGATAATATAAAATAGTAATTAGTAGTATAAATGAAATGGTGCATTATTGGAGTAACTCCATACTTGAATATAATTAAATATATATATATATATATATATTATATATATATATATATATATATAAATATGTCCTTTATTATAATTTTAAAATATAGCGTACAATAAGTATCACATATCACGTTGTGTTGATGATGTTTGTCTGGTAACCATGGTAACGTATAACAATTGACGCTCGTTGTCAGGCGCAAGCAATGGCCGACATAATATCGAGGTTCAGTTGGAAGTACATCTCCACCGTGGGGGACGAGGGTAACTACGGCGAGAAGGGTATAGCGGCCTTCGAGAACCTTCTCACTAAAACAGGTTAACCTCTCCTATAGCATCTCGGCTCTATTGTTCCGGTGCGCTCGACCGAATAGATATGATGTGCTGTGTTGTGAAGGGAGCAATATATGTGTAAATGTAGTTCACATTTGGACTATAATGCCCAATCAGTATTAGTATTGTTGTTACTATTATATATATATAAGTTATATATATATATATATATATATTTAGTCCATTTTACATATTTTATCAATTTTTATTTTGTTTAATTATTATATATATTTTTATACCGTTTACCTCCGTTTTAGTTTTAGGATCACCAACTATGATGAAGAGGTCATAAGCTCAAACTAACATATTTGCTTAATTGATTTTTCAATAACACCCTTCTGAGTTCTATATATATATATATATATATATATTTAGTACATATTATATTTAGTATATATATATATATATATATATATATATATATATATATATATATATATGTATTAATACTATTACAATTAGTAGTATAATTATTATTATATTAATATTATTGTTATTATTATTATTATTGTTATTATTACAATATATGTAAACTAGTATACAAGCTCGTATTATTAATTTGTCAGTGACTTGGATGATAATTATCAATCCCTGAATATTTATTTTATTTTAAATTATTATAAATATATATATGCATATATACATGTTAAATACAAGTATTGCCTACGTATATAGGCATAGTGTACTATATATAATATACATATACTACTAATCAGCAACGCATTACACATCTGCAATTCCTTTAAAGTATATAACAATGAATACAAATATATTTTAACATTATATAACTAACAAATTGAAACGTAATCCCTACTTATTTAACTTTATATACTTCATGTATATATATATATATTGTGTTTATGATTTATGTGCGTGTATATGTGTATGTACACGTGTGTGTTT
Source organism: Osedax fenrisi (assembly GCA_964019155.1). Classification (NCBI taxonomy): domain Eukaryota; kingdom Metazoa; phylum Annelida; class Polychaeta; order Sabellida; family Siboglinidae; genus Osedax; species Osedax fenrisi. The sequence goes on along the minus strand of OZ025241.1, from coordinate 11,023,344 downwards.
AGCTAGTAATGTAATACATTATTTGTTTATCTCTGGAACACACCTATGTATTTATGATTAGCGATCTGTCGATTTAACACGAACAGCCGCAGTAATTGAATCTAATCAGAATGACCCGACGGAGTAACATATGTAGTAATATAATACAATACTATGTATACAATACTATGTAGAGTTTATTGTACTGTACGTATTGCTATATGTGTTATGTAATGGTCAGTGTTGATACCGTCCAGGTGAAGTAGGGTTTACTATACCATGAGTTATATCATCGATCGTATTTCAATAGAGATAATTATATTTAATTTTTTCTAAATAATAATATGAATATACAAATCATTTCCCCAAAACAAATATGTGATTTCTATTTACAAATATTGTATTCTATATCTCAGACACTACGTGTAAAATTAGCAAACTATTAACGTATGACCTTCAGGTGACATATACGTATAGACAATGTCCGTCGTATATGCTTATCGAGAAGGGAATACTATATATATATATATATATATATATATATATGTATCTAGTTATCTTGTATCCGCGAATGCTTGACAGGATTGGTTATCTCTTGACCCTGCTGTGTAAAGTAAAACAAACACATACATAATTATATATATATATATATATATATATGTGTGTGTGTATATAAATACATATATGTAATATGGTTTCTCTCTCGTGTGTATATTACGTCACTACCGAGTTACAATAGCGATTAGGTGTCGATGACGTCATAATAACGTAATTATTGCGTCACGATTACGTCATTCGTAATGGTATCGGTGAAACTGATATCACGTGATATAATCGCTATTTCTCTAACAATAGCATACGTGCATGTATAACATACTGCAGTACCATGATACGCTTGATCGCGTAAGCTTAGTGGCATCTCTTATTCACTATGTTAGTAATCTCACGGTCCCATCACAGCCCCTTATAGATGAATGTATCGAGAGAGAGATATATATATATATATATATATATATATATATATATATATATATATATATATGCACTTCTCTATAGTGTTCATATTTTAAATACATCATAACCCGTCGCCCTTCCTACATATGCACGTACGAAAATATTACTACTTTATTTATTTCAGATTTAATTTAAATATTTTGATATTCTCAACACTTGAACTTTTACAAGATACGAGTTTTTTTTAATAAACGATGTACTCGGTTACTAAATTACTATTTAAACATATCTGAAGATTCCACAGAAGCGAAGGCAGTTACTGAACCCATTATGACCTGTATCACTACATCGCCATATACACATTAACTATATTCCCCACGTGACTCTCTCTCTCTATCATCGCCCACATATACCTATAACACGACCTCTCTGGTGACCTTGCTGTATAGAAATTCACTATATATTGATTAAAGTTTGACTCCTATTAACCAAACCCTCTTACACCCCCCCCCCCTCACCAGAAACATAAATCGCAACCTCATCATATACTCTTGCACTATATTCATAACACCCATTCGACACTTACCCGAACACTACCAGATTCATGTATAGCCACCTATAGACATTAATTATATATTGGTCATCATTTTACCCCTATTAACCTATACCCTCTCCCACCCCCCACCAGATGCCTGTATTTCCACATCTCTGAAGATACCTCTCTTAACCTATACTCTATTCCACCCCCACTACCAGATGCTTGTATCGCTACCTCTATGAAGATACCCCTATTAACCTATACCCTCTCCCACTCCCCACTCCACCAGATGCCTGTATCGCAACCTCACTGAAGATACCCCTATTAACCTATACCCTATTCCACCCCCACCAGATGCCTGTATCGCAACCTATCTGAATATAACCCTATTAACATATACCCTCTTCCACCCCCACCCCCACCAGATACCTGTATCGCAACCTATCTGAATATACCCCTATTAACCTATACCCTCTTCCACCCCCACCCCCACCAGATGCCTGTATCGCAACCTCTCTGAAGATACCCCTATTAACCTTTACCCTATTCCACCCCCCCACCAGATGCCTGTATCGCAACCTCTCTGAAGATACCCCGTGACATCATCGCCGATACATTCGACGTGATAATGCGGTCTCTGTTGGATAACTCGAGAGCTCGAATAGTTGTGCTGTTTGTTAACGAGGATAACTGTAGGAGACTGATTGCCGCGTCGATTAGGTTTGTACGCTACCTCGATATCGCGCCATCGTACCTCGATAATACGCCACGTATCGGCCCATACCTCGATAATACGCCACATATCCGCCCTTACCTCGATAATACGCCACATATCGCTCCATCATACCTCGATATTATTCCATTTCGACCCGAACTCATTAATATTCCATATCACATTTACCTCGATAATAGGCCGCATTGTAAATATGCCACCGTTGTAACATTAACCACACAACCACACATACTGACAAATTTTCCCAGTAAACAACATTATATTTATTATATATACACTTATATATATATATATATATATATATATTACGCTACACATGTGCAAACTAATAATTTACCAATGTTTGCGAATTCTCATATATCTATATTCTATATCTATAAGTATTGTTAACTCGGTAGATCGTGATTTGATCGTAATACCTCGTGAAGTTAACATAGACGAGGCTGTACTGCCCTCTATATCACGCCAAGTGTGATAATTATAGTTAACTATCCGCCTTTACATTCCAATCAACCATTATATGTACGTGTACTTCTAAAATAAGTAACTTATCTACGCACTGTATACGAATAGCTAATTACGAAATATATTCTTCGATGTATCGTATTGCGATATATTTTCAATCTGACTTACCTCATTGTGATGTCACTATATCGAATATATATATATATATATATATATACCCCCAACTTCCACTAAATACAATCATTAGAATAACCATAACGTGACGTCATTGATACGTCATTACTTATGTAATAATCTATAAGAAGTATTCTAATTGCACGTTTCATACATGATAACCTAGAGGTAATTATCTGATGATGCGTATAATACGAATCTATTAATAGATTTACTTATACATCGCGATGTCTGCGCCACGCAGTTCGCGTCTACTGATATATTTATTTATGTATTTGTTATTATATTCCGATTTTGTTTCGAATTATTATTTATATAATATTATATATATTATATATAATATATATATATATACTTATGAATTATATATATATATATATATATATATATATATATATATATGTTATCAATACAGCGATATAGTATAACGTATTGTATTTATTCTATTCTCGTCAAAGTACCTATTTATTCACTTCATTTGTTACCTGTAATCGCAATATCGTAAATAATGACTACATTAGTATATAATAATAGTACTACTAATAATAATAGTTATGTAATATAGATATATATATTGTATAAGTATATACTATAACTAGTATAAGTAACCGTGTTTAATATCCCCGTATAAGTTACCCATTATCTCTCGATGTAGCGATCACAAACATCTCTATACAAGTATATATGTCACGTCAATTGACCATTACCAGTGATCACGAATCCGCATCTCAACCAGCCTCTTCTCCCCATCTCCCCATCTCACCTACATCTGCTCCGCCTCATCCCAATCGTACAGATTCAACTGCACCCGCCAGTTCATCTGGTTGGCTAGCGACAGTTGGGGTGCTAAAGTAGTTCCGGTACACGGGCAGGAGGCTGCGGCCGAGGGCTCCATCACCATAATGCCTCAACGTAATCTGGTACCCGGTTAGAGTGGGCGGGGCTACGTATAGTAGGACTGCGTATTCTATACATAGAATGTGATTTAATGCAGCAGTATTAAATATAAGTGTGTTATCATAGGTAAATATATATATATATATATATATATATATATATGTATAAGTTATAATTAACTCTACGGACAGAGTTCACGGAATACTTTAAGAAGTTGACCCCTCAGAATAACCCCCGGAATCCTTGGTTCGGCGAGTATTGGCAAGCGCACTTCAAGTGTCGTCTAGACTGGGGAGACTACACTCAGCCTAGATGTTCAGGTATATTCACCACTACTAGTAGCGACACCTATTCGCGGTTAATGTACGCGATTACTAGCGACACCTATAGTTAGTACATTATACGTGTATAGGTTGACTATACTTCCAGTAAATAATAAGTAATCGTAATTATATAAAAGATTAAATAGGTTTCATTAATTCGTATATTTCCTATTGTTTAACAGTTGTAGGAAGAAGTTGAATTTTAATTAATATTATATTTAATTTTATGTAGATTATTGTTAAGTTTAATATAATAAAAAAATTTCAGTAAAATGTGATTAAGTATGTTGTACCTTTTTATGTTGTAATTTACTATCCTATATGTATTACATTATTATAGTAGTAATTGCCTTTTGTATATAATACATATGCTTTAATGTAATGTTTACTTGTACAATATTTTGCATTTCATATATCTGTAATTTAAATTTTTTCCTTATTTTTCTATGTAAATTTCTACGTTTTTAATATTGTTATCGATTATTAAATTATTGTCGGTTTTAATTTGTTATTATCCTTTTATTATCCATTTATTGGGTTATTATATCTGGAATGATTAGTGGGAATTATTCCGTGATAGATGACACTTTTCTATGAAGGTAACTACACAAATTACCAAAACAGTCTCTATTATTGTCCACCCAGCCACCAGGCCATGTTTACATTATACATAAACAACAGCGCAAGTCCCGCCCCATTGACGCCCGCCTCCCCCTGCCAGGTTCCGAGGAACACTCCAACTTCACGCAAGAAGGACTAGTGGCCTATGTGATAGACAGCGTGTACACTATGGCGCACGCACTCGAGGACATACGCAAGAAGAGATGTGGGCGTTACGATACGGGCATGTGCGCCGAGATGACGCCCCTCGATGGGCGGGAACTTCTGGACGCCATTCGTAAAGTTACTTTTACAGGTAAAGTGGGCAGTGCCGTAATAAACTAATTATATAGGGTATCCTTAGTATAATCTAAACATAGCTTATGGGTATCCCTCCGATTATTATAGCTAATATTCGGTAAATAAATTCATTCATAAAACATAATGGTTAAATAATTGCTGTACATAACATAACAGTGTAATTATTGCTCTTCGATAGATAAATATTTCAGAATTGTTTTCAAATCAAATATTTTTTAGAAATTAGTCACGCCCAATAACAGTATATAAACGTATTACTGATATCACCTAATTGAAATTAGAGAACGTGGGAGTGGGCCATTGATTTATTTAGAATTTCTTATTTATAGCAGTATATATATTTGTGTATTTAATTTATTTAAACTTATTTAATCTATTTTTTATTATAATTATAAAATTTTTATAAGATAATAATTAAATAATAAAAGTAAAACTCAATATTACTTATTTTATTTATAATCATGTGATAATATATTATAAATATGGTTAATATCTCATTATAAAAACGTATTTATAGAGTTTAATATGTGGTAGTTATTTAATGATATAGACAAGAAACTATATTTTAGGTATATATCCCCATAAGAATTATTTCCCCATGAAAACCACTGCAATTAAAAATAGTCTAAATAAAAATAATCTAATAATATATATTTGACTTGTTTAAATATAAATTAATACTTGCTTACTTGATTATTTCGGGATTGTTATTTCCCGGACAGGAAATGTATCCAAACATTACGGTTCATCATAGATACTCTCATCTCGCTCGCCGGTATACCAGTATCGCGCTGAAGAGTCCTAATGTAGCTTTCCGGTAACCTTCCCCATCTTCTAGTTCAATTAGTAGATTCCCAAAGAATTAGACCCGAAATAACTTCATAATATCTACGTAGGCAATGTCCAGCAAACTGTAAGCGTCGACTTCTGCTCTTTTTAGATATTTTTTCTATAGCCCATAAAGTAGGCAGAGGTTGAGCCAGTTTTTATAAAAACACATGTATCTTATAATGTTATGAATATATTTTAATAAAATAAAGTGCATAAGATATATATAGTTTATGATCAATTAAAAACATTCATAAATCAGTGTAATGATAAATAATTAATTATATAATTACATTTTAATTTTTTTTTTAATTGGCTCAACCTGCCCCGTCTAATGGGGCAGGTTGAGCCAGGTAGAAAAAATGCAAAATTAAAGATATATTTAAAAAATAAACATAGTTAAAGTTATATATTTATATTTATTAGTATATTAACAAGTATATGCACCAATATTAATATCAAAAATAATGAAACTTTTAAGGCGAGAGGTTAGATTAGGAGAGAGGTTAGATTTTCTATGTTTTAATCCAGAATATAAACAAATTATTTAATTATTTAAAATAATTATATATTTAATTAATTAGATTATTATTATTATTTAAATAAGTCATTAATTAAATAAATGAATGAATAAATATGTTTAATGATAAACGGGGCAGATTGACCCTATGGTCAACCTGCCCCGTTTTACTATGGTCAACCTGCCCCATATCACTAGTATATATAAAAGTAATCTAATTAATTTGTGAGTGATAATTTTTTTATTTTTTATTTTATAATATATAGTATATTAAATATACTTTATTAATATACCATGAATACTACTATATTATTACAAAATATATTAATAATATCAAATTTAAACTTACTGTCCCACTAACGAGATTTTCATAAAATATTAATAATTAAATAATATTTTAATTAGTTAAAATAATTAATTTTTGAGTTGTTATACTAATGCTAAATATAATTGTGTATACATGTATTAAAAATTACATTAAAATATTTATTAATAGCAGAAATAATTGAGATGACTCAACCTGCCCCTATGGTCAACCTGCCCCGCTCTCCCCTACTTCGTTTTTAACTTTCTAAGACCAATACCAAGACCTACGTTTAATATCATTCGTAGAATTATATTGTATGTGCTATCAAGTTGTTTGAGTAGTGTTTTTGTGAGTTTCCACGTATCCGTACAGCAGAACTGTGGTGTGCATGAGCATTATTTTTAGTTTCCTACTTAGAGTTGATTTCAAGATATTCATTATTTGATGACATATTCTCCAAGCAAGTGATTTTCTGATTTTCAAATATTTTGCTTTGCTGTCTATATATGTCTCTAGGTTATTACTTGAAGTCTTAAACACTTTTCATATTTGACACATCTATAGCTTGATTTCAAAATGTTGATTGGATTATAACTTATGTATTTTGTTTTCCCTTCATTCATGCTTATTCCTACTTGTGTTGCTGAGTATTCAACTCTAGTGAACATCTTTTGAGCTTCTTTGATACCATCACTTACTAATGACATATCATCTGCGAAGTCCATATCTGTAACAATGATAGGTGATACTCTTCTGTTTATTCGTTTCCTAAGTTGAAAACCTAGCTTCTATTTCCTTCCCAGTAAAGCTATTCTCAAAACATAATCGATAACTATGACAAAAAGGTATAGAGCTAACGTATCTCCTTGTAAGACACCAGCTATAATGTTGAAATTTTCCATTTCTCCACCATGTGTAATGAAATTCGCAGTAGTACCTGTATACATTATGCTAATATCCGTCATCAACTCCTCCGGTATCCCGAAAGCTTTCAGTATCGTTAGAATGTTTCCTCTGTGGACAGTATCAACGGCTTTCTTGAAAATGATGAATATCTGGTTTGCTTCTAGATTCTTATATTTAAATCCCTCAATCAGTCTTCTGAATGTATTTGACTGGTTTTTGATCTGTCACTTCTGAAGCAATCTTAATTTTTACTTAGATGAGAATATAGGTGAGGCCTAATTCAGTTCATCAGCATACGATTATAAGTTTTCGCTACTAATGAACTAATAAGACTTATATCACGATAATTACTACCTATACTAAGATATCTTTCTTGAATGTTGGAATTATATTCAAAATAGACCATTATTTAGTCTTCATTTTATGTAAATATAAATAGATAATTAATAATATAAATAACTCCTGGTAACTGTACTCATTTTTATTAAAATCAATTATCAATAATAATAATATTTACGTGTATTCATAGTTAAATAGTAAATATTCTTAGGTGATAAGTTAAATATAACGAATAACAATTTTTAATGACCATAGTAATATATATATATATATATATAAACAATACTTTCTAGTATTATATAAGATGTAATACATGGCCATACTAGAACTTGACCGATATTCATGTATAGACTATCGGCACTAGAATTGCTGACATATACATAAACACCTAATGATAATGTCCCCGACGATATGTCGACTAGACTAGCGACCGATGGACACGCCCCCCGTATCATTCTTCGCCCGTGATTGACAGGTGCCACCGGACACGACATCAAGTTCAACTCTAACGGCGACGCGTTGGCCAGATACAGTATCTATCAGTACCAGAGGTCGGCTAACAGTCTGTACTCGTACAAGAAGGTGGGCTCCTGGCACGACGGGTTACACGCGCGCGCTCGTTCGTGTGTGCGGGTGCGTTTGTCAGCGGTCGTCGAGTTTATATAGTTATGTGAGTGTGTGTATGGAATGTGTGTGTGACATGTGTGTTTGGCATGTGTGTTTGTGTGTATATATTATAGTGTCTACACTACTATGATTGGGATACACATTATACAACACGAAATGTACGTGTATCGATGTTAATGTATAGATCCGTATTAAGTACACTTTACGCATATATATATATATATATATATATAATATTGTATCAAATATAATGAAGTTTAAATAATGCCAATTATATGCATAATATCAGCGTCAATCCAGGCGATATATATATATATATATATATATATATATATATATAAGTTATAATAAAGCTGAAAAGAATTCACTCATGTCGTGTTTTAAAAATGTATGATTTTCTCGGAGAAAGTGAAACATTTCTACATACATATATAATACTTTATAATATGAAATCAGAAGTTCATCAGTCAGCATATAATGCTATTTAACCTATCTTCCTAAGAGTGTAATATCTTCTGCATATTGGAAAGTTATCTATCGATATAGTCGTTGAATAATTTTCAAGGATTTATTGCATTAATTTTCTAGGAAAATATTAAATATAACAAGGATCATATGATCCTATATAGCATTTGCAATGTAGCATATGCTACTCTGATTTATTCCTACGCATACTGGGCGGGTATTCATATATGGTTATACACAATATTGAACTGGTAGGTATCCCATCAACTCATGTCAATCATTGAAATTGAATGTTAACTTTTCTAATTCATTTCATGATATACCATAAGCGTTATGTTATAGCATTCCTAATATATTCCCTACGGAATGTTTTCTTAAATTCAATAAAGTTTCGACGTTATTTTTACAAAATTTGTTTGTGGTCGAAGCGATTTCGATTACTAATCGGTAATGTAATATAATTCTACTTTACTTCAACCTTATCTATATCATGTTTATTTATGTCCCATCTGTATGTTGTTGGCTTACGGTTCAAGTGGTTTAAGAGTATACTTTAGCATAAGGATATATTATTAACACAGTGTTACTTGTATGACTGATTAAACGTACTATATGGTAATTTGATATCTTCCTTGGGTAAATATCTTTGAATTAACGGAATTAACGGAATTATCAATTATTTTATATTACAAAATTAAACTTTTTCATGAATTCGAGTATTCTCTGATATTAGCTACCCGGTGAAAATCTCCACTATTACCGTGAATTCAAGTAGTCTCATATATATATATATATATATATATATGGCAACTTTACCTATGACACTTGGCCAGTTATATATACATGGTAACTAATTAATAATGTTATAGTAATGTTGTTATTTGTATTGTAGTATTCCGTTATTAGTAAGTAATTAATCAATTAGTGATATCAATTCTTCTAATTTGTAAAGCTGATCGCTCAATAGTGATAATGAAATTGATGACATGGCATTGTTTTCAATATAGTAACGTTACGGATAATTATCATATTCTGAGTATAGAATATACTCTAAGCTTATAAGCTTACTTATTATAGTATTATATTATTATCTTATTATCTTATTATCGGTGATTTATACCACGTGTGATGACACACCAACATCGCATGAATTAGTATTACCATAGTAACAGTGTGTATTGATAATTACTAATAACTATTTATACATTAATACTTGACATTCGTGTAATGGTCGTCATTTAATTAATTAATTAAATCATCAATATAACGTAGTGTGTATACATATATATATATATATATATATATATAATTATAATAATAAAATAAGATCATGGTGTATCATGATATATGATACTATGGTATATTATAGTATGTTATACAAAAGATATACTAGATTATAGTATACTATGTAATTTATGTAAAAGTTGTTAACCTATGTAATGTGAATAACTTAAGTAGCAAGCGAAAATAATGATTAGTAACCTTTATTAAATATATACTATAGTATATTATACATTTATAATTTAAATATATTTGTATTATTATAAAAAAGTCATATAATTTGTGAGTTATGTATAACACCATATACATTCTTAATAAATAAATTAGTATATACAATAACATCTATATACACATATATGTATATAATATATAAATAAAATATAGTTTATTATAATTTCACAAACACATGTTGATTATAGGCGTTATATTATATAATAAAAAACAACAACAATAATTAGAAAACGAATATAAAAATAGAACGAATTACAATGATTAAAAATGGACAAACTGTGTATGTTTAAACAATGAAAGTGATGATGTACAACGAATATCATATGGCAGTGAATTCCAGTTTTTCAAAGTAATAACCGAGAAAGATGATTCAAATTAGGCCAAATATATTGAGCGTTGCACCAATTTCATAACATGGCACTTCCGACTAGATATGATAGAACTCTGAATAATAATAGATTGAGCTATATATTTAGGACATCCAAGGTATATAGCATTATTCTTAATAGTGAAACCAAGAGTAGATATAGATTTAGAAGTTGGAAGAGATAGTAGAAAATGATGAGTAGTTGATAGACGATGACTAGGTCTAGAAAATATGATAGTACCAGTTTTAGTCATCTGTAAGGAAAGAAGGTTATGAGAGAACCATTCAGTGAGATCAGTAATACAATTAAACATAGTCATTTGAATCATATCAGAATCACTAGAACTTGGAAATAACGTATATATGAAGATGAAGATCATCGGCATAAAGATGACAGTGAATATTAGGATTTTGTGAAAATTTAGATTTATAGGAATAATGTGAATAATGAACAATATAGGGCCAAGAACAAAGCCTTGTGGAACAATATGTATGTTAACATAACGAGGAGACAACGAGGAGTTAATATTCAAGAAGATGTTCGAAGATTTTCTAAATGAAACAAAAGACATAACCCAACCGTGGTTTTGACCGTGTATACCAATTTAATTAATTGTAAGGAAATAATATTGTGATCGAGAGTATCAAGTACGAGATAGCATGGGGCTTTATTATCAAGAGATATGAGAATATCATTAATGATCAAAGTAAGGGCAGTTTCGGTACTACGATGATGAAGATACACACTTTGATATTTATCAACATTAGCAGTATTAGTAATTAATAAGTTTAGTGGACATAACTCATTCTAATGTCTTAGATATGGATGATAACTGGGATATTTGACGATAACTTGATAAATTATATTGGTCAAGATTATTTTTTTTTTAAATCTGAATAATGTATAAATATTTCATGGAATGTGGAGCATGATGATATAAGAGATCTATGAATGATTTCAGTGATAAGTCTAAGTGCATGAAGTAGAATTAGTGGAATATGATTAAGTGAGGAATTGGTTTTCAAGGATGTCATTAGGGAGAGTATAATGTCATGTTGTGGAACGAAAAACTGACCAGTGAATCTGAGTTGATGTTAAATGGAGATTGAGTCGTGCCTAGTTGATGTTTGGAAGTATATTGATAATGCTAGAAATTTTATGTTGGAAGAAATTGGCAAACAAGGAATAAATAACTGAATCAGGTTGGTCAGGAAGATGCTTGGTCGGGGTGTTACCTACTAAGGTGAAAGATAATTTGTATGTTTGATTAGTAGATTATAACTACCGAACATATCAATGAAGTATGATGTTTAGTAGAAATACGTTTTTCTTGTAAATATATCGACAAACTTTAAAGGCAATAAAAGCACAGTCAAGTTTAGAAGATCCATATCTACATTATAGTCTACGAAGTAGTTGCCTCAGGTTAATAGTAATCTCAATATTAAAACAGGGAGACTTAGAATAGTACGGTTGATAAGAGTAATTGAGGGTGTAACAATATTAAGCGAATGCGATAATGCCAAATTAAAAGAATCAAAAAGTGTAGAAAAATTGGAAGATATACTGTTGTTAAGTTGGTGGAATGTAGAGTTAACAAATATTGTTTTATCAATAGAGGAGATTTTGCAAAATGATCTAGAAGGTCGATTAAGTTATGTCATCGGCAAGTTAAAATCAAATTAAATGGCAAAGTGATCAGATATTAGAGAACTTTGAGTGGGATATGAAATTAAATTAGAATCAGCTAAATAATTCATTTAAAAGGATTACTGTTAGTGTTAATAGGAAAACAAACATGTTGCGTCAGGGAATACTCAAATATAAGTTTATTCAGAGATAAGAATTATCATTGTTAATTTTAATATTAGAATCAATAAGAATAACCGTGTTAACCAATTTTATATATTCTAAAATAGGGGATATGTCAGTTAAGAAACCCCGTAGGCTAGATAAAGGTGGACGGTATATAAGTATAATTACAATGGTAAATAAGGGAGGAAACTGAATATTCAGATCAGAATTTCACATGAAGAGAAACATGGGGTAGGTGACGAAATAAACTTAAGTTCATATGAAAATAATAGAGCTAGGCTTCCACCACGATGTGATGTACACATATTGGCAAGCAATAATTAAAAATCATCAGGCGTCAGTTGGGAAGTTAGATCAGAATCATCATTAGTTAGCTAATTCTCTGTAATAATAGATATAGAACAATTAGAATAAATTATTAATTGAGTAATTATCTCAACTTTATTTCTTACTAATCTAGCATTGATGAGTTGAAAAGAATACTTTTTGGGAGAGTGAACAGTCAATCAACTGATTCTTTTTTGCGCGATTCATAGAAAGAATCATATAAGTGTGACCATTTCAAAAACTATTCAGTACTATTATAATGATCAGATTTCCAGTCAATAGGAACATCATTGTTGTTAGAATTAAGTTAAGTTAAACTCCTTATATTGAAGATAGAGACAAAATAAGATAGTACTTGAATGTAATAAACTATAAATCGTACAATACGATGATAGTACCACATTAGCATAGTGATATATATAAAAGAGTAGTCTGGGAATCTAATAGTGCTTGGATCGATATGAAGGTGAACAAATAATGATTTTATATATGTTAAGTTTCTATTGGCAAGTAAAACATGATCGATTACAATGGAAGATTTGGATGAGCAATAATATTTAGTGGTGGGAGACTTAGAATGAGTCACGGTAGAAGAGAAGAAGGTAAATTAGATTTAACAATATCAGAGTATTTAATAATATTATTATTTCTCTTCTAGGGTTATAATAGTATCATGCATGCATCTTTGATTTAACTGTATTTGATTTTTTATTTCTATTAGATTATTTGATATTTTTAGATTTTTATTTTATATAATATTGTTATTTTCTATATTATTATTTGTTAAATTTAATATTATTTTATTTTCATTTTCTATTATATTATTAAGTTTTATAATTACTTATACTTGTAATTCAATATTTTTTTATTCTAGGCGGCAATATTATTTAGTACAAGTGTATACTATATGTAAATATGTATACCATGTATTTATTTTATTGTATATTTATGCAGGAATATGATATTTGATATATATATAAGTATATATATATATATATATATATATATATTAATTATAATAACATTTATTTCAACGAATATAATCAAATTAAATTAAATTATAAAAAAATCAATAAATAATGTAACTAAGCTGAGCAAAATACGTCTGTATTGTATATAGTATTTTCCTATAGTAAGTATATAGATATGAATGATATATGAACATATATATATATATATATATATATTCATATATTATATAAGTATTATATAAATAGTAAACATATACATGTTAATAGAAGAAATTGGATTATTTATATAGATTTAAATTTGTAGTGAACAAAAGTTGAATTTAAACATAGAATTGATGACCTGGAAACCTGAGATGAGAAGTTCTACAACTTATCGAGGTTTGTTACACACGAAATAATCTCGATTTTACGAATATAAGAAATTACACTCGATATCAACAAATAACTAATAGATATTAACCTTGTTATTCTGCTAGCTAATAATTGAATACGATTAATGTTTGACACATGCATATTATATCTTTCCTAATTATTACTTATATATCGATATTGGTGCACATATATTACGTCATAATGAATATAAACTACGAAAGTAGATCTAGTCTTATTTTTATAGAGGAACATATTAGCGATACGCTCCACATTCACGATATTAACGGTTGTGATCTATGATGTAATCATTAATTACATCTGATAATATTTAAACTAGTTCGTATATGTAAACACATCACCTATAGGTAAATATATATATATATATATATATATATATATATATATATATATATATAACTGCCTGTGTGGCTCAGTGGCGTCAGACACACAAGCAGTAGGACACGGGTTCGAGCCTCGTCCGGAACATTAATTAATTTTATAAAATGTGTCTTAAAATATTATTTAGAAATGATCTTATATAATTTTGTATAAATAAATGATCGGCTCTCGTTAAAGCCATGGATGCCTTAAATTGAGAGCGGATTTAAGGGACATTATAGCCATATATAGTTATAAGTGAAAACTTAATCTAAGTTCCTTGATGGGATAAAAGGACTCCACCAAATAAAAATAACAATAACAACAATATATATATATATATATATATATATATATATATATATATATATAGTATATGACGTATATAGATATATATATATATATATATATATATATATATATATATATATATATAGTATATGACGTATATAGATATATATATATATATATATATATATATATATATATATATATATATATATATATATAGTAGTTATATGTCACAGACTCTCTAAAAGCATATAAATAATTCGCAAACTTAATTTTAATATTTATATTCGAATATAATATTTAATATTGTTGATTAACATTGCCACAGGAAGAGGATGATTATTAGTTAGAAACACATTTATGGTATCCCAAATTATATAATTATCACTTTTATCATCCCTTTTCTAAATAAATATTAGTTAAATAAATGTATAAATCGAATTAATACATATTATATGTAAAGTATATACATTATTAATATGCATATATATATATATATATATATATATATATTGATATATTATATATCGAAATATGGGTAATGTTATTATATATATATATATATATATATATATTTCCTAATATATCTATATACGACATATTGCGTACATATTACGCTTATATTATATTCGCTTATATATTACCCGCGTTATCTCCACTCACCGCGTACCCTCCGCTCAACGCGTGACCTCCACTGACCTCGTGACCTCTAGATTGGCCGGACTCGGTGTGCAGCGACGCCTGTTCGCCCGGCTACGTAGTGAACCTACGCGGCGCTGACCACTGCTGTTGGGTGTGTATCCGATGCAGCGACTACGAGAGACTCACCAACGATAACACGTGCGCAGCCTGCGTGCCCGGTACCTACCCCAATGCCAATAGGACCGTCTGCGAAGAGGTTGGTCAAAGGGTAGAGGTTAAAAGGGGTTATATCTGGTAGAAGGTAGCTGTGTATGTGTATGGTAGTAGTAGTAGTAGTAGTAGTAGTAGTAGTAGTAGTAGTAGTAGTAGTAGTAGTAGTAGTAGTAGTAGTAGTAGTAGTAGTAGTAGTAGTAGTAGTAGTAGTAGTAGTAGTAGTAGTAGTAGTAGTAGTAGTAGTAGTAGTAGTAGTATGCTTGTCCAGTACTTATCCCAACACCATAGGAACATTTGCTTATATGTAGGTCAGAGGATAGATGGTAGAGAGGTATATATATATATATATATTTAGTAGTAGTAGCAAACGTACGCCAATAGGACAATATTCAAAGGGTTAGTTATAATGTTAAAAATATCACTTATTATAATCATTATTCAAAACTTGAATTATCAATACAATTATATGACCCATTAGTAGGAGTTTTCATATATACGTATATACAAAGATTATGTAATCTGTATTGAAATCTTTAATAGAGCTATGGAGGGGTAATTAAGTTTTGTATTGTTTTTTTTAAATTTTAGTGGAGTCCTTTCTTACCATCCAAGAACTTAAGTTTTCACTTATAACCATCTGAATTTAATATCACTATATGAAGTAACAAGTGGCGTTGCGAACAGGATTATTTTTAATTGTAACAAAGTTTAGTTAGTGTATATACTTTATTGAAATATCACCTGTGTAACAAAATAAATTAACATAATAACAATATAATAATAATAACGACATTGGCAATATTTACTAAACTGGTGAGACACAGAACCAACAGTGTATAGATCTCATCGAGTGGCGTTCCATTTATATGAAACGAACTACATGAAATTGACAAATAATACACAATATAAAATATAAAACGAAAAACAAATATATTGACGATAATAAATTGAAATACAAAATATAAATCTACACATAGCTATGCAATCAACTGAGCGTGAAGCCTAAAACAATTTAATTATGCATATATATATATATATATATATATATCGATATTACATAATGACCGAATTGAATTAAATTCAATTCGACATAAATGTATATTACATTAATCGTTATATCTGCATACTTCACTTTATAACACACACACACACACATATATATATATATATATATTGAATATATACCATTATATACTAGTATGTTTTAACATAAATAACGTTTTTGCAAATAGAATATGGATCGATTGATTTAATTTAATTTAGTTTAATAAATAATTCCTCTGGAGGATAACTATACATTTTTAGATATATGTATAAGTGGACAAACTATATTTATTTGTACACAGTGTAGAAACTGACTGTCAACCTTTCTACCTGACCCACTTTACTTCTGTTAACCAGCCACCTTTAATATGTTAATTAAGCGCTATTGACTAACGTATATCGCTGTTCACGTGTAGATTCCGTTAGAGCACATGACCTTCACGCACCCGTGGGCGATAATGCTGATAACGTTGTCAACTTCCGGTATCCTAGCGGTCGTGTTCGTGTTCGGCGTGTTCATCAAGTATAACAATACCCCGGTTATCATGGCATCCGGTAGGGAGCTCAGCTATCTTCTACAGGTAAGTAGAGGTACGTGTGTGTGTGTATGTGTGTGTGTGTGTGTGTGTGTGTGTGTGGAACAATTGTGAATATAGGTACGGCATATACTACTTATCGACATATAATATAGAACATATATGTTGTATATACTAATAATAATAATATTGATATAACGAATTGTGTTTGTTTACTGTTACATTTTCTAATTTATAAAGGTAATAATGTTTCCTCCTAAAGGCTTTAACATATAATAGCATATTTTATGTTAATGTCACCCTTATATATATGTTATATATATTTTTATATAGTGAAACATATAGTATATATATATATATATATATACTCTATAGAATAAACCTCAATTACTATTATGGTATATGTGTATGCGGGTAAAACATATAAAAAGTATAAAAAAAACATCCTATACATTAAAAAATGAATTAATAAAATATAAATGAATCTATGAATGTTCACTCGAGCCAGTATATCCACTCGTTTATTGATAAATTCCTATGTTATTCTATCTAATATATGGAGACACTTTTTTTATATTCAATAACTTTTATATTGATAATCTATTGTATACTGCTTATCTATTCATTATGCAGGTTTACTTTAACGATAGGTTACTTATATAGGTAAATAGTGGTTAGACCGTATAAGTTAATATACCCCCGATGTTTTGTAGGGTATATTTATGTTACCCGATGTACCGATATGTTATAAAAATATGCTTGTTATCACCATATATTTCTTATCTACATATACTTCTTATCAAAATATCATTGGTTATCAGCATATGCTTATCATCAACATTCACGTATTAACGACATATACAACAAGTTTAATTTGTCGATATGTACACATATCTGTTATATTTTATATGTTTAAAACTTACAGTTTGAATGCGCGCAACTATTTTTCTGAAACCAATTTTTACCTGGAAACTTTAATATAATTTTAGTTAATATATTAATTATAATTATAATTATTATAATTAATTATAATTATAATTATTATAATTAATTATAATTATAATTATTATAATTAATTATAATTAATAAGTATACAGTATACTCTATTTGTAAATGCATATATTAGCTACCTATGTACTTAGTCCCACTCGTGTGTCACTTTAACCACGCCCCCCACCCAGATCGGTCTGATCTGCTGCTACGCGATGACCTTTGTAATGGTGGCTAAGCCGGGACCCTACTCTTGTACCTGCTTCCGGCTAGGTCTGGGACTATCGCTGTCCATATGTTACTCGGCGATATTCACTAAGGTGCATACTTATGTATACGTGTGTATATATATATATATATATATATATATATATATATATATATATATATATATATTAGTAAGGTATATTTAAATATATTTAAGCACCATCATTTTTTATGACGGTATATTTCAGAATACCTTATTAATATCATTACATTTTAATATATTAAATTTAAATACACATTGATCGCAATTTAGAATATTACTAATCCAATGTATAGCAATGATTTATTTGCAAAGTAGATATATATATATATATGAAAATGAAATAGTCATGTTAGTATAATATATTACGATTATAATGATAGCGCCATACTTTATATTTAATTTTTTAATATTATATAAGTTCTTTATAATACGTTTAATACGAGAACGCCAATTCCTACTTTCATCAATATGTATACCCAGAAATATAATACCTGATGATTATTTGTTATGTAATTATATTTCAATCTTACATTACAGGTAGTACGTATTTACATAACTATATAAATATATATATATATATATATATATATATATATATATATATATAACTATATATATATATATATATATATATAGATATCTATAAATATACCTGTAATACGAGATTGAAAGATAATTACATAATTATATTAAGTATGCGAGGCGTAATTGAATGCTATAAGAGGATGTAAGGACGTGTTGTATGTATGTGTATGTATATGTGCATGTGTGTGTGCATGTGTGTGTGTGTGTGCGTGTGTATGTGTGCGTTTACCGTGTACTTACTAATATATGTTTACACGTCGATAAGAACGCGACGTTAATGGACGTTAATGAAGTACTATTGAATGCGCATGTGTGCAGTCATTAATGAATGTAGGCATGTACGACGACGTACATTGTACGTATTCACGTAGGTATGTGTGTACGCGTGCGTGCGTGCGCATTGAGCGCGTATTCGTATGCACTCTCGTGCCTCGTGTGGTGCGGTTACAAGTGCACGAAGCACGATTCATGTATTGCTTAAGTATTACTTATATTAAACTAATTCTTAAAGACTATCTTCAAGAAATATGCTATGTCTAAATACTCGCTTCCAGAAAAGACATGGCCAATTATGGATGCACAGTTCTCGAAATGATTTTAAAACACGGATTGAAAAACATGACAAGATGCATAAAATAAAGTAATACCGTTAAAACCCATATTTAAGAAACTAAAACCCTGGAGAACAGCAAACAATGTCAAACACATGATACGCTGCACAAAGCAGCACAACTGAAATAAAGCGCGCATACACATATATATATATATATATATATATATATATGTATATATATATATATTTCAAAAAATATATAAATGCACAGGAATATCTAGTTAATTCTTATGATGCAGTACAAAAAAAAATATATTAATAAAAAGATATATGAAATCTAAAAGGCCGCCATAAATAAGAAATCTGCTCTAGCCTGGGAAACAATAAATAAAATCAGCTAAAGAAATAAATCAAATAAAGCCGAACTAAAATCAAATAGTGATAATGATCTAATAAAACTATGGCATGAGCATTTCAAATAGTTACTTGGCAAGCATATTCAATTGACAATTCGTAGCGAAAATTCACCTCATATTTTTAATAATCTTGATATAAAAAGTGGCCCTTTCACAAATGAAGAAGTAATGAAAGCTACAAAAATATACCATATGGAAAATCAATTGGTTTGGATGAAATACCAGCAGAAGTTTGGAAATTAGATGATTTCGAAGAATTGTTTTTTGATTCCTGTAACCGTGTTTATTTCCTGGAACCTATAGTATGTTGGACAAATGGATGTATATTTCATTTTCCTAAGACAGGAGACCTATCAATCACAATAAAACTACAGAGGAATTACTCTAACAGTAATGGCCATCGATATATAACATTATGTTAATAAACAGGAATATACTAAAAATGATCCAATCCAAAGAAAAAATCAAAATGGCTTCTGAATAATTAGATCTACAACGGGACAAATTTTTACTATTAGATGAATTTTAGAAGGAGTAAAATATAAAAACCTACCATTATTCTCCTCACAATTGACTTTACAAAAGCTTTTGACATGATAAATCGCAAAAATATGAAAGAAATGCTTTTAAAATATAGTATTTTAGAATAAACAGTATGTGCAAATATGATGCTCTAGAAGAATAATCGCTCAATGATTTGCTTAGACGGAGATACACCATACTTCGAAATCACAAGTGGCGTCTTACAGGATGGCAGACTTGCGCCGTTCCTCTTTATAATATGTATCGATTATAGTCTGAAGACGTCATTGGATAATTATCGAGAACTAGGTTTTATTCTAACTGAACGAAAACTCAGTCGATATCTATAGATATAGCAGAACAAATTACTGATACAGACTATGATGATAACATCGCCGTAATAAGTAATACTCTGAAAGATGATAATACAGTATTACTCAACATAGAATCAGCCTCAAAAGATATTGGACTTAGCGTTAACACATAAAAAACTAAATACATTAATGTCAATATTAATAACAACATGTAAATTAAAAGTATCTGCAGAAATGTGATAAATCAAGTAGAAAATTTAAAATATCTAGGAAATTATATTAAATAAACTAAAATATATGTTAATATAGTATCGCTAAAGCCTGGGCAGTATTAAATATCATGAATATAATCTGAAATCTATGCTGAGTACTGGTCTTAAAATAATATTTCTAAGAGCGGCAGTCGAATCCGTGCTTGTTCATTGTTCAGTTACATGGACTCTAATAAACGTGTTAGAGAATCTATTGCTGGAACCTATACACAAATGTTCCTTGCTGTTAAAAACAAATCCTTGCGATATCATCTAACAAATGAGTAACAATATGGTAATATTAGAAACTCAATACGCATGCAAAGACTGAGGTTCGCCGGTCACTGCTGGAGAAGCAAAGATGAATTGACGAGCGAACTGTTATTCTGGCAACCACGGCATAGTTAACATATACGAGGAAGCCCAGCGAAGATACACATATATCAACTTCGGGATACTGATCTTCTAATGATAGATTAAATGAAGACGGCGATGAATTATAGAGAAGTACGGAATATAATAAATATGGCATGCATGAATACAAGCATGACCTGGTAAGGTAAGGTAAAGTCTGGGGTCGATGGCTCAGTGGGACAACCAAAAGCTAGTAAGCCAGAGGTCCCGGGTTCGACTCCAGGCAGTTCTTGAATTTCTCTTGTGTTTATAAAGAACTTAATAAACAATAAATCAAAACACAAGAAAAAAAAATGTTACTATTTGTATTGTATTGTCCGGGGCCTCTCACAGTTATTTATAACATGTAAAAGTCTATGACTTCTTGAGGGGTCCGTTTGTATCCGCTATTTGTATTGTATTCAATATATATAAGAGATTTCAATAAATAAATATTATTATTATTATTAATAGTCTACATTCATGGATGTAATAAATGACTCCACTAAAATAACAAATAACACGTTCTAACACTTTTCATACTTCATAATTATAAAATAAATAAAATGAAATACGAATTTGTATATGTTTATGTATATTCACGAGTATGGGTGATATCCAATGTATATTATGAATTAGTATTACATAATACCAGCGTACTAATAGTACTGTCCCCTGATTTCATTACTTCTGACCTCACGCTAAGAACAATAGTGCACAACCATGGTTCACGTATATACCTATCACTCTCCCACTCCCTACATGAATAACATTAACCTCCGCTGACCTACGACCCCTCCCGTACAGACGAACCGTATATCGCGGATATTTAACCGCGGCATAAAGGCGATGGTGAAGAGACCCAGCTACACGTCTCCTCGAAGTCAGGTCGTGATATGCGGCTGTCTGGTGCTAGTGCAGGTTAGTGATATGCGGCTGTCTGGTGCTAGTGCAGGTTAGTGATATGCGGCTGGCTGGTGCTAGTGCAGGTTAGTTATATGCGGCTGTCTGGTGCTAGTGCAGGTTAGTTATATGCGGCTGTCTGGTGCTAGTGCAGGTTAGTTATATGCGGCTGTCTGGTGCTAGTGCAGGTTAGTTATATGCGGCTGTCTGGTGCTAGTGCAGGTTAGTTATATGCGGCTGTCTGGTGCTAGTGCAGGTTAGTTATATGCGGCTGTCTGGTGCTAGTGCAGGTTAGTTATATGCGGCTGTCTGGTGCTAGTGCAGGTTAGTTATATGCGGCTGTCTGGTGCTAGTGCAGGTTAGTTATATGCGGCTGTCTGGTGCTAGTGCAGGTTAGTTATATGCGGCTGTCTGGTGCTAGTGCAGGTTAGTTATACGCGGCTGTCTGGTGCTAGTGCAGGTTAGTTATATGCGGCTGTCTGGTGCTAGTGCAGGTTAGTTATATGCGGCTGTCTGGTGCTAGTGCAGGTTAGTTATACGCGGCTGTCTGGTGCTAGTGCAGGTTAGTTATACGCGGCTGTCTGGTGCTAGTGCAGGTTAGTTATATGCGGCTGTCTGGTGCTAGTGCAGGTTAGTTATACGACAATCCTTACGTATTACATATAGCCTATACTCTATATAGTATACCTTGTATACATATGCGCACGTGTGTATACACATATCAGGCAGGTGCGTGTGACAACCAACACGGTGCGTAACTTTATTGTGCAAGATATCAGTTATCGTGTAGTATATAGATATATATATATAACTAATTATTATAATTGGAATTATAGGCGTGATACATTGAACATACATATCCGTAATAATACATAAGTAATTGATTACTAAACTTAAAGATACGCGGACGCGTTTAACCCCTCCTCTCGCCGTCCTCTAATTATCCGTAACGACCGCCACAGCTGCTGATAGGCGTAACCTGGGTGGGCGTGGACTATCCGGAGACCGCCCTCATCTTCCCCACCCGAAGTCGCGCCATTCTTCAGTGCAAGAGCACCAACCTGGCGGTAGCGCTCAGCCTCCTCTATAACATGATACTGATCTCCATGTGCACATGGTTAGACTAACGTATGCATCACGTGATTAGCTTAACGCGTGCATCACGTGGTTAGACTAGAGTATGAATCACGTGGTTAGCTTAGCGCATATTTCGTGCGGCTATCGCGTATATCACGTGGTTAGTATAGCATACCGATGTCACGTGGTTATATTACGATGTGTCACGTGGGGTTGAATATCGCGAATTAATTGCCATTCGATAGTTATAGATTAGCGCATTTAAGATTAGATTAGCAGATTTAAATGACGCTTCCCACTATACGTATGTACTGTTACATGCATATATATATATATATACATGAACATATAATATATATATATTTATATATATATATGTGTGTGTAATGGTAGATATGGTAGTACATGCAGTGATACTTACTGCAGTAACACGCCTAGTGGCAGGCGTAGTTGTGCGTGTATGCGCTGCGAATAGGACACCTCACGTTACGTAATATCACGTGATAAGCTAATACTAACCGCCAGGGGCATTGCGTAATAGTCTTTTTGCTGATTATATTTTGATTATAATTGCTATTTCATATATAATTATATATATATATATATATATATATATTACATGAGTTCTATATGCATTATCAAGATATACCTGTATGTATGATCTAGACAATAATATCAGTATCATAACCACTTTAGTTATACTATTCTAGAGAAAATAAAGCTCTTATTGTAGAACTTAACTATACAATATTGTATTGTTTATCTCGATTATTCACCGATGATGATGCAACAACTTCTATTGCGTAACATAACACTTAAGGGGATATATCATTATAATGTGACTAATAAACGTATACGGTCATATATGTGTTTATATTAAAGGTTAAAACGATTTAATACTATATTTGTATATATATATATAATATATATTATATATATATATATATATGTATATATATATACTTGAAATAAAGCGTAATCATGTAATTCGATTTTGTTAACAAAAAATAAATAGTGTCAGTTATATAGTATCATTTTTCATAAAAATATATTATTTATAATGTAAATTCGTATCAAACTATAATGTATAATGTAAATTCGTATCAAACTATAGTTTATATTTATATATACCTTTAAACTCTACTGAATAAAGGAACTAATTGATGTTAATATCTGTGTGAACGTTATACTATCACTATATTGTTTTATTAACACTACATTATAGTACAGTGATACCAAATATCATGTTAGCCCTAAGTCTTTGATGATACTATATACTATAGTATATATCGTGTATACACATATATAGTATTGTAAGTAGTAATTAACATATTCCGATCATATAAGCATAACACTAGTATCGTTCACGTATTTACCGACCACGAAACTTACGTAGGTACGCGTTTAAAACCCGACGAATTCCGGCGAACTTCAACGAAGCCAAGTGTATAGCGTTCACCATGTACGCTACGTGTATAGTGTGGCTGGCATTCGTGCCCATCTACTTTGGCCTAGATAAGTCCGATTACATGGTTAGTGGCGTCGTAGCGTACATGAAGATCTAAATACGGCTGCCTTTTATTTATCGATGTGATATTTAATTGATAATCTTTATTTTTCAATATTGCTGGAAAGTATGAAGTCAAACTTTAGTTATTTAAAATTTCGTAATATAATAATATATATATTATATACTACCTATATTATATATATACTATTACCCAATGAAACCACGTGAACCCATCATTTACCTGTCTAAAGACGTTTATAGTTGCTATCGCAGATATTGAATGAAACAAGTTTATTTTTATGTTATTAGAAATGTAATATATTGCCTATTAATATTATTATATATTCCTATTCATGTTAATAAATACATTTTTATTAATATATATCTGTTATAATAATAATTATATTAATAAAATACTTGTATTGTATATATATATATATAGTCTTGAATTAATTAATTACGAATATTTATTCTGTAATCAATATATCTATTATATTTTATTAATATTAAATCTTATTTTCAACCTCAAATTTTAGTTTTATTGTAATACATATGTTATCTGTAGGGTATATAACATTATTAATATGATATATATCACATATATATAATAATTATTATTTATTATAAGAAGAAAAAGTTGTTATATTTGCTTTTGTAGATTATATTATATGTGCTTTCATGTATCATTTTAATAACATTTGTTTAAATACAATTTAAAAAATGTTCAATTGAAATAAGATTTTTTTAATTGTTTTCATACAGAAATATATATATTAATATATAGTAATATTTTTTTATTATAAGCATAATATATAAAAAATAACAAATATAATGGTATTCATAATATATAAATATAATATAATGACAATTCAAGTAAATAGTGGCACAATAATTAACACCCCCCCCCCCCCCCCATTAGGTGCAGACGGCAGCCCTATGCGTGTGCGTAAGTATAAGTGCCACTGCTGCCCTGTGTTGTCTACTGGCACCCCGTATCTACATAGTGATACTGCAGCCCCACAAGAATGTCAGGCAGAGCACCAGACAGGTATGGATGGTGGTTGTAGTGATATTGGTGTGATCGGTGATAACAGTAATGTATGTAGTTATGGTAGTTGTAGTCGCAGTGGGGTATAGGTAGGTGTTATTAGTTGCGTTAATGATGTTGTATTATTATTAATAATCATTGATAATATGACTTATGACCCTTGACATTCTTAACATTACTTCTGTAGGAAATACATATATTCTTATAAAGTTGCGTATAATTAAATATATCCCAGTATTCAAAACTCGTGTTTAACTTGGATCAAACTGGGAAACTGGGGGAAACTGGGGGGAACTGGGGGAATCTGGTCCAAACTTGGATCTAGGTGGTGTAAACTTGGATCATATGTAACTAGTTGAAACTTGGATCATTATACAACAGTTTGATCCAAGTTATTTTTTTAAACTGGTGTAAACTGGGGGAAACTGGGGGAATCTGGTCCAAACTTGGATCTAGGTGGTGAAAACTTGGATCATATTTAACTAGTTGAAACTTGGATCATTATACAACAGTTTGATCCAAGTTATTTTTTAAACTGGTGTAAACTTGGATTTAGCTATTCCATATTTAACTAGTTGAAACTTGAATCATTATACCACAGTTTGATCCAAGTTATTTTTTTAAACTGGTGTAAACTGGGGTAAACTGGGGAATCTGGTCCAAACTTGGATCTAGGTGGTGTAAACTTGGATCATATGTAACTAGTTGAAACTTGGATCATTATACAACAGTTTGATCCAAGTTATTTTTTTAAACTGGTGTAAACTGGGGGAAACTGGGGGAATCTGGTCCAAACTTGGATCTAGGTGGTGAAAACTTGGATCATATTTAACTAGTTGAAACTTGGATCATTATACAACAGTTTGATCCAAGTTATTTTTTAAACTGGTGTAAACTTGGATTTAGCTATTCCATATTTAACTAGTTGAAACTTGAATCATTATACCACAGTTTGATCCAAGTTATTTTTTTAAACTGGTGTAAACTGGGGTAAACTGGGGAATCTGGTCCAAACTTGGATCTAGGTGGTGTAAACTTGGATCATATTTAACTAGTTGAAACTTGGATCATTATACAACAGTTTGATCCAAGTTATTTTTTTAAACTGGTGTAAACTGGGGGAAACTGGGGGAATCTGGTCCAAACTTGGATCTAGGTGGTGTAAACTTGGATCATATTTAACTAGTTGAAACTTGGATCATTATACAACATTTTGATCCAAGTTATTTTTTTAAACTGGTGTAAACTTGGATTTAGCTATTCCATATTTAACTAGTTGAAACTTGGATCATTATACCACAGTTTGATCCAAGTTATTTTTTTAAACTGGTGTAAACTGGGGGAAACTGGGGGAATCTGGTCCAAACTTGGATCTAGGTGGTGTAAACTTGGATCATATTTAACTAGTTGAAACTTGGATCATTATACAACAGTTTGATCCAAGTTATTTTTTAAACTGGTGTAAACTGGGGGAAACTGGGGGAATCTGGTCCAAACTTGGATCTAGGTGGTGTAAACTTGGATAATAGTTAACTAGTTGAAACTTGGATCATTATATCACAGTTTACTTACTTACTTACTTATGTTGAGCTCTCGCTCGAATTTTCTTTTCCTTTATACTCCAAACATCTCTGTCCAACATCCCCAGCAAACAGTAATAGCAGCATAATATCAGCATAACAGCAAATTCTAGAGCCTCAAATGTTTACATTGTGCTATTATGCTGCTATTAAATGTCTATTATTCTGCTATTATGCTGCTATTATGCTGCTATTAATTTGTAATGATATTATGCTGATGTTATACTGCTGTTAATTTTAAATGTCTATTATGCTGCTATTATGCTGCTATTATTATAATAGCAGCATAATAGCAGCATAATAGACATTTACAATTAATAGCAGCATAATATCAGCATAATAGCAGCATAACAGCAGCATAACAGCATCATAATATCATTACAAAGTAATAGCAGCATAATAGCAGCATAATAGACATTTAATAGCAGCATAATAGCACAATGTAAACATTTGAGGCTCTAGAATTTGCTGTTATGCTGCTATTATGCTTCTATTACTGTTTGCTGGGTCATCGTCTTTATCTCATGTATATCGTCTAGTCCTATGTCTTCTCTTAGATTATCTACAAAAGTGATGGTTTTGCGACCTCTTCTTGCACTACCATTTGTCGGTTCCCAAAGGACAAGTTTATGAGCCATTTCGTCCTCTAGCACAATGTACTGTCACAGTACATCATATTATACTTTCAGACCACCGTACTATCACGTTATATAATATTGTAATGTCACGTTACATCATACCATACTTTCAGACCACCGTACTGTCACGTTATATCATATTGTAATGTCACGTTACATCATATCATACTTTCAGCACACCGTACTGTCATGTTATATCATATTGTAATGTCACGTTACATCATATCATATAAATAATACAAATTTAATAAAAATAATACTATTTATAACCTTCGAAGTGTATTTATTTACTATTTCAAACCTTCGAAGTGTATTTATTTACTATTCAAAACCTTCACATACTTAATTTAACTATATGAAAACTTTGAATACATGAATTAATACAAATAATACTATTTATAACTTTCGAAGTGTATTTTACACATTAGAAATGAATAATATAACTATTAGAAAATTTGAATACTAAATGTAATACAAATAATATTATTTATAACCTTCGAAGTGTATTTATTTACTATTTCAAACCTTCGAAGTGTATTTATTTACTCTTCAAAACCTTCAAATACTTAATTTAACTATATGAAAACTTTGAATACATGATTTAATACAAATAATACTATTTATAACCTTCGAAGTGTATTTTACACATTAGAAATGAATAATATAACTATTTGAAAACTTTGAATACTAAATTTAATACAAATAATATTATTGATAACCTTCGAAGTGTATTTATTTACTATTTCAAACCTTTAAAATGAATAATTTAAATATTAGAAAATTTTGTATACTTAATTTAATACAAATAATACTATTTATAACCTTCGAAGTGTATTTATTTACTATTCAAAACCTTCAAATACTTAATTTAACTATATGAAAACTTTAAATACATGATTTAATATAAATAATACTATTTATAACCTTCGAAATGTATTTATTTACTATTTCAAACCTTTAAAATGAATAATTTAAATATTAGAAAACTGTGTATACTTAATTTAATACAAATAATACTATTTATAACCTTCGAAGTGTATTTATTTACTATTTCAAACCTTGGAAGTGTATTTATTTACTATTCAAAACCGTCAAATACTTAATTTAACTATATGAAAACTTTGAATACATGATTTAATACAAATAATACTATTTATAACCTTCGAAGTGTATTTTACACATTAGAAATGAAAAATATCCCAGTAACTAATCCTCTAGCACAACATACTATCACGTTACATCATATCATACTTTCAGCACTCCATACTGTCACGTTATATCATATTGTAATGTCACGTTAAATCATATCATACTTTCAGACCACCGTACTGTTACGTTATATCATTTCATACTGTCCCCTCTAGCACAACGTACTATCACGTTACATCTTATCATACTTTCAGCACACCGTATTGTCATGTTATATATATTATATTGTGATATATCATATTGTAATGTCACGTTACATCATATCATACTTTCAGACCACCGTACTGTCACGTCATATCATTTCATACTGTCCCCTCTAATTAATATAGTTATTATAATTATTATAATAATACCTAATTCAGTTATACACTCAAATATAAATAAATTATACATATATATATTCATATAATATATATATATATATGCTTTTTTCTCAGAATAATTTGTTTGCTATATTTGTGTTTATAAATGAGTGTTTAGATAATAGTACTGAAGCGATCCACCAAAATGTTCAACTGATAAAATTGATTTCAAACGTTGTTTAATTATTATAGTTATTATAAGTATTATAATAATACCTAACTCAGTTATATACCCAAATATAAATAAATTATACATATATATGCTTTTCTCTCAGAATAATTTGTTTGCTATGATTGAGTATATAAATGAGTGTTTTGATAAAAAGTACTGACGCGATCAACCTAATTTATTTTGCTATATATAAATAACATATGTATGCACAATTCAAGATAGACAATATTCTCAAATATAATTATGATATATTGCATTTTATAAAATCTGTGAAAAAATTAAAATAAAACGTCTATTATAAAACGTCTATTATTATACAATTAAAATATATATGTTTAGTTATAGCATATAGCATATATACTATAGCAATACATGTAATATATTTAAACTTGACCCCATAAATTTATCAATACATATCGGGGCCATATTCGATATTCTCTACATAAATAATAATAATTTGTATATCATTATGATAATCATAAGTTGTCATAGTAGTATTAAATTATAAAATAATAAATAACTAAGTTAAACTTATTATATTATCACATATTATTCAAAGTTATAATGTATTCATAAGCTTATATCTTTAGATTTATAAAATTGTATAAAAATAAATAAAATTAATAATATTGTTTTCAAATTAAAATTAATAGTGTACTATAAAATAAATAATAATAATTATTACGAAATATATTATTAAATTATAAATAAATAAGTGTAAAAATATAAGAAAATAATATAAAGACTGGTATACAGATAAAATATATACTTTATAAAAATATAAATTAAAAATATATTTTTTCATAGTCAATTGATATTCCATTACAAGTTTTACTTTGGTTATACTATTTGAATAAATTATGATAACAATTTAAAACTAATTAGATAAGTACACAATTTTAAATTTATTTTATTATAATAATAATAACATTATAATCGTTTATAATATGATTATTATGTCGTTATAATCCGGATTATAATGATAATAAACATTGTTTACTTCCTGAATTAAAATTATTTATTTTATATATATTTAAATAATTGAAGCTCTATATTATACGTAAAAGTTACCTATATTATATATTTATTATACATATTTTTGAATTCATAATTTTTATCATAAATTTATATAATTGGAACTCTATATCACGAGTAAAAGGTACATAAATTGTATATTTATTTTACATATAATTATAATAATAATATTTAAATTACATATTATAATAATTATTTAATATTATATTATTTAAATATATCATATATTAATATAATAATTATATAATTATATGTGTATTAAATGTAACGAATTAAATATTATATTATATGTAACATATATTCATTGAATAATTCAATATAATATTTAATTCGTAATTTGTATGACTATAATTGAAACTCTATTATATAGTCTATATTCCGCGTAAATGTACCTTAAATATTATATCATTATAATAATTATATGTAACATATTTTCACTATAATATTGAATTCGTAATTTATATGACTAAATTTATATGATTGAAACTCTATAGTCCACGTAAAAGGTACTTAAATTGTATATTTTAAATAACTAAATATTATTTAGTATACATTATGTATTACATATATTCAATATAATATTGAATTCATAATTGGTTTCACTAAATTTATATAATTTAAACTCTATATTACGCGTAAAAGGTACCTAAATTGTATATTTATTATACATATAATATATGAGATATGATCAACTACAGTTACAAGTTGGACTTCAAAAATCCAAGACCAAGAGGACGTCCATTAAAGAGATGGGCGGATGGCATCAGAGAAAACAGTGGCATTCCACTTCTGACCTTGGAAAGAAGGGCAGCTGACCGAGATGCCTACAAAAAGCAAGTGTTCGTGTGTGCTGCAAGGGGACGCCAAGTCCTACGCAACTAAGTCAAGTAAGTCAATATATTAAATATATATAACAAATTTAATATATGATATATTGAATTCGTAATTTGTATCACTAAATTTATATAATTTAAACTATATTACGAGTAAGAGATACCTAAATTCACTGTAGGCATTTAATATATTCGTATAATAAATATACAATTTAGGTATTTTTTACGCATACTATAGAGTTTAAATTATATACATTTAGTGATACAAAATACGAATTTGATATATACATATATGAAATATGGCTTATGTTGATTTTAGACAGTTTTTAATAAAAAATAATACAACTTTCCTAGTAACTACACATATATCACAATATTTAAAATGTACATCATTAATATTGAAAATATATAAAAAGGTATTACATATGTTTTCTTTATGAACGATATGTTTTATATACAAGTTGAATAAAATATACAATTTTTTATATAATTTTTAAATACTATAGTTGGTTGAATACGATTCATACTATTTTTTGACATATCCATACTTAATATACACTTTAGGCGCTTAGTTCGCAGATATACACGGCAGTATCACGACCCGACACTTTAGGCGCTTAGTTCGCAGATATACACAGCAGTATCACGACCCGACACTTTAGGCGCTTAGTTCGCAGATATACACGGCAGTATCATGACCCGACACTTTAGGCGCTTAGTTCGCAGATATACACGGCAGTATCACGACCCGACACTTTAGGCGCTTAGTTAGCAGATATACACGGCAGTATCACGACCCGACACTTTAGGCGCTTAGTTCGCAGATATACATGGCAGTATCACGACCTGACACTTTAGGCGCTTAGTTCGCAGATATACACGGCAGTATCATGACCCGACACTTTAGGTGCTTAGTTCGCAGATATACACGGCAGTATCACGACCCGACACTTTAGGCGTTTAGTTCGCAGATATACACGTCAGTATCTAGATTTCTTATATAGATTATATACGTACATAAATAATTATATATATATAGGTTTAGGAAACTATTTATTAAATATTTCCAATTATATACGTATTATCGACGTATGTTGAATTTTATAGAAAATATATATATATAGGTCACTGCAAATCAAGATTATAGATAAACTAAGCTTTCCCACTGCAATGAGTCAATGCGTGATTCTTAAATTTCTACTTGCCACATATGTAATATAATATGTATATTTTTATATTATAAAGTGTTATACAATAGTTTATGAAATCTATACACAACTACATACATACACATACACACACTTACATACATATATACACACATATACATATAGAAACACACACACACACACACACACACACACACATACACACACACACATTCCCACTGCAACGTGTCAATGCATGATTCTTAAATTTTTACCTATCACATATGTGATATAGGATGTATATTTTTATAGTGTAAAGCGTAAAACAATAGTGTTTCAAATCTATATATATATATATATATATATATACAAACACGCACGTGTATTCACACACAACACACACACACACACATTTAAGTTTTGTTAATTAAAACACATATATACACACACACATACATGTACAATGTACATACATACATACATACGCGAGAACACACACACACATACCCGTATTTTCATGATTATTTATTTATAGGTATATATATATATATATATATATATATATATATATTATATTTATATAGATGTTAATCGTTCAGAATATATTTGATTGTGCAATAGAGCGTAAAGGTTGCATTTGATATACACATATAGTCAACGCCTAACTTGAACTTTGGTTGTATGTTGTTTACTATTTATAACCTTCATAGTTTATTTTACACATAAATGAATAATATAACTATTTGAAAACTTTGAATACTAAATTTAATACAAATAATATTATTTATAATCTTCAAAGTGTATTTATTTACTATTTCAAACCTTCGAAGTGTATTTATTTTCTATTCAAAACCTTCAAATACTTAATTTAACTATATGAAAACTTTGAATACATGATTTAATACAAATAATACTATTTATAACCTTCGAAGTGTATTTATTTACTATTTCAAACCTTCGAAGTGTATTTATTTACTATTCAAAACCTTCAAATACTTAATTTAACTATATGAAAACTTTAAATACACGATTTAATACAAATAATACTATTTATAACCTTCGAAGTGTATTTTACACATTAGAAATGAATAATTTAACTATTAGAAAATTTTGAATACTAAATTTAATACACATAATATTATTTATAACCTTCGAAGTGTATTTATTTACTATTTCAAACCTTCAAAATGAATAATTTAACTATTAGAAAACTTTGAATACACGATTTAATACAAATAATATTAGTTATAACCTTCGAAGTGTATTTATTTACTATTTCAAACCTTTAAAATGAATAATTTAACTATTAGAAAACTTTGAATACTAAATTTAATACAAATAATATTATTTATAACCTTCGAAGTGTATTTATTTACTATTTCAAACCTTGGAAGTGTATTTATTTACTATTCAAAACCTTCAAATACTTAATTTAACTATATGAAAACTTTGAATACACGATTTAATACAAATAATACTATTTATAACCTTCGAAGTGTATTTTACACATTAGAAATGAATAATTTAACTATTAGAAAACTTTGAATACTAAATTTAATACACATAATATTATTTCAAACCTTCGAAGTATATTTATTTACTATTCAAAACCTTCAAATACTTAATTTAACTATATGAAAACTTTGAATACACGATTTAATACAAATAATACTATTTATAACCTTCGAAGTGTATTTTACACATTAGAAATGAATAATTTAACTATTAGAAAACTTTGAATACACGATTTAATACAAATAATATTATTTATAACCTTCGAAGTGTATTTATTTACTATTTCAAACCTTCAAAATGAATAATTTAACTATTAGAAAACTTTGAATATACGATTTAATACAAATAATACTATTTATAACCTTCGAAGTGTATTTTACACATTAGAAATGAATAATTTAACTATTAGAAAACTTTGAATACTAAATTTAATACAAATAATATTATTTATAACCTTCGAAGTGTATTTATTTACTATTTTAAACCTTAAAAATGAATAATTTAATTATTAGAAAACTTTGAATACTAAATGTAATACAAATAATATTATTTATAACCTTCGAAGTGTATTTATTTACTATTTCAAACCTTTGAAGTGTATTTATTTACTATTCAAAACCTTCAATTACTTAATTTAACTATATGAAAACTTTGAATACACGATTTAATACAAATAATACTATTTATAACCTTCGAAGTGTATTTTACACATTAGAAATGAATAATTGAACTATTAGAAAACTTTGAATACTAAATTTAAAACCTTCGAAGTGTATTTATTTACTATTTTAAACCTTCAAAATGAATAATTTAATTATTAGAAAACTTTGAATACTAAATGTAATACAAATAATATTATTTATAACCTTCGAAGTGTATTTATTTACTATTTCAAACCTTTGAAGTGTATTTATTTACTATTCAAAACCTTCAATTACTTAATTTAACTATATGAAAACTTTGAATACACGATTTAATACAAATAATACTATTTATAACCTTCGAAGTGTATTTTACACATTAGAAATGAATAATTTAACTATTAGAAAACTTTGAATACTAAATTTAATACACATAATATTATTTAAAACCTTCGAAGTGTATTTATTTACTATTTCAAACCTTCAAAATGAATAATTTAATAAAAATAATACTATTTGAAACCTTCGAAGTGTATTTATTTTTTATATGGCACAACAATGTCTATAAAACTAATATAAGATATCAATATATATATATATATATATATATATATATATTCTGTATATTAATTTTACATTCCTATATTTGTTTTACATATTCTCATATTTATTAATTTAATTCAACTTACAGAAGCTGTATCCCAAATACATAAGGAAGCCACTACGACGGAAATAACTAATATTATAGAACATTTTTTAAAAAATAATAAAAGGGTTAAAAAATAAATTACATGTTTTACATAATTTTGTATTTATTAACAATTATATTTATTTAACTAAAATTAAATATAATATATTAATATTTAGTAGTAAAATAATAAATATTAGTATAGTATTATTATTATAATATATATTGAAATATATTTTAATTTATAAACATAAATATTTAATTTATGTATATATTCTTTGAACGTTATGCTAACTTATAAATAAATAAACTGATTTCTGAAAACTTCCTTGGATTTAACCGGTCATGAATTTGTATTATCCTCTATTCTTCTTGATGTAAGCTATAATTAATTATATTATAGTTATTTTAATTTTGCTAACTTATTTAATTTGGATTAATCTCGAGCTGAACTTGGATTAAACTTCATTTGTCTCGAGTTGAACTTGGATTTAGATCGATGTAAGCTGCATTTAACTCGAGTAAACTTGGATCTAGCTGGTGTTAAACTTGGATTTAACTCGAGTAAACTTGGATTTAACTGGGATTTAGCTCGAGTTAACTCGAGTAAACTTGGATCTAGCTGGTGTTAAACTTGGATTTAACTCGAGTAAACTTGGATCTAGCTGGTGTTAAACTTGGATTTAACTCGAGTTTACTCGAGTAAACTTGGATCTAGCTGGTGTTAAACTTGGATTTAACTCGAGTAAACTTGGATCTAGCTGGTGTTAAACTTGGATTTAACTCGAGTTAACTCGAGTAATCTCGAGTTAAACTTGGATCTAGCTGGTGTTTAAAGTGTTACCAAATTACCGAGCTAAACACGAGTTTTAAACTCGAGATAAATCCAAGTTAAACACGAGTTTTGAATACTGGGATGTGATATAGATTAAATACAATGTGTGTTGAGGCATTTATTGCTTGGTTATCAATACACGAATCTCCCAACATGCACCATCACCCACCTGATTCATACAATACCATGTCAAAGACATTGTATAAACTGACCTCAAACTATACATTATCCACATACGTGAGTCATATAATATCATAACACATGAAGAACCGACCGTTACGTTGATCATCCACTTCACATGAACATCGCATGACCCCTACGTGACCCCTACACTCCGCATCCGCCAGGTGTCGGGTGCATTCGTTCACAGTAACCTGTTCGGTGCAAATTCCAGACCTTACACGAACAACGCTCCCGCTAAGACAGCGGATAAACAACGTAAGTGAAATGTATTTGTATCATGTGATATTGCCGAGTGTAAACAATTCAGACAAGTGATATATCATATTATTAATAATTCAATACAAATATATATATATATATATATATATATATATATATATATATATATATATACAGTCAACTCCCGATAAGTCGGACTCGCAAGGGACTGGGAAAAGAGTCCGACTTAGCGAGATGTCCGACTTATCCAATGTTCAGAATACCATGCAAATAAGACATGAAATGCGCAGCGCGAGTTAAATAGTTACCGAAATGTGTAATTATGCAACAATCAACAGCATAAAATGTTGTATTCAATAATATTACTTACTAAAATTATAATATTCATTATTTAAAGTAAACATTTCATACAATTTATAAAAATTCCGACTTATCCAGTATAAAAATCATACAAATGTCTATAATATGTGTCCGACTTATAGAAAAGTCTGACTTATACAATCCAACTTATCCGATTAATTTAACATTGAACTAGATACAAATCCAACCAAACCAACTAAATGTGTCCGACTTATCCGTAGTCTGACTTACCGAGAGTTGACTGTGTATATATATATATATATATATATATATATAATATGTACACATGTGATATATTGTTTGATAATTGGTCTTACGGATTTATAATATTGATATGTCTCATTACACCATATCATCATAACCTGATACGTTGTTAGATAATTGCATTTTATAAATGTTAGGTAATGTTAAATTTTAATTAATATATATAAATATTTATTAAAATTTGACGTTACCTAAAATATATTAAATACAATTATCAAACATATCACGCATACACTCCAACCCACACTCCGCGTAGACGGTTCCTATAAGATGACCTACCCGAACGAGACGTGGAACAAGTGCTACAAAGACGCCGCGAATACGGCACCAGAAGTTCGACCTCTGGACACGGTGGTCACCACGGAGGGGGCGTGGCCTCACTTGATTGACGGCGCTAACGACGCTATCGAAGGTCACGAAACGGCCTTGTAAAGCTACGGGAACGACCATCACCTCCTCGATCTTCTTCTCCTTGATTCTTCTCCAATGCCCATACATATACAGTGACCATAGCACAATAAACTCGAGATCAGTGCATTCACTGATGATATCATATAATACGTTACCTCTATCCCCTCTCTCTTTATCATTATTATTATTATCATCATTATTATTATTATAATTTTTATTTAATATTTTATTCAGATATTTACAAGTATGATTAATGATATTTTATTAAAAGTACATATTATATATAAACTATTTATAATATCGTTGATATATATATCGTATTATATATATATATATATATATATATATATATCGTATTATATTTATCTCTTAGTCAATTCATTCCGAGTCAATATATTATTAATTATTTCTATTGTTACATAATATTAGTGTTTATTGAACAATTTTAAAGTTTTATACGCCAATTATATAATCGATACTATCTAGCGTACATTACGTAATTTATATAACCTCGATATACACGAATAATACACATTCATATGTATTTACAAGCACTAATTAGGTTAACCTATATATATATATATATATATATATATATAAATCAAGGTTTATAATAAGGAATCTCAATAATTTACTTCCGTACTGTTGAAATGACTTGCTATTGTAAGACCCTCTCCAAGTTTCAATTTTATGTCCGTGTAATATAAAGTTATATGGTACCGTTCGTACCATAGACGAAGTATTCAGGTACGAAAGTAATCAGATACATAGTAACGCGGCACCTAACTAACGTGCTAGCAAAGTAACGGAGTAATGAAGTAACTGAGTACCGAAGTAACGCTGAGTTCACCACAGATAACTACTTATTATACGGAACACATGCAAACCATGTCAACTGCGACACTACATCCTACCATCAGCGATTACAGTGAATGTACCGGATCGACGAACATATACCTATGTATGTGTGTGCTACTTTACATACTTCATTTTTATGTAAATAATATTATTAATTATACATATATGTATATATAACATATATACATGACGGATAGTGAATAAATATCATTTTGAAGTAAATTTAATTTATCTAATAAACAGTAATACATATAATGTTAGGTAGGACAAATTAATAATAAATTACCTACAAATTAATAATAATTCAGTTAAATATTTAAACTTCGCTTTATTGAATATATAAATAATTTATTTTAATTATTGATTATATTTACATTAAAATAAAATACTAATGTATGTAGTAGTAGTAGTAGTAGTAGTAGTAGTTGTAGTAGTAGTAGTAGTAGTAGTAGTAGTAGTAGTAGTAGTAGTAGTAGTAGTAGTAGTAGTAGTAGAAGTAGTAGTAGTAGTAGTAGAAGTAGTAGTAGTAGTAGTAGTAGTAGTAGTAGTAGTAATATAATATAAGTATATAGTAGTATATAATATAAACTAATACTATGTACATGCCAATTTTTAAAAATACACATTAGTATTTTTATATTATTGACATCGATTTATTGGATAGTTGACAAAAACTAATACATATAAAAGAAAATTATTAGATTAACTGATATATAATCATAATATTCATTATATAGAGTGTGTTGAATTTATTTAAAGTTAGTATTCGCTACGGTTTCGACGGACTGCTCAAGGACAACGTGATATCCCTCATTACCTTCTGTTCTACCACCTACTATTTCTATAATCGGCATCATAATCATCTTCATTTGAAATACTATATGTTTATCTTAATATACTGATATATAAGAATCCCTATCGATATTAATATGTTATATATAAATAATATATATATATATATATATATATTCATATAAATAATTATTTGTACACTTCTAAATAGCTATTATGTTCACTATACATAATTTATTTTATTTTAATAATATAACTAACGTATTGAACACCTACACCTATATCTTATTTGTACTCACACACTTCCGAGTGTATCGATATACTACATGCAAAGACATAACACTCCCTATGCATGCAACGTAATTTTGTTATAGCCCCAACCGCTGCTAGCAGTAGTATCGAAATCACTGAAATAGATTTAGGTTCGGCTCTGTTTGCATACAACAATGTTTTCATTGCTCTATTAAATTACATGCAATATAAGGTAGCTTTTACTCACTAAATATATACTTATAGCATTTAAAACATACATATCATATTTGTTTGTTATATATTAGTAATGAACACTTAGTTTTCATCATATAAATATTAATTTAAAGCATATTATTTAACATTTTAAAAGTGTATAGTTAAATACGAATTTACATTATAAACAACACATAGTTCCTAAAAGTAACCCGCTATAGGTGGCACCAGGGTATTTTGTATACAAATTCGAATTACACGATTTCGCGTAAGTGTTATATCTTTCCTTCGGAAAATCTTTGCTACATGTGTATATTTATAACATTACCTATATGCGCTATCTATAGAAAGCGTCCTTCCAAAGTGTGTATTGACAAGGTATCATATCTACATATATATATATATATATATATAATAGAAAATATTTTGAAAATTAAGCGGAAAATCTTTGATAATAGTATACATATATGTAATATAATAAAATGTATTATTTTATATTAAATTATAAATTATATTAATTTTTGATTACAATAAAATACAACATATATGCAAATGAAAACGACACCACATGCTCATACATAAACTGTACATTGAGGAGAGTAAAGAATATTTCAGATACTAGTAGAACTTCCTAGTACACATGCAACAGGTAGTGAGAATATCGAATATGGCCATTGGTTAATCCCATTGGTTTTGATTACGATATCCTTGATTAAATTAAAAATATTGTACTCATATCGTTGTATACTTTAACATTATAGTAACAACTAATTTATATATATTTAATAAAATATACTACATGTTCCTTTCCCATATAAGTTAATCAGGTAGGTCTAAATATCAAAATGAGTATTTTGAATTTTACCTTATATTTGACACTTATAGTAATCAAAACAAGCGGGGCCATATTCGATATATACCACAATAAATCAGTGATACTTTACCGTTATTACACACATGTATCGGGACTAGCGTTACAATTCGATAGCAACATGGAAATCAATTTACGCAAATAACACGAAAATGATTTGCAAATAAAACGCAAAGTTTGTTAAATTTTTGAAAATAAAACGCGAATTTTGCAAATTCTATATTAATATATATTAATTAATATATTAATTATTAATAGATTTAATTACATTTTATTGCATATAAATTGTTT
This sequence comes from Osedax fenrisi, assembly GCA_964019155.1. Classification (NCBI taxonomy): domain Eukaryota; kingdom Metazoa; phylum Annelida; class Polychaeta; order Sabellida; family Siboglinidae; genus Osedax; species Osedax fenrisi. The sequence goes on along the minus strand of OZ025241.1, from coordinate 10,981,717 downwards.
ACATTTTTTTAAATATCTACTTTCTATTATATATTTTTGATTAACGAAATAAATATAAGATAGATAAAATGTTTCTATTTTATAATTTGTATTCATATTGATATACACATTTTATAACATCATTAATGGTTATTCAATCAGAAATAATGGAGGATAAGTCTGCAAATACCAATTAATAAACCACTGTTTATTGAGTTAAACTAATTTTTGATTCATTCAATGAAGTAAAAAATATTTATTTTATATATTAATATATTGTTGTAGTGTAGAAAATATAACATTTCGAAATCCCCAACGAATTATTATGATTGACGTACTGGTTAATCAATTGAATTGTCATACAAATCATTCAACCGTGAATACTAAAAGTCGAATTGTTGAATGATATAAATGTATTGTCAAATTTGTATTATTCACGAATACAGACGAGGTATATTTATATCATGTATATTATTTATATAAGTTATACTATTTATATCATGTATATTATGTATACTATTTATATTATTTATATCATTTATATTATTTATACTATTTATATCATTTATACTATTTATGTCGTTTAATTATAGATATTATTTATACTATTTACAGTACGGTTTATAGGAAGATTTAGTTCAATAAAGTTAGTCAGTAACATGCTTATTAATTATAATAAACGTAAAAATAAACGGGATGAATTCAACCCGATAACATAATTATTCTAGTTATATATAGGACCTAACAATATCATTTATTTTTATTATATTCTTCAGATAATTTATTTTTGATTTACAAATGTGTTGATTGTTGATTAAATATTTATTGAATTCTGAAAATTAAGTGACAAGTTCGCAAATTATTTTCGAAAAATATACGTAAATAATTGAAATTTAATTTCAAAGTTTGAAAAATGTGTCCAAAAAATTTTCTAAAATTATTTTTAAATTTGTTTTACTGGGAATGTTATTAATTATTAATCAGTCAACTATAAACTGCTATAAACTCTACTCCACTCATCAGCATATGTTTGTATAAGAGTATAGTACAGAGTAACAAACTTTACTCCACTCAGTTTATTCTACCGTAGTCAACTCGGAATATAGTGTGTGCGTTTTTGCAATACTAATATAATATATTTATAAATATTAATTTTATATATAAATCATACTTTTGTAATGGTGCTTATAAACCATATTTCCTCATCATCATACAGTATGTAAAAATATAATATTATAATATATATCAATAATTATATATATATATATATATATATAATATATATTTAATTAGCATGAACTTTATAATTAATACATTATTTTTACTAATAACAAAACCTGTTTTAATTCGATTGTTATTTAGAAGTGATGGATGAAGTAGGGTTTAGAGTAATAATACACTCAGTAGAAACTTTCTACTAGAAAGTGTAGTATAGCTACAGGGTATAGTTTATAGTAAAGTGACCGATAGTGTACCCTAAATCACTAGTGGTATTATTTATTTACAACAACAAAATATGAATATTTAAGTATAAGAGTTAAATTGTATATGTATTATATAATGTAAATTATGATATTGTATTTCCCGATATTATATTTAAGAAAAAAATAATAGAATATTAATTACAATAAACCAGAAAAATAAATTTATTGTCAGTAATATAGTAATTTTATATATTAAACTAATTTTTAAATTAGTAAATAATTAAAATATTGAATAATATTTATAATTAATTTAAAATGAATTTATACATGTTATTAGATATATAAAATTAGGAAAGTGAAATACAATTTATTAAAAAGTAAAGTTTTAAACAAAATTTGAAAAATAAAATAATATTAGTATATCAACATATATTATATAATATTATAATAAAAATAATATAAAAAAATTGTACAATATTGACATATAAATGATAACAAATTCCATTTTTATACTATAAATATATATTATTAATATATATATTAATATATATATATATATATATATATATATATATATATAATTATACAATAGGTTTCATTTATTAATATAACATGTAAAATAGTAAAACATCATCTAAAACATAGATATTTTATAACATAAACACACTTCAGTTGAATATTAATTCAATGGCAGTATATGATATAACAATAATATTATGAAATAATAAATTATAAGAACAAACATACGAATATACTACATAAGAATAAACTTAGTTAAATGTGTATTAGTTTCAATATTAGAATATTTCAATTTTTTAGTGTAATTATCTAATGAAATACAATATATATTACTATCTTCATACTTATAAAATAAACATGTATTATTATCATAAACAGTATTATCTTTAGTTATACCATTGAATACATCAGTGTTTATTGTATTCCATTGATTAGTGTGATTATTGTAACTCTCTATATGTTTAACAAGTTTACCTTGACTCTTATAACCAGAAATAGCATAAATAATATTCCCAGATATCACTGCAATATGTCTTTGTCTACCATATTCTAAAGGTGATGTAGATTCCCATACATCATCTTTATAAAGATTAACTTTAGTAATACAACCACCACTACTAAATCCACTAATTACATAAATATCATTATCATCAATGATAGTGGCATGATTATGTACACAATATAGTAATGTTGGACCTGCTGACCATTCATCAGTACTAGTGTTATAAATCATTACTTTATCTGTATCAACTTTAGTATTAATATATATACCACCGATAGTAATTAGATTACCATCACTCATTTCATTAATAGTAGGTGGGAATTGTTCATTAAATAAGTAATCACTGGGATAATGACAGTTAGTTATACTATTAGTGTGCTTATTATATTTAAACATTTTACCTATACTACAGCATAATATATACAAATTATTAGTCTTTGTATAAATAACATTACTAATACTACCAAAATCATGTTTAATTAATGCATTATTGTTTTGTATATCATAAATTCCATCAGTACATACTTCGTATAATGAATGTATACTATATTGTATATTAGTAAAGTTAGTTTGATTTCCATACTTATTTAATAAATCTAATGTAACAGGATTATTATTTATACAATCTCCAACTGAAATATTAATATTTATTTCTTTAAGTATTGTATCTAGATCAATATTACCAGTATCTATATTTATATTAGCTAGCATTAATTTATTACTACATAAATGTATAGAAACACATTTAAATAATTCTTTTGCATACTTCATTCTATTATTTAAATCATATTGTAACCACATTGTCAATGCTTTCACAATAGAATATTCATCTTCTATTATAAATAAATGTTCAGACAAGGATATTTTTAATTCATCAAAAGTATATTTAAAAAATATATACTTTTCTATCGAGTTATTGAATATTGATTCTAATTTGTTCTTAATGATAGTTATATAATCTTCCACTTTTAATGATAATTCGTATTTATAAATGAGATCCAGTAGTTCACTTTCAGGATGTTTTGATAAATATTCAGTTATAAATTTATCACATTTTTCTGATAATTCTTTAATCTGATAAAATTAATTACTATATTAACAAAATATATTTTTTTATAGTAATACAAACAAATTTAATGTAAAGTATGTTTAAAAAATAAAATCACTATGGCTCATATGAACAATAAATAGGAAGCTGAATTTCCTCTTTGATAAATTACAAAATGATTGGCTTACTTATATATTATAACAATTAAATATTTATATATATACTATAAATAGTAAAATAGTGAAAAGATTAATTTGTAAGAATTTGTTGCATTATATCATGATTAAATCAACATAAATGCATACATTTAGAATGTATAATGACATATTATAGTTATGAAATTATAACAATTATAAAAAAATATAATGATTTTCATTTACATCCATGATATAAACATCTGACTTTATAACAAATTTTTCCCATGAAAGGATTGGGATAGATAGGGTGACAAATAAACAGATATTTTTCAATGTTATATAATGTTACTGACTATGTACAAAATTCATTTCTTAGAATACCTATAGGTTTTTAATAATTTATAATACTAAATGATTAATTAAATGTTTAGTAATTAATCATATGAATCAGTTTAATTAGTCAATATTTAATAAACACTAATGTCTTATTATATTAGTAATTAATTATATATATAAAAGTGTTATAACATATTGATATAATAACCTGAATATAATTAGACATCTCAATAAGTCCAGAAATATTATGTTCAGATAAAGAAACATCTCCCGAATATAGGTAGTTAATAAGTTCAGAGAATACTTTCTTATCAAAAGTAAAGTTGACTTGATTATTTTTCGTTTCAATCACATCATGTGATAATAGAGCTTTGAAGTATTCACATGAATATGCAATTATAATTTTATGCACCTAAAATAATAAATATATAGATTATATTTTTATATATTGTTACATATTAATAAACATATTATATTTATATATCTACTATATAAAATAATAACTATTTATTATTTATAAACATGTATGCATAGTAAAGAGAGGGGAATAAAATAAGTTTAAATAAATAACGGTTATAGCCAGTTTTAATTATGTTAATGAGTAGGGTTATTTTATAAATTATTTATCGTGCATTATAAAAAATACTGCAAATATATTTTTAGCGATTTATTTTAAAATTATAAAAAGAACAATTTTAACTTGATATAAAAACAATTCCGCTAATTGGTAAGTTGTTATCATGCGTAACTATGTAAGCATGTGATATGTAAAATAAAAATACCAATCTGTAAATTTGTATTAACATAGATATAATATAACATCTATATTTATAAATAAAAGAAACACAATAAGCTTTGACAACTTTTTTAAAAGAAACTTATATTTCATTTGTTATCATTATTATTGCATTATCTCTTCGGTTTTTTTGATCTTTGTAGAATATTTGGCTTTTTATATTCTACTATAATATAAAATTAATAATTCAATATTATTACAGATTGTAAAGTGATACATATTACATTATGTTTGTGTTTCTGTAGTATATGTTATTATATATATTTCATATTTATTATATTATTAAAATACAAAATTAATAATTTACCATTGTTTCAAATGTTAAATGAAAATTATTATATTTTTTGGTTCGTTTATTATTGTTGATTTATTTTATTTTCAATGTGTTGTTTGTATATATATATATATTTTATATGTTTCATAGTTAGTATACTGTTAGAAAATACAACCAATAATGTACTATTATTACAGATTATAAACTGGATAATTATTACATCGTTTAGTATGTACCTACTAATATTGCTTTATTTGATTTTGAATATGTTCGGTTTGTAAAATAATAAAAATGTATTATTTAAATATTAAACTATAATTAATAATTTATTAATATTACAGGTTACAAAGTTAAGAAGAATTAAATATAGTTAAAGTAGAAATTGAATATATCGATGCTTTTAATATTATTATTTTCGATAATTTTTGTTTATATTACGTTTATGTTACGGTAACTGTAAAATGTTTTAATATATATCATTTTTTAATTTCGTATTATACTTTATTTATTTCTATAAAGTATGTTATCGTTAGCAAATATGTATACTTTGATTATATATTTTGACTATATATTTGTTTAAATAAATTATCAATCAATAAAAATATATTTCACATGGATATAGATATATAGATATATTTCCAGATATATAGGCAGGTCTAAATTATATTATAAGTATATTTGTATTCATGTGCCATGCATTTTATTATAATTTTGTAAGTATTGAAATAACAATATTTTTCCATTTTGGAAATACAAATATATATATTTAATATAATTTAAATTAAATATAACTTATTAATATAAAAATAATGTAATATTAAAAGGAAATAATTATATATAAGCACACATATCAATATATTACCTTATATATTTCATTATTATTCTTAATAGTAAAATCCGTGAGAAATTCTTCTTTTCTTGAAATATTCAAGTAGGAAAATATATTTTCTTTATATGTTAACATCTGATTTAATATTTATAATTAATTATACATATATGTTAAACAATTATATATGTCATTTATATTTAATATTATTTTATAATAATATAATACAAGAATGATATTAATTATTAATAGGTAATTTATAAAATATATCATAATATAGAGTATATCTATACAATGTGTTTATATATTATTACACTATAAACATGGTATTAATAATATATATTATTAAATATAATGCATAACTGTTATTAAATATATAAAAAATAAGGTGTAATTATGAACAAGTGTTCAGAATATATCTGGTCTAAGATTACTGTTAAACTAATATAGTATACATCGTTCAAACGTAGCGTACTTTAAATTTGTAATAGCATATTATAAGTAGTTTATAAGTAATTACAATTAAAATATATACATTTTTACTCTAGATTTCAATATGCATATACCATGGTTATGTAATATTAAAATGTAGTCATCTTTTTCAAAGGTTAGTAAATTACGTACTAGAAGATTAAATACAAGATGCGTAAGATATACAAATTCATCAAATATTAATTATAAATCATATACAGAGATATTGGAATATTTTAAATTAGAATCTCTTGAACATTAGAAGATTAAAAATAGATCTAACCACATTTTTTAAAATTTCAAATAATTATACAGATATAAATATCTATAATATATATCTGATATCCTTAACATTTCGAATAATTGTAGAACTATTAAATGTAATACATAATTATGATAATACAATTAAAAATATAATTAATAATAGATTAGTTAATATATATCTGATATCCTTAACATTTTGAATCATTTTAGAACTAAAGGTAATTTTAACAAATTAAGTGTAATACATAATTATGATAATACAATTAAAAATATAATAAATAATAGATTAGTTAATATATGGAATTTATTAAATAATGATATACTAAAATCTATATATGTTTCATCTTTTAAAAATAAAATAAAAAAAATCTGTTTTGACAAACATCTTTTTTTGACAGAAATTTATAATTTTATGTTGATTTATGTTTCATTTTGTATCTTAATTATTGCATTATCACTTAGGTTTTTTTTTTAAATTTGTTTTTGTAATAGAAATTTTGGGTTTTTATATCTATATTTCAAATATACTATAATATAAAATTAATAATTAATTATTATTACAGATAAAGTGGCGAGTATTATTTTATTTTTGTTTGTTCTGTATTATATTTTTGTTTTATATATATTTTGTATATGTGTTTATATTTGTATGTTTTGTACAAATGTATTATATTATTAAAATACAATATTGATAATTTACTATTATTTCAGATTATAGTGATAGTATTATATTGTTTATTTCGTAATATCATTAGTTTATTTTATTTTAAAGTTGTTCTATTTGTATATAGGTATATTGGTTTATTTTATATTTAAGGTGTTCTATTTGTATATATGTGTTTCAAATGTATTACACAATTAAAATATAAAATTAATAATGTACTAATACAAATACATTTATATTAAAGAATCAAATACAAATACAAATTTTTATTACATTTTTATACAAATACAAATACAAATATTAAATCATGATTTAATCATATTTTTTATCATATGATAATATTTTATATAAAATAATAATCCTTATCCCTATACTGTATTGCATATTAATTAATTGAAATCTTAAATTAATTTATATAGTTTCATAAAATTCTTTGAAAATTATTTTGTTATTATATAATGTTTATTATTATAAATGTATTATTTAATGGTAAATTTGTTGATAATTTGTTTACATTCATAAAGTAATTGTTTAAATTATACATTATATTATATTACTAAATTAAAATATTTTTAAAAGTGTATTTGAAACTGTATTTGATAAAATACATCAAATATGACACTTAAATACAAATACATCACTGTATAATTATTCAAATACAAATACACAAAATCATCATATTTAAATACAAATACGTATTTGTCCACAACCCTGACTATGGCACACAAATATATAACAATATACATATATATATATATATATATATAAGTTGAGAAACACAAGTATTTAACTTTATACTTCTAATATGCATTCTATTAGCATAATGATATATATTTAGAAATATTATTTTCATAACAAATTATAATTTATAATACATATATTTCTATAATTTATAAGTATCACAACTAATAGCATCATATTCATTACTAATAATTAAACTACAATAAATATTATGATAATGGGACATACTTGTATACTAGATATATAATCATAGCCAGGCTTACATTTAAAGTCGATGAGTAATATATATTTATATCTGAAAATAACATTTAACCATTATATATAAAATGTACACAATAATTTTAATAAATGTACATACTTTAATGTATATACGGATATGCATGTTATATTAATTAATATACAAATATACAAATATATGCATTAATATTATTAACACATATTTTAGAACACCCTATATACATATACCCTATACACATCGAACCCCTAAGTTGCCTTCACACAACTAAAATTAGATGGATTATATATCAGTTATTTAGTCGTGGATATCAGCGAGAATGATTTTAGCCAGATTTTATTTATTTAGACAGATATTTTTAATATCACGTTATTGTATTGTAAATAAACTAGTGATTGAAAATAGAACAATTAATTAACTATAATGTAAAAACATATTATTTTTCATTTACAATTGTGTACATTTATATATCTAATATAAAATACCAAAATATAATTAAATCAGGCTATAATAATACTCACAGATATCCAAAACTAAATATCTACCAGATAATATAGCTACTTTATTGGTGTGAAGGCAGATCTATGTACTGCAATCTGTAAATACGTGCAACTCATGTAACTTATTATATACATCAGTTCATGTATATGCCACAATCTACATATGCATATTACACATTGTATAATTTATCTAATTATAATATATTGTTTACCTAGATATATGTATTATTAATAAATTCAATTGAAATACATGTAAATAATTTACTATATAATAATTTACATATTATAATAGTAGGTATATTTCGTAATAATTTCCAAATACACCAATATATAAATATGTAAAAAAGTAGGTAAATTATATATATATAATTATTATATATTATAATAATATTGATTCTGAAATTTTTCTATGATTAAATTGATTTTTATAATTCATATATTATATATTCTTCGTTTACATTGTATAACTTATACAGTTTTAAGATTTGTAATTTTTCATAAAAAAAGTACGTAAATATTCTTAACTAATCCATAACATATGGGTATTAGTATATCCCGTTATATTCGGATCAAGTATACAAGTTTCCGATCGCGTACCTTCATTAAATGAATAAGGTACGCGATTTAAAAACAGCAAATTATAAAACAATAAGATAATTACCATAATAAGAACAAGATATTATATTTTATTATTGAATCTATGTTTTTATTTTATAAACAATAAATGTATGGGACCAAGAATATAACAAAGATGTTGTTTCTCCACATGGTTTTGTATTTGTTTCCGTAATTATTTGTGTATGTTTTATGAGTTTGAAAATTGAAAATTATAGGAATTTAATTTAATAATATTTATTTTAATCTGACAATATTGATGGAAAAATATTATATATATTTAAAAATGTACAAAAACGAATCTATATACAAGGATATCGTATAAACTATAAAGTAAGAATAAGAATAATAATAATAATAATCATAATAATAATAATAACAGTATGACAAAATAAAGATTTGGTGAGATAAGATAAAATAAGATTAAATATTAATGTGTTCAAGTAACAAATTATTAGCTTTTAGTAAAATATTTTTTACAATATCGATATCATTGTTATTTTCATTTAATACATCTAAAAACTGTTCTATGTTATTAGATGTACTTAATATATCGTACATAGAATCGGGTGATTACAAAATTGGTGTTTGTGTAGATGATGATGATTATTGTGCGACTATAGATGATGATTCTTGTGGTTCTGTATTCGACGATGGTAATGTGCAGGATTGTCTGGTAGAATATCTAATTCTACCACGACCAGATCTATTTGTTGACTGCGAAGGTTTAAATTAACAAATAATGATGGTAACACATACAAAATCCTGTGGAGAAACAACATCTTTGTTATATTGTTGGTCTCATACACTGATTGTTTATAAAATAAAATCATAGATTCAATAATAAAATATAATATTATCTTGTTCTTATTATAGTGACTATATAATATCTGTTTCTTGTACGAAACGTTAAGTAACTTACATAAATAATTATGGTAACAAATACAAAACCCTGTGGAGAAACAACATCTTTGTTATATGCTTGGTCCCATACATTTATTGTTTAAAAAATAAAATCATAGATTCAATAATAAAATATAATATTATCTTGTTCATATTATTGTGATTATCTTATTGTTTTATAATGTGCAATTTTAAAATCGCGTACGACGATCTTGTAAGGTACGCGATCGGAAAATGGTATACTCGATCCTTATATTCATTTTGAAGGCAAGCAACATTGTATATAAATATTTGTTATTTTCAAAATATAATAATTTAGATTTATAATTAAACGTTTAAATTTGTGTAGATTTTTAAAATCTGTAGAATAATTTTAATCATTTCACTAATTTAATTAATATATATAATATATATTTGAATACTACTAATAATTATATAATCAATATAAGATATATATGAATTAAATATGCAATAATTATATTATTTCAAGTTAATTTTGGCTGCAAGACAAATTATAAATAAGTAGATTATTAGTATATATTTTACTAATTTTATTAATAAATATGTTGTTCAATAAATGAATAATGTATAAGATATACACACCTTTAATTTTGTAGGTAAATAATACTGTTAATAAGAGAAATACGGGTAGAAATCTAATATAACGGGTTTTTTACAAGAGGTAAACAATTAAATATGATTTAATATTTGTATTTTTATTTTCTAAAATTAGTAATATGATAAATAAATATAAATATATAATTAATATATAATTTTAATATATATTTTAAATAAAATAGCTCTAAATATATTTTAAATAGCTCTACAATGAATTTTAAATAATTGTGGAATATTTGTATTTAAATCATGTTTCCTGTATCACAAATTTGAATTCAAAAACACTTTCGGAAAAACTATTTCATATATAAATCATTTATTATTAATTGATTTAAAAAATCTTCACGATATAATTACTTAATTGTATAATATATATTTTATATTAATAGCTTTACTTATAGGATAGCTATATGTATAATTACTAATGATTAAAATCTAAAGGATTAAAATAAGAAAAAAAAGTTAAATTTAAAGAATTATTTCAAAATAAACTAATATAATATAATATTATAAAAAATATTAAATATTTGTTAATAATAATATTAAATATTGAATTATTATTATTACAATAATTATACTAATTGTATCGTGAATATTAAAGAAGGCCTCTGATTATTATTATTAGAATTTCAGATTATTATTATTTAATAATATAATAATTTATATATGTATAATTTTCAATTTACCAAGATTCTCCTATGATTCAATTACCACAAAAATGAAAATCCTTCACTGGTTGTCAATAATCTACAGAATAAAATATAAACTCTTAATCACTGTTCATAACGCGATACATAATGGCTACCCCACCTATCTGAGTGACTTATTGGAGGTTACAAGTCATCAACGAAGCCAACGTCCAATACATGAATTCAAGCTAATAACTTCACATCATAACACACACTGGTCATCGTAGTTTCTCCGCATCGGCATGTAAAAATTGGAATACACTTCCCAACTATCTACGTACAAATACAGTAACTACCATCTTTAAGAAAGATCTTAAAACACACCTATTTAAAGCTGCCTACAAACTATAATAGCAATAATAATTGCCCACGTCTGAATAGTAGATATATCTACTAAAAGAAATGGTGAAACTCAAGGTTAAAGGTTAAATATATAATAATTTATTATAATTTCAGAGTTCAATTTTTATTTTAGGGTTGTTTGATTTCTTTGTTTTGGTTTTATTTGTATGTTTTTAGCTGCATTATATCCCCAAGTTAAGAATGTAGCATAATAATGTCATAGTTCAATCTAGGCGGTACTTATATATGCAATACTGCACAATTTAAAATAATTTTACCGAGTAACGATTTATTATTATAATTATAATGATTATACGTCGTATAATTTATACGATATTTAATAGGCTACCCAGCAAACAATATATTCGACGCTTTTGGACGCCATCCCAGTAAACAACAGATTTAACTTTGCGTAATATTTGCGCATTTTTTGTTTCTATTTTATTGCAATATGAATAAAATAAAATAAAATAGTCTAGTGCGCAATAAATACGCAAAGTAGAATGCAGTATTTAGTATGTAAGTTTGTTTGTGCAATAAATGCGCAAAGTAGAATGCAATATTTATTATGCAAGTTTGTTTGTGCAATAAATACGCAAAGTAGAATGCAGTATTTAGTATGCACTTTGGTTGCGCAATAAATACGCAAAATAGAATGCAGTATTTAGTATGCAAGTTTGTTTGTGCAATAAATGCGCAAAGTATAATGCAATATTTAGTATGCAAGTTTGTTTGTGCAATAAATGCGCAAAGTAGAATGCAGTATTTAGTATGTAATTTGGTTGTGCAATAAATACGCAAAGTAGAATGCAGTATTTAGTATGAACTTTGGTTGTGCAATAAATGCGCAAAGTAGAATGCAATATTTAGTATGTAAGTTTGGTTGTGATAGAATAATATTATTCTATCCCAGCAAACAGTAATAGTCTCATAATAACAGCGTAACAGCATATTTAATAGCTTCAAATGTTTACATTATACTACTATTATGTCGCCATTAAATGTCTATTATGCTGCTATTAATTTGTCATGCTATTATGTTGCTGTTATGTTTCTATTTAAAGTATATTATGAGGCTATTATAATAATAGCAACATAATAGCAGTATAATAAACTTTTAAAATTAATAGCAGCATAATAATAGCATAATAGACTTTAAATAGCAACATAACAGCAGCATAATAGCATGGCAAATGAATAGCAGCATAATAGAAATTTAATGGCAAAAAAATCTCTCCTTAATTCCACCATCTCAACCTCATACCTTGATCCTCTTCCCCTACTTATACCCACACCGTTGCTTCACCCCTCCACAAAATCACCTGCACTTCACTTTCATCCGGCTCCGTCCCTCCTGATTTCAAAGTAGATGCCATCTCCCCCATCCTTAAAAAGCCTAATCTTGACTCCCTGAATTCCTCTAACTACCGACCTATCTCCAACCTCTCAATCCATTCCAAAGTCCTCGAACGTGTTGTATCCTCCCAACTCATCACCTACCTTACAGCCAACAATATCCTTAACATATTCCAAAGCGCCTACCTCCCCCACAAATCTACTGAATCCGCCCTAACCCTCATAACCTCCGACCTACTCTCTGGCCTGAACAACAACCGTGGCACCATACTCGTCCTCCTTGATATGTCCTCACTTTAGACATCCTTGATCACAATGTCATCATACACAGACTCTCCGCCATCGGCAACAAAGGCATTGCCCTCAACTGGTTCACCTCCTACATTACCAACCGCTCTTCCTCAGACAGGATTAAGACACACTCGTCCCCCTACCGCTCCATAACTCATGGTGTCCCCCAGGGCTCTGTCCTCGGCCCAGTCCTCTTCAATAATTACCTCCTCCACATGTTTGACATATTCACTGACCACCCCGACATCTCCTTCCATACTTACGCTGACGACCTTCAACTATATCTAAACTGCACAGACTCCCCTACTTATGCCCGTGAACGACTCTCCTCGTGTATCATTGGTGTATGGACTTGCAAGTCCATACACCAATGTCTTATCTCAAACTCCCTAAAACTTAACCCCACTAAAACGGAAGCTATTTTTCTCCACTTACCACAACGTTCCTCCACCCTCCCTGAACCACCCCCATCTCACTCGACAATACCACACTCCCCTACTCTCAACACGTCCGAAACCTTGGCTTCCATATTGATACCACCCTTTCCCTTGAATATCATATTATACACATGCATAAATCCATCCACTACCACCTACACTGCCTCCACTTAATCCGACGATCCATTCCCCTCCCCATCGCTATTACCATTTCCTCATCCACCCCTATCCGACTATTGCAACTCCCTACTATTTAACCTCCCGGACTACAAACTCATCAAACTACAGAGACTCCAAAACGTTGTAGTTCGCTGCGTCCATTTACTTCCCCGACATTCCCCTGACTCCATTACTCCACTCCTAAAACAACTACACTGGCTGCCAGTCCCCTATCGTATAAAGTACAAACTCTCCCTAACCATCCACAAAGCTATTCACCACAATTCCCCTGACTACCTTGCCTCCCTCCTACATCTACAAACACCAATTACTACACTCCAGACCCGTTCCTCCAACACCTTTATCCTTACCACTCTCCATTTATACAAACTCCATTCTTCAAATATACGCTCCTTTGCCCTCTCTGCCCCTTACCACTGGAACTCCCTACCCAAACACCTACGAATAAACTCATCAACTCCCTCCTTTAAACGCCACTTCGAGACTCATTACTTCTCCCTTGCCTTCCCTCCCACTCAATAATTTTCCTCCCACGGACGGCCGATTGCTCACGTACTTGCAGTCCATAAACCAAAAAAAGTAAAAAGTAAGTAAAGTAACATAATAGTATACTATATGCAGAGCTGGGCGCGATACTCAAAAAATGTATAATAGATACAATTACAATTACACACTTTTTTATTATAATAGATACTACTACAATTACTTTAAAAAAATCATAGTATACTCTATAGATACAATTACAAATACATAATTTTCTTAGTAGATACATCTTAGTAGATACAAATACATTATAATTATATACAATGTATATAGGTATACATTATATTTATATATATATATATTCATCGATGTTGATTTGAAAGTACATATCAAGGAACATTAAGGGGGTATCCCACTACAAGTATTTTAACTTTAAAACTATTTTCTATAAAGTTAACTGTAATTGTACTGGGAAACCCCCTTACTTTCCGGCAACTTGCCTAAAATATAATAACTTTATAGGGTATCCCATTACAACTTGATAAAAAATGGTTTTAAAGTTACAATATTTCCGGTAAGTTGCCGGAAAATCTTGTAGTGGGATACCCCATTTATACGGAAATAATGTCCGGAAATGTTTTATAGAAAGTGATTTTATAGCAATTTGTATTGGGATACCCCCTTTAAAGTTACTATTTTTCCGGAAAGTAAGAGGGTAACTCACTAAAATTGTAGTTAACTTGCTAGAAAATAACTTCCTAAAAATATGTCAGGACATTATTTCCGGAAATACTGCTATAGCTACTAGGGATAGTGGGATACCTCCTTTAAAATGACATATTACATATTTACACCTTATAACGTGTTCTTCAGTAGATGATATAGAATACATTTGTTGATATTTATTGACATTTAATGATGCCCACCATGAATATTTTAGTGTACTAGTGTTTATTTCATCTGAAATTATACTATGAGCCATTACAGACTATAGAGAAATATACATTATTACAATATACTATTTTTCAACTAACAATAATCAGCGAACTTTACTTTCGAAACATAAACATGAATATAGTAAATTATCAAATATATAACAAATAAATTATTAATATATTATTAATTATTATTATTTAGAATTATCATATTTATTAAAATGATTTTATCTTTCTATATAATATATAATTTTGAATTATAAATAAATTATTATATAAAATATATTATCAAAATAATTTCTTTGTTTTCAATAAATGTATATAATGGTTTTTGAGAATAAATCAATATAATTTATATATCATAATTTTTACAATGAATTAATTTCAATATTTACAAAAGATATTTAATTAAAAACTATATATATAATGTATATATATTACAATTAATTTATAAAATGATATTATACAATATTGATATAAAATAAATATAATGACCAAATGATATATTATTTAATAAAATGTATCTGTTTAAATAATTGTCTTAATAGATACATATCGTAGATACTATTTATGACTAAAAGATACGATTACAAATACTTTTGTAATTTTTATAATAGATACAAATACAAATATATCTACGATACTGATTTTTTTGCCTTAATAGATACTGTATCGGCGATACTGCCCAGCTCTGACTATATGCTATATATGCTATAGCACAATTGTGCTACTTTATGTTGCTATTACATGTATATTATGTTGCTATTATGCTGCTGTAATGTTGCTATTTAAAGTCTATTATGCTATTATTATGCTGCTATTAATTTTAAAAGTTTATTATGCTGCTATTATGTTGCTATTATGCTGACATTAATGTAAACATTTTGATTTCTATTATTGTATTATATTATCATAATCAATTATAACTTTTAACTTAATATAAATTTTTATATATTTAATATATTATTTTATCGAAAATAAAATTGTAATATAACTAATTTATAAGTATATTCACTTAAATGTTTAATGGTATTAGAAATATTAATTTTATAAATATTGTATGGATTAAACTATTTTTAAAAGGGATACGATATTCAAAAATGGATTATTTTACAGATTTTATTTTTCCTTGGTGGATACAATATATTACACGGTTTATATCATAAATAAGTGTTTTATTTTGATCATAAAACACTTATTTATTAAACAATTTTTATAATTGAACCAAGGACATTAAAACATGTCCTTGATTGAACTGTACCCTTAAAATGTAAATATCCATTTATATGTCCAATCAGCGTCAAGCTTGGATTATCTGCCCTTCTCTGCTCTGAATTCTCCCGAAACAGGTATGAAAACATGTGTGTTATTAAAATTATGAGTACGCTAACAATGATTATTGTAGGAAAATAATTTTACAATGTAACTAATTATGAACGTTTTATCTACAAAAGTGCCCATAATTATATTGTATATACTTTATAATAACTTCATAAAATACTACACAATTTTAAATAAATATTGACATTTAAATGGTGGCAAATTAGATTTTAAATCTAAAATATATAATAATTACAATTAATAATACTTTAATAGATATCATTATGATTTACAATTTATGTATATGATAATCATATAAATAAATTGTAGATTGTAAAGAATTTTATCACAATTTAGTATAATTTTACAAATGTGATTTTTTAAAATATATATTTTAGAAAAATAATTTTAGGACGTACCATTGAACGTTATCAACCAAAGTGTTATCTATAAAAGTGCCCATAAATATATTGTATATACTTTATAATAACTTCATAAAATACTACACAAATTTACATAAATATTGAAAAAATGTTTTATCTCAATTATTGTTTGAAAATGATTTTCAAAATGATAGATTTATTAATGTCACATTAAATTTATTTGAAAAATAATTTGTCAATTAATAATATTCAATATCAACTTAATAAATCATTTATTTAATATCTTATTTACATATATAATATTATTATTTTTACTTATAAATATATATATAATAAGTTATTATAATGTTATTATATATTATGTTATTAAATAATAATTATAATAATTGTATATCATAAATATACGTACTATATTTACTATATGTAATATAATATTACATGTTTAGCGAGCTATAAGTTATAGTATAAATAATTTTTAGATAATAATTTATTGTAATTTTAAAGTCAAAAATGCTATATTAATTAATTATTGTTGAACTTACTTATTAACTTTATAAACTTAATAAATCATGTATGTAATGCTAAATTTACCCACACACATATATATATACACTAAATTAGTGAGTAAATAATTAATGTTTAGATAATTATTTGTAATCATTTATTTTTGAGAAAATTTAATATGGCTCCCATTTTGTTTTGATTACGATTATGATTACGCCTAAATCAAATTTATAATAAAAGCTAATTTATATATATCTAATAATATATACTACATGTGCATTTTCAATATAATTTTATCATGTACACTAGTCAAATTATAAAAAGAGTATTTTGAATTTGATCTCATATATCGTAATCAAAAAAAGGGCGCTTTGTTAGGGATGATTGATATGTATATCATATACCGTATATATATATATATATATATATATATATATATATATATATATACTATGATTACATAATAATCGGGATTTATTTTTATTATAAATGTAATAATTTGTTATACAAATTAATGTATGAATCATATTGATCAATAACTAATTCTATTTATAATATACCAATTTAACTTATCTATCCCAATACATTAATATATTTGTCTTTATATGGGATTTTAGGAAACTGTTGAAACAATAAGGAGAAACTGGTGAGAGATGTTCTTATCTGGATATCATCGCACAAGTGATGCTCGCGTCCTGGTGTGCAATAAAGAACTAAATACAAATATGGTGAGCGGGAGAAATGATCTGAAAACGCGTTCCCTGGAGTACCGATAAATCTCAACCTTGTAAGTAAAGTTAGTATATGTATATAAATATATATACATATCCTGTAATTTTGCGTTCAAAAATTCATATTGCATCTACATCCACCTGCCCTACTATAGCTAAATAAATTTATGCCGCTTACTTTATTTGGTTCAATACATATCACTATTAAATCGTATTTATTATCTAATATTTTTGTATAGCTCAAACTTTCTATATGAAATCTATATTAATAATATAACTAACTATTATATAGTGTAAAGTCAACGAATGTTTTATAAAAATTATTGTTTTTAAATCATCAAAATGGTATATTTATTAAAAATAGTATTTTCAAAATAATTTGTCAATTAATAATATTCAATATCAACTTAATAAATAATTCATTTAATGCCTGATTTACATATATAATATTATTTTGTTACTTATAAATATATATAATTATATATTATAAATATACGTACCATATTTATTATATTACAAGTTTAGCGAGCTATAATTTATATTATAAATAATGTTTAGCTAATAATTTATTGTAATTTTAAAGTCAAAAATGCTATATTAATTAATTATTTTTGAACCTACATAAGTATTGACTTATTATCTATAAAAGTGTCTAAATATATTATATATAATTTAAAATAACTAATAAATACTATTTATATGATATGTTATAACATAATTATAACAAGATTTAATAACTTCTATTTTACTAAAATTGTGAGTATTAATTTCTCATAAATTTTATATAATTACTGTTATGCTAGCATATTTGAATACTATTATTTACAAAAGTCGATCTAAATATTAGCTAGTTAATGTGCGGTGGGTAGTACATGTGTAGATTTTTGAACAATACATTGATTGATATATATATATCATATACAGTATAGGTGTAGCTAAATATATTTACTATGATTACATAATAATTAATAGTTGTTTTTATTATATGTGTAATAATTTGTTATACAAATTAATGTATGAATAATATTGATCAATAACTAATTCTATTTATAATATATCAATTTAACTTATCTATCCCAATACATTAATATATTTGTCTATATGGAATTTTTAGGACACTGTTGAAACAATAAGGAGAAACTTGTGAGAGATGTTCTTATCTGGATTTCATCGCATGATTTACGTCACTTGTCTAATAAAGAACTATATACAAAAGTTGATGGGCGATGCATATACAGTCAGGAGACCTACTGTGTAATGAGCGATAGAAATAATCTGAGCACGCATTCCCTGGAGTACCGATAAAGCTCTACCTGGTAAGTAAAGTTAGTATATGTATATAAATATATATACATGTCATTTAATTTTGTGTTCAAAAAAACCATATTTCATCTACATCCACATGCCCTACTATAGCTAAATAAATGTAGATTTATGCTGGTTATTTTATTTGGTTTAAATTCATCACTTTAATTCTAATATTTTGGTATAGATCAAACTATCAGTCACGATATGAAATATATATTAATTAATATCACTCACTATTATATAGTTGAAGACAGCGAAAAAAACTTAGTGTAATATCAAGCCGTGGATGTCCTCCCACCGGTGAAATACTGGACATGGATAGATGTGACCTGAGATGATTTGGTTTTGAAGCTAGTGAGAAAATCCACCTATGATTCATGAAACATGGGACTAAATGCAAGTTAGTAAGATTAAAACACCTATAATCAGGTGAATTTGATAGGTATTCATCAAGGATGGGTTCAATTAAAAATAAGAATAAAAATAATATAGTATACACTATACTTTTCCTTGAATACTTTTACTTTCGATAAATTCTCACTATTAAATATAAATATAACTATTAAATTCTTTATAACAAATTTTTATTTAATTACTAATTATTTTTATTTTATCAAATATAACCTTAGATCAAAACAAAAATATATATATTTATTTACACTAGTACATACAAATAGAGAAGATCATATATTTATCATTATTAAATTACTAATTTAAAAAATGTATTTGGTCAAATACAAATATGTATATGTATATGTTTTATTCAAATACAATTACAAATGATCAAAATCTGATTTTGATAATTATGACAGCTTATTTTACACATATTTATGTTTATTAATATATTATTCAAATATATTTCTGGTTAATAATTCAAATCAGAAAATCTAATTTTGGTAATTATTAAATTTCAAATATAAATACACTAAATAATACATATATACTAATATTTAAATACATTTCTGATTAATGTTTAATATATAAATTTATCAATAAAATATATTTTAGATAAATATTAAACTCTATATTATGATATATTTATATTAGTTTTATTCATAAAATAATACATTTGTTAATGTTTCATAGCAAAGGTATCATTGGTGTACAACTAAAGAAAAGTGATAAAACAGAATTGATACAAGTTTAGTATATTTAATTTTAAATGTATTGTACATGTATCCATCATTAATTTATTATTGTTTTATAGCTGGATAGTTATACATCTTCAAGATCAAGATAATCTTGATGACTAAAGGAAAGAGAAAGAAAAAAAGATTTTATCATTGTAAATTTTCCATATGAATTGTAATATGAATTCTATTTATATTGTATTAAATATATAATATATTATAATAGTTATATATATATATAGGTTATTACTTTTTATTAATATATATTAAAATAGTTATATATATATAGGTTAGTACTTAATGTTAACAAAAATTGTATATATTATATATGAACTTGCTGTTTAAAATAAATTATGTATTATTTAAATGTGTTTATAATATTTATAATAAATAAATAAAGTAGGATTTAGAAATTTATATAAATTATTAAATAATATTTGTTGCTATACTTTTTTTGTAAAATTGTAAAATCCAAGATACAAGTTATAGAATAGAATTTAAAAAGCTTTGTAAAATTATAAATTATATTAATTTTAGATGAACTTGATGGTAAAAATAAATTATTAAACATGTATTATTTAAATGGTTTAATATTTATAATTTTAATTATATTTAATGATAAATAAATAATGTAGGATTTATAAAATTATTAAATCATATTTTTTCTTTTGCAAAAACTAAAATACAAGTTATAGATTAGAAATTAATAATATAAATTATATTAATTTTAGATGAAGCAATTATTAATGTATTCCCATATTGGTTAGGAATGCTGATCAAATATATTAAATAATATTTTTTCTTTTATAAAAACAAGTTATATAATAGAATTTAAGAGTTAAAAAGCTTTGTAAAAATATAAATTATATTAATTTTAGATAACAAAATTATTCATTTATTCATAGTGGTTAGGAATGCTGATCATTTTGTTATATCTACATATATAATAAAGATAGTCTTAATTTCATTAACAAATATTCATTATTTAATGAGATGGATTAATATATATTATAAATAATTTATAAAAACATTTATAATTCCTATCTGTACTATGTACAATTTTTACCAATTATTTATGCAAATTTGTGATTATAACCATTGTTTTACTTTATCAACGATATATCTGAACTCTTATCCAATTTAATAGAATCATATATATCTTAGCTGCAATTATAATTAGTGTAATTCACCGATTATTCTTTTTGATAGATTTGATAAAAATCTTATTTTTTATGGAAAGGAATAAGCATCATTCATTCCATTAGTCTTGAGAATATAAATTATTGCACGCGTTTAGTCAGATTTCTTGAAATTCATCTAGTTTCCATACTTCAGTTGATATTTCATCTAAGCCAACAGATTTTCCCTTTTGTATGCTTTTAGTGGCTTTAATTAATTCATCTATTGTAAATGCCCTTTTAATTATTAAATAATGTTAAAAATATGTCTCTAAAACCCTTATAATTATTATAGTAAATATAGTATAAGTTATTAATTATGTCAAGTACCATTACATATATCATTCTATAAGTTAAGGGTGTTATGAACATTGAATACTATACACTGTGTATAATGTTAATGGGATTTTATCATACACTATTAAAAGTATATTATAAACGTAAACCAATATAATTTTATGATTCCTATTCGAAAATATTGTGAAGTCTACATCCAAGGCAGGATATTTGCGAATGGAACATATATACAATTATATCATAGATTGGATATATGCATATCACTATAGTTAATATATATATATATTGAGTGGGGTTCACTCTAATGTATATACTATATTTTGATAGAAATCCATATAAAATATATAATTTATTCCGGAGTTTTCAGTTTACCTACAGAATACAATTCTATAAGGTTTTTAAAATAAACTTTTAATTGCAATTTATATTCATATATATATATATATATATATATATATATATATATATATATATTAGTATTATAGAGTTCTATAATACTAGGATTACTATAATAGTTTACTCATCACTGATTTATATTATATATAGGATATATTTATATACCTATAGGCTATATATCTATGCTATCATTTATAGCATATATTTATAGTTTACATAAAATACAAATCTGTTATTATTATACACATCAATATCTACTCTCTTCTGGAAATAATAAATTTGTTTTTAATCATTGACCATATATTTAGAGTACCAAAATCTGGTACTCTAAATCTATGCCATTGACCCACATATTTTAAATCCCCCTCAAAGTTTGTGCATTGACCTAATAATATAATTAATAATAAACTAAATTATAAACTCTAATTCATTATTAAAATTTATATTTATAAACCTTTATATAATATATAATATTTATATATTATATTATTATCATATTTCTTAATATAATTATTTAATATAGTAATTTAAAAAATAAAATTGGCGAATATTGATTGTAATATAAGGTAATATACAGTTACAATTTAATATAATTCTCATTTATCACCAATTTTAAATTTATTTAAATTATTTTAATTTAAATAGTGCATACGTTATGCTATGAATAAATATTTATAAACTATATTATATCATATATCTGATATATATATATATATATATATATATATATATATATATATATATATAAATGATATATGGTATATGATAATGTAGTACCGGTCATATTCTATATGATTGAGATTATCATATAAATAAACTTTATTATAAAGTATTACAATTATTCAATAATTGTAACAATTTAAAATAATATATATTATATAATATAACCATACGGTTATGGTATATAACCTGCAAATAAAAATTCAGAACATGATATATTTTATATATTAAATATCATTATTGCGTAGTTGAATATATATATATATATATATAATTATAATTGTAATTATAATTATAATTGGGAATAACATTAATGTTATTCCCAATATATACATATAATAATATATGTATATATGACTGTATGACGGATTTACATATTATTAGGTGCATTATGGGAAGAATATTATGAAATTAAATCGTACAATTCTAGTGTTTTTAATATGTAGCTAGGTGATGTAAATTTGAATAGTGGCATCCCTAAATTAATAGTAATATTTGTTAATTAATATTTTACACTACTTTATAAGGTACTTTTTTAATAGGTTTAATAATGTTTATTAGTGTTTAAATTGGTTACTAGTGATCTAGTTCAGCTTGTTATTTAGTATTTAGTATAAATTCTACTATTTATAAATAATTAATTACATTAATATATATTATCACACTTCGCACGATATCACTCCCCAAGAAATAACTTCGCACTAGATTACTAGAATTCTTTAAATTACTTCTTAATCTAATTTGTATTATCTAATTTAGAGATTAAAGTTTAAATGTATTAATAAAAACTATTATAATATATAATTTTACTATCGTTATAAATATATGTGATGTATATATTTACAAAACTGCAATATTATCATGTGTCATATTTTATGATACACTTTCTTTACAATTTATGAAGTGATATATCAGGTTATAACCCGTTCAGTTGTATAGTATGTAAATTGATATTTTACAATTATTTATAAGGTCATTTTTCATTGTATCTCATTACCATATGTATCATTAGTTATATTAGTGTTTAAATTACTTCTAAATCTAATTCGTATTGTTTAAACTTAAACGTATTAATAAAATCTATTATAATATATAATTTTACTACCGTTATAAATTATCGTGATATATATATATTATATAATATTATATTCAAAATTGCAATATTATCGTGCATCATATTCTTTAAGTTAGACACTACGAATTAAATTAAGAAGTAATATAAACACTAATAAATTTACTTGTAAATGATATTAATGTGATATATTCAAAATTACCTTATAAATTATTGTATAGTATAACATTATTAAAGTATTAAAGTGTAAAATATTAATTTACATAGTCTAAACTAAACATGTATCGCTTTATAACCTCTGTATACAGAGGGATATAGGAGGGATATCACCTAATATGATGCAAAATAATCTGAATATTTGTTATATATATCACGAATATTATTAATAGATGTTAAATTATATATTATAATAGCTTAAGAAGTAATTTAAACTCTAATAACATTTATGATACTATGAAATTAATGAAATATAATGAAAAATAACCATAATATCAATTAGTTTAAAATATTAATTTATATATTATAAACTACATGTGTTCTTCTAAAGAACACGTATCATCAAATATTATTCACGATAATCTTGCAATTTTGTGTATATATATTACGAATATTTATGAGTAAGATTATAAATTATAATAGATTTTATTAATAAGTTGAAGATAGATAGTATTAGTATTGTAATTATTATTGTGTTATGAGAATTAATTTATATTAATATACAATGTATAATTTCTGGATAAATAAGATCGTAAATGGTTATCTTCCTTCTTGATTAGATGAATGTATCCATCAATATGATAAAGATTATCTCCGTTATTGCCCGAGACGTCTTTCATATATTCTCCAGGATTGAATCCGGTCTCGTCTTTATGAATGCCGTGTATCTACACTTGTAAGCCAGCTTAAAGTCAGAAAAATTGGATAATCAAGATGCACAGATTAGAAGTTAGTATATACATATCAATATTATTGTGTTATGAGAATTAATTTATATTAATATACAATGTATAATTTCTGGATAAATAAGATCGTAAATGGTTATCTTCCTTCTTGATTAGATGAATGTATCCATCAATATGATAAAGATTATCTCCGTTATTGCCCGAGACGTCTTTCATATGTTCTCCAGGATTGAATCCGGTCTCGTCTTTATGAATGCCGTGTATCTACACTTGTAAACCAGCTTATAGTCAGAAAAATTGGATAATCAAGATGCACAGATTAGAAGTTAGTATATACATATCAATATTATTGTGTTATGAGAATTAATTTATATTAATATACAATGTATAATTTCTGGATAAATAAGATCGTAAATGGTTATCTTCCTTCTTGATTAGATGAATGTATCCATCAATGTGATAAAGATTATCTCCGTTATTGCCCGAGACGTATTTCATATGTTCTATGTTTATAACATTACACTTATAACTAATGGAAATTTTATAACTATACTAATATCAAATATGTATTATATAAGATTATATAACTAATTATTTTATTAAAATATTATATTATAGTTATAACAAAGATTTTGCGAAGCAAAGATATAACGCTCCCTATGCATGCAACGTAATTTAGTAATAGCCCCAACCGCTGCTAGCAGTAGTATCGAAATCACTGAAATAGATTTAGGTTCGGCTCTGTTTGCATACAACAATGTTTTCATTGCTCTATTAAATTACATGCAATATAAATTAGCTTTTACTCACTAAATATATACTTATAGCATTTAAAACATACATATCATATTTGTTTGTTATATATTAGTAATGAACACTTAGTTTTCATCATATAAATATTAATTTAAAGCATATTATTTAACATTTTAAAAGTAAAATAGTATAGTTAAATACGAATTTACATTATAAACAACGCATAGTTCCTAAAAGTAACCCGCTATAGGTGGCACCAGGGTATTTTGTATACAAATTCGAATTACACGATTTCGCGTAAGTGTTATATCTTTCCTTCGGAAAATCTTTGGTTATAATATCATTATATACCAATTCAAGTTATTCTACGAAAAATAAATTTAAATATTATATCATTTATAAAAAAAATTATAATATATAAATACTTTATTTATATATAATAAATAAATTATTCTATTATAAATTTTAAATAATGTTTTATAAATGTTAAATAAATCAATTAAAAATTATATAAATAAATATAAATGTGATATTGGCATTCACAATGTATATATCCTAAATCAATATATCTGATTGTTAACAATTTATACATGTCTGATTTTCATATATGATGTTTTTTATAAATTTATGATTATGTATTCATGTATATATGAAGATTTAAATTTATTGATAACCTATATTATAGATAACGAGCATCGAGCATAACAAATGCATGCTGCCTGTTAGGCTAATGAAATCACTGGCTAGCAACATATGCTGGTCGCAATATAATATGGACGGGTCAGTGGAAAGATTCCCTTTAGGAGAACTGAAATTCATAAGATTATAATTGGTTAGAATTTATTTAATTTAATACAACATTAATTATAATTTATTTTATAGATGTATATAATGATGTGGGAACATATAAGGTGCATACTTTTTTACTTAATCAATAAATATTAAAAATAAAAAATGTCTTATTTAATTTATTATTATATGTAAAATATTATTAAAATAATTTAAACTAAAGTTTATTTATATAGTACATGTTAATAAACATTAAATACATTTCTATATGTATACAAATAATACATATAAATAAGTAAAAGTATATAACAACAATTGTATTAATTTTGTTATTATAAATGCATATATATGGGTCATATACCAGTAAACAACAATCTAAAACATTAATATAACAATGAGTTTAATGATAACAAATATGTAGATAAGTTTGTCTTATATATAAATGGTAATATAATTAATAGAGTACAGTATTATAATTTTTAGGAATCACTAAATATATATAGTAAACAATAATCTAAAACAGTGCGCAAATAATACGCAATGTTATGTGCGCAAAACATCCTTCTTTTTTGGCTATGTTTTTATTGCGCAAAAATAATGTGCATATATATTGCGAAAAACATATTGCAGATAAAATGCGCAGGATAATTTGCATATAAAGTGCACATAAAATGCGCAAACTATTTTGCGCAATTTATACGCAAATTATGTTGCGCGAGAAAAACATAGCCAAAAAAGAAGGATATTCTTGCGCACAGAACATTGCGAATTATTAGCGCATAATAATTTGCATATAATCTGCACATAAAATGCGCACACTATTTTGCGCAATTTATATGCAAATTATATTGCGTATTAAATGTGTATACTATTTTGCGCAATTTATACGCAAACTATGTTGCGCAAGAAAAACATAGCCAAAAAAGAAGGATATTCTTGCGCACAGAACATTGCGGATTATTTGCGCATTGTTTTAGATTATTGTTTACTGGGATGCGCCTAAAAGTTCCGGAATTAATTCGTCACTTTGATGACAATTTGCGCCCAAAAGCGTCGAATTGTTCTATTGTACTTTGGACGCTGTTGCCCAAAAGCGTCAAATTTGCGACGAATTCAATATCGATACGGAACTGAAGCGACCAAAAGCGTCGAATTTGCGCCTAAAATCCTATTGTACTTTGGACGCTGTTGCGCCCAAAAGCGTCGAATTTGCGACGAATTCAATATCGATTCGGAACTGAAGCGCCCAAAAGCGTCGAATTTGCGCCTAAAAGTTATTATACTTTGGGCCCAAAACTTCTATTATATTATTTACTGGAAGCTATTTATAACTTTATATCTATATATAGATGATCTGTGTATATATTCTTTAGTATTTATAAATAAAGCATATATGTTATATATAAATATATAGAGATATATATATATAAATAGTTAAAAAATTTATAAGTAATATATATATGCAATTATTATTTAATATTAATCAATATAAAAGTATATGATTACTATAATTAAAGTAAGAACATAAATGGTTATATTATTTCAAATATTGGACCAATGCTTTGGAAAGAATTAAATTGAAATAAACCTAGCATACTATATATACTATTAATAGTTTTAACATATATATCTATTATATATTATTGAAAAAGTATGCATGTATGTAATCACACTCGAATGTGTATAGAGTTTAAATATGATAAATTATTATTATAAATTGTAATATACATTATATATTGTGATATGATTATTTTAGGCCAAATGAGGAGGACAACTCAATAAACGATTTTACACTTTATTTGGGGGAAAACAATTACATTTTATGGATAATAATAATTGAATCCAGCACAGCTGAGTAACGTTAAACACATCTGAACGCATGCAGCGTCGACAGAAAATATAATGTCCCAATGTAAAAGTCATGATGACTACATTTTCACATTATATTCCTTCAGGCGGAATATTTATTCCACGTTCTATTAAATACTAAATATAATATAAGGTTGCATATGGAATCATGCTACTAGCATGTATCTAATGAGGGCTTCACGGAGATTCTATGATAATCACGAAGGCAGCACAGACTGCTATTTTCATCTCTAAGGCTCCAAGTCATTGATTATCATGGACTTATGTAGTCATCTCGAAGGCAACACGTTACTGGATATCATGGACTGCTGTGGATTGAGTGATTTTTATTTTAGTAAATATATATATATGGACTTCGCAGATGATATTGCATATTAAGTGAAGGTATCAAAGAAGCCTAAGAGATGCTCACTAGAATCGAAAATCAGCAAAATGATTAGGACTAAGGATGAATACAGGGAAAACGAAATACATGAGTTACAATACTAATCAACAGTTTGAAATCAAAGCTATAGATAGGTCAAATCTGAAAAGCATTGAAGACTTCAAGTATCTAGGGGCATGGATAGACAGCAGTGCAAAAGATTTGAAAATCAGAAAAGCGCTTGCTTGGAGAACATGTTATCAAATGAGGAATATCTGATAATCAACTCTTAGTAGGAAACTAAAACTTAGACTCATGAATACAACAGTTGAATCGGTTCTGCTTGGAGAACATGTTATCAAATGAGGAATATCTGATAATCAACTCTTAGTAGGAAACTAAAACTTAGACTCATGAATACAACAGTTGAATCGGTTCTGCTATACGGATGTAAGACTTGGACCCTCGAAAAAAACACTACTCAAAAAACTTGATGGCATATACACTCGAATTCTACGAATGATATTAAATGTAGAGATGATGAAGTTGTTTAAGATCTAGTTCTTTGGGAACTAACTCATGGAACTAGAAGACGGAGAAGGCCACCAGAAAGCTACATAAGGAATCTGGAGTGCGAAACTGGTATACCGGTGAGCGAGATGAGAGTAGCTATTATGAACGGTGCTATTTGGAGAACTTTTACTGTCCCGAAATAAGAATATAATAATAAATATATAGTTGATATAGTATAAATATTTGCTAACGTAGTTGTTATCGAAGGTGAGAGTATATGGACTGTTGTGGTTTATCTTGAAGACGCAATTCAATGATAATCATGGGCTGATGTTGTCATCTAAATGGATATATAATATATATATATATATATATATATATAAATAAGGTTATAAGTAAACTTATATATTTAATATAAAGTAATAGGTTTGTGTAGAGTTTTTGATACATATGTATATGTATTAGCTCTCATTATAATCTGATTGCATTAGCATGATAGTGGCTTTGAAGATAATAAAATAACAACAATATATACAAATGAATCATAACAGATGAAAATATGACCACTTGTTTACTAACTAAATGACACTGTCATGCTAGCTTATACGATGAAGATATATTTTATGTATTATAACATTATAACTTATAACGCTTTGACAGTGCATTGTAGCCGTTGATTTCAAAATACGTGTTCCGTTGCTAACAACCTATATCCACTTATATAGTTACATATAAATGTCTATAAAGAAAATTACGTCAAGCTTTCCAATAAAATATGCTAACTAAATACAAAATTGTACCTACAATATTAGTAATTTATAAGATTAAATTACAATATAATGTCCAAATATCAAAATTTCTCATTACATTCCTTTAGGCGGAATATTTATTCCACAATCTATTAAATACACAATATAATATAAGATTGCATATGGAATAATGCTACTATTATTCTGATGGAAATGCTAGATGGTACCTTGATCAGTCATCATCTATGAGGGCTTCACTTAGATTCTATGGTCATCACGATGGCGTCACAGACTTCTATTGTTATCTCTAAGGCACCACGTAATTGATTATCACGGAATGCTATTGTCATCTTGAAGGTGACACAGCACTAAATATCATCGACTGCTGTGGATTAATTGAGTTTATATTTAATTAAATATTGTTATATAGTTATAAATATTTACTTACGTTATTGTTATCTCGAAGAAGAAATGTCACGGAAAGATATTGTCAACTCTAAGCTGGTATCATAGAAGGCGGACACGGGCTTCTGTGTTAATATCGAAGGTGTTACGTCACGGAATATCATGGACTGTTGTTGAAGGATTTAATTTGTTAAGCAAATATATCTATATACGGCTATAGTCGAAATATATAGTAGAAATAGTCGTAAGTATAAAATAGTAATATTTTCTAACGTATTTGTTATCTCGAAGGCGAAAGTATATGGACTGCTCTTGTTCATCTTGAAGGTGTCTTGTCAATGATAATCAAGGACTGCTTTTCAAATCTAGATGGATGTATGATATATACCAATAAGATTATAAGTAAACTTATATATTTAATATAAATTAATGGGTTTGCATTAGAGTTTAGAGTTTTGGATATATATCTATATGTATAGATCTGGTTATAATCTGATTGAATTAACGTGAGAGTAGCTTTGAAAGTAATACAATAACAACAATATATATATATATATATATATATATATATATATATATATATATATATATATATATATATATATGAATGATATAACTGATGAAAATATGATCACTTCTGTAATTATTAAATGACACGTAGCCGTTAATTTAAAAATGCGGGATTTATTTCTAATAACCTATATTCACATATGTTTTTAAACAGAACATAAGTCAAGCTATCAAATAAAATAAGATAGCTAAATACAAAATGTTAGCTACATTATTTTATTATTGAATAAGTAATTTATAAAATAATATAATCACTACCAATATACTAGCTCTAGCCATAAACATAGTCATACCCACATCATCCACACTAAAATCATAAGCTACATTGCTCAAATAAATATAAAATATACTATATTTCATTTTTTATAAACAAGGTCATAAGAATATATTCTGTTTATTATGTATATATACATTGTGTAATATGAATTTACCGACTGTAAACACAAATATACAGTGGGTAATATAAATTTAAATATTTCGTCATATGAATAATTATAAAATTAATTATACCTATATAATATAGAAGAATAAAAAAGCACAAACATGTATGATAAAATATATAAACATATTTAATATTTGTACTACAAATTATCAATAAATTATAAAATATATATATATATCTATAGATAGTCTATTAGATAATACAACACATCTATTTACTATAGTAATATAATACTATATTATATAATCACTATATAATTTAAAAGTGTATTACATATGGATTCCAATGATCTCGTACGAAGTGATATCGTCAAGATTGGTGATCACGTGCAATTTTAATTTAAATAATTATTTATAGATAGTAGAATAGATATTGAACACAATATCATCAAACCAAAATACTCGAAACGAGATCACTGGTTACCTTGCATATTATATAGTATATAATATAGGTTACTTACTATTAATATTTTAAAAAAGTAATCAATTATATATGGTATCCTAGTAATAGTCATAAATATTAAAAATCGAATCGCGTGAGTGCTCTAAATAACAAAAGTTACGGTTTTAAATAGATTTCGAAATTTGGTATACATTTTATATTTTCATAATTATTATACTTTCAAAGTAACTTTGATAGTGTAAACATATATATTTATAAATATAGTATAATAATTATACTAATTCATAAGTATATTATAATGAATAAAATATAATAAACAAATTACTAAAATATATATTTCTACTATTAAATATATTATATTATTATAATATTTATATGTAAGGAATAATAATTATGAACATATAAAATATATACGTAATTTAGTGATCTATTTAGAACAGTCTCTTTCGTTATTTAAAGCTCTCACGCGCTTCTATTTTTAAATATATATGTCTACAACTATGATAACACAAGTTTAACTTGTTTAACAAGTTCAAGTTCAAGTTATACATGTATAATCAATTTATGATGTCTCATCAATTTAACACTGACAGTGTCAAAGTTTAACAGTCAATATTAGTTTATTATATAACTTATATTAAAGGTTTTACAAAATTGCGTATGAAATTATTAAAACCATTATCAGAATTTTAAATTTTATAAGTTTCAGTAATGGATATATTCAAAAATCATAAATCTCACATCCACAATGTAATTCTATTATTATAAATATAACGTATTTTATAAAGTTAATATTTTGTATTTCAAGGGCTTCAATCAGATCACTGTTCCATACTTTACCACGATCAGTTAACTATTTAAGTTGAGATATGATTAAATAACAGTAGGTAACCTATGTAACTTTATATATAATATATATATATATATATATATATATATATATATATATATATATATTATAGGATATAAACCTATATAGGTATAACTTACCTATAACTTACCTTACCAGGTCAAGCTTACTCGGCAAATTATATGAAAGCATATATAAACCTATATATAAATATTGAAAGCATTGTGATATAGTAAATTTATTGTCAAATTTAACGCATTATGAATTGTAACTATAACAAAACACACAAATACACCCACTAGAATATTATCTATACTGTATAGATTATAGTATAGACTATACAAATATATTATTGAATATATAGATGGGATAATTAAGTATAATAATTTAAGAATGTTAACATACTTGACAAATTTGACTTAGGTTTGACCTAGGTCCATATTATATAGTATATAATATAGGTTACTTACTATTAATATTTTAAAAAAGTAATCAATTATATATGGTATCCTAGTAATAGTCATAAATATTAAAAATCGAATCGCGTGAGTGCTCTAAATAACAAAAGTTACGGTTTTAAATAGATTTCGAAATTTGGTATACATTTTATATTTTCATAATTATTATACTTTCAAAGTAACTTTGATAGTGTAAACATATATATTTATAAATATAGTATAATAATTATACTAATTCATAAGTATATTATAATGAATAAAATATAATAAACAAATTACTAAAATATATATTTCTACCATTAAATATATTATATTATTATAATATTTATATGTAAGGAATAATAATTATGAACATATAAAATATATACGTAATTTAGTGATCTATTTAGAACAGTCTCTTTCGTTATTTAAAGCTCTCACGCGCTTCTATTTTTAAATATCTATGTCTACAACTATGATAACACAAGTTTAACTTGTTTAACAAGTTCAAGTTCAAGTTATACATGTATAATCAATTTATGATGTCTCATCAATTTAACACTGACTGTGTTAAAGTTTAACAGTCAATATTAGTTTATTATATAACTTATATTAAATGAAAAAATATATTCTACCATAATTTCCACTGTCATAACTATTGGTCCAGCGGTCAATTCGATTTTTATTTAATATAAGTTATAAAATAAACAAATATAATATTTAAATTCATGTATATTCAAACCATTATTTTTATAATTTAATTATATATTATATAATTAGATGACCGCTGGACCAATAGTTATGAGTAATAACTGATGACCGTAAAAATGACCATTTTCGGTCATACATTGACCGTTAAATTGACCGCTACATTGAGAGGTGGACCAATAGTTCGCTTGGTCCAATCATTGAGTCAATGACTCATTTACTATTATAATTTAATTTAATTTAACATCATCGATTTTGTTAAAAGTATCAACATGAAACCGAATGGGGATCAACCGAACTATTGGTCCACCGGTCGAATCTACGGTCTTTTTCACGGTCATTTAATGACCGGTGGGGTCATATCTCCGGTCATTTATCCGGTCATAACTATTGGTCCACAGGGTCATTATTTTATAATATTATATTAAATATATAGTGAAATTATAAAAATAATGGTTTATTTATACTAGAATATACGTATTATATTTGGATTATTATTTAACTTGGATTATTATTATATTTAACTTATATTTACTGATAACATGTATATTACGGTCATTTCTCCGGTCATAACTATTGGTCCACCGGTCATTTCGGTTTTTATAAAAATTATAAGTAAATATAAGTTAAATATAATAATAATCCAAGTTAAATAATAATCCAAATATAATACGTATATTCTAGTATAAATAAACCATTATTTTTATAATTTCACTATATATTTAATATAATATTATAAAATAATGACCCTGTGGACCAATAGTTATGACCGGATAAATGACCGGAGATATGACCCCACCGGTCATTAAATGACCGTGAAAAAGACCGTAGATTCGACCGGTGGACCAATAGTTCGGTTGATCCCCGAATGGTTTAAAAATAATTATAATAATTATTGTCATAATTATTTAATAATATCGTATAACATAATATGTTATATATAAGAATTATATATTCAATGAGTTATTTAATTGTGATAAAAATACTTTATTTTATCATAATTATTTAATAATTTAATTATTAATTATTTAATATAATAATTTATTATAATTATTATGATAATAATTCAATAATAATTATGATAAAATAAAGTATTTTTATCACAATTAAATAACTCATTGAATATATAATTATTATATATAACATATTATGTTATACGTATATATTATATAATATGCAATACAAATTAAAATACAATTATTTTATTAACGATATAATATTTAATATTATAGCATTTTAAATTATATTATATTATAAATAAATTTGTTTTAAATAACTTTAATACAAACTAATAAATAGTTACAACGGTATATATATATGGTCATATGTATATATATAATTATATTATGTCTACTTACTATTTTGTTGAACTTTATTGTCTTAGAAATTGAATTAAATGATATAAGAAAACATTATATATTACAAATAAATTTTAAATTATATGTTTATATCGTTGATAATCTGTGCATATTATAAAATACAGTATAAATCAGAATTATTAAAATGCATACTAGATAAATATTTTACATTGTAAACATTGCATTTTTCATAGTGAAACACATCTATGTCCATAGATTTATAGTTTATAGTTTACAAATATATGTATACTAGCCGTACGGTACGGCCCGTACCCGACCAGGCTTTGCTCGGTTTTTGATTGATTGTTTATCTATTATTTATTAATTATAGTTATTCTTTATTCTGGATTGTTTTTTTTTTAATATTTGAAAAAATAAAAAAATATATTTTAAAAATATGTCGAAAAATATTATTTTTAAATGGTGAAAAATATTTTTTTTAAATATAAAAATATTTCAAAAAATATTGTTTTTTTTTAATATTTCAAAAATAGTTGTAAAATATAACAAAATATTTAAAAAAATACAAAATATATTTTAAAATATTATAAAATATATTTTTAAATATTAAAAAATATATTTAAAAAATATGTCGAAAAATAATTTTAAAATGTCGAAAAATATTTTTTTTAAAATATAAAAATATTTCAAAAAAATATCCAAAAATGTCATTAAAAATATCGAAAAAATATTTCAAAAAAGCGTCGCGAAATATTTTACATGACAAAAAGTAATTGTTTCGATGTATTTTGGAAAATGTAGCTAGCCCAAAGACCATTCTGGTGATAATGAGAACTATAAGTTCCCAAATATTACTAAATATAATTCGGAACCAAAGCGCCCAAAAGCGTCGAAAAAGCGACGAATCTATATGATTCAGAACTGAAGCGCCCATAAGCGTCGAAAAAGCGACGAATTCACTATGATTGAGAACTGAAGCGCCCAAAAGCGTCAAAAAGCGACGCATATATCGATTCGGAATCAAAGCGTCCAAAAGCGACGAAAAAGTGACGAATTCAATATGATTCGGAACTGAAGCGCCCAAAAGCGTCGAATTTGCGACGAATTCAATATGATTGAGAACTGAAGCGCCCAAAAGCGTCGAAAAAGCGACGAATTCACTATGATTGAGAACTGAAGCGCCCAAAAGCATCGAAAAAGCGACGAATATATCGATTCGGAATCAAAGCGTCCAAAAGCGACGAAAAAGTGACGAATTCAATATGATTCGGAACTGAAGCGCCCAAAAGCGTCGAATTTGCGACGAATTCAATATGATTGAGAACTGAAGCGCCCAAAAGCGTCGAAAAAGCGACGAATATATCGATTCGGAATCAAAGCTTCCAAAAGCGTCGAAAAAGCGCCCATAAATTCTCAAAAGCGTCCAAAAGCGTCGATAAATTGTTTGCTGGGTAACTTATAATAATAATCGGCGGCCTTCTTTCAGAATATTCAATTTAATATATATTGTAAGAGTGTTTTAATTATTTATTTCACAAATTTTGTAATAATCCGTCAGTACTATATGTGAAGATATCTACCTAATGATGTGTCCTCCACGATAAAGATGTATATTTTCGGTTACCTATATTACAGCTTTTTTAGTAAGATATCATCCATATACTTTGTTACGAATTATAAATTTATTAATTAATGAAACATGTTATTGTTTATTATTATAAAAGTTCAGTTTAATATGTTTATTAAAATATTCTATTCAATAACTGTAGGTAATAATTCTTAAGTAAGCTTTAAAATATATTTAATTAGGTTTTACAAAATTGTGTATGAAATTATTAAAACCATTATCAGAATTTTAAATTTTATAAGTTTCAGTAATGGATATATTCAAAAATCATAAATCTCACATCCACAATGTAATTCTATTATTATAACGTATTTTATAAAGTTAATATTTTGTATTTCAAGGGCTTCAATCAGATCAATGTTCCATACTTTACCACGATCAGTTAACTATTTAAGTTGAGATATGATTAAATAACAGTAGGTAACCTATGTAACTTTATATATGTAGTATAGTGGCGTTTACGTATCTACTACTAATCAATTTACTTAGATATACATTAATAAAGAAATACGCGTTTCATTCCTTTATTATAATTTCCTCGTGGTAACCGTCGATATCAGATTATTCGCATACGTCTGCTCGCTTCGACCGCTAGCTCAAAAAGGAAGTTCACCTTGGAACAATTCCAGATGTCACGCCCACAATATGTTAAGGGGCGTGCCAGATAAATAATAATAATAATACGGTTGGAGTCGGTAGCGCTCCAGAAGCAGGTCGTATCGTGCAGCAGCTCGTCGGTCTCAGTCGTCGTCGTGGTCGCAGGGTGAAGATCGGGATACGTGGTGGGGGAATACGTGGTGGGGGAAATACGTGGTGACGGACTACGTGGTGGGGGACTACGGGGGGGGGAATACGTCGCAGGGTGAAGATCGGGATACGTGGTGGGGGACTACGTAGTGGGGGAATACGTGGTGGGGGACTACGTAGTGGGGGAAATACGTGGGGGAAGTTATACATAACATCTCGACAAACACTGACAATATCACTCGCGCCATTATATATTATATATATATGTTAGGTAACATCCATTCTCACAATCATACTGCCTTAATACCCTACCGCGCCGCCAATCTAATATAACTCATTTGAACACACATTCATACAAAGTACACTACATTACATATATAATATATATATATATATATATATATATATATTATAATATATATATTATAGGATATAAACCTATATAGGTATAACTTACCTATAACTTACCTTACCAGGTCAAGCTTACTCGGCAAATTATATGAAAGCATATATAAACCTATATATAAATATTGAAAGCATTGTGATATAGTAAATTTATTGTCAAATTTAACGCATTATGAATTGTAACTATAACAAAACACACAAATACACCCACTAGAATATTATCTATACTGTATAGATTATAGTATAGACTATACAAATATATTATTGAATATATAGATGGGATAATTAAGTATAATAATTTAAGAATGTTAACATACATGACAAATTTGACTTAGGTTTGACCTAGGTCCTACTGTCTAAAACGTAAATCAAATAATGGTTCGTTATTAGTTAGTTGGTTTTAGAGTATTTTATCATTATTATTATATTGTAGTTAGAATCTTAAAAATATAATAATATTTCTATATTAAATTATAATATCTTAAGGAGATTCAGGATCCTAAAAATAAAACATATGTGTTTAAAAAATAGAGTTGGACATATATAATATATAAATTGTCAAAGTATTATAGGTTATAAAAACGTAATTTTAGAATACTACATATTCCTAATAAAATAATGATTAAAAAGTGGTGCAAAAATTACTGTTTACATATATTATAACATACCCAACAAACAATTTATTCAGAACTTTTTAGATCTTTTAGAACTAATGAGAACTTTTGAGAACTTTTGTGAACTTTGGTTCTCAATAATTATAATAGGAACTTTTTTTTAGAACTTTTGAAATCTTTAGTTCCAATACTATTTTATATTGAGAACTTTTTTGGAACTTTTGGGAACTTCAGTTCTCAATAATATAAGGAATGGGAACTTTTGAGAACTTTTGAGAACTTTAGTTCCAATAATATTATAATATAATTCTAAAATTAGTGATATCACCCATTAAAGTCATAGATTTTATAGATTTATAGTTTGGTAAAATTCAAATCTAAGATTACAATGTAAACAAATATATGTACATATATGTTTATATTTAAATATTTAATTTATAATTATACACATAGGCTACACATACACCTATAGGGTATACCCTTCCCTCCCCTACCTATATTTTACATATAACTAGAAATACCTACAACTATAAATTATTATTATTATATAAATGTATTCACGTATACTACTTATATACCGTATCAATGTTTACAGTAGCTATCACGTATTCTAAGCATGTAACTTATCAATGTTAACATAATTTGTATTAGGATATATATTGAATAAAATATTATCCTTTTTTATTTTTATATTATATTATTTATTAAATAAACCTTTATGACATATAAATTAATAATAAATAATAATATAAAATCATAAAATAAACATCATTATAATAGAATATAAAAAATAGAAAATACATAATGTAGCAATGGCATAAGTGTAACAAGATTATATATATAACAAGAGTATACTTATATATTATATATAATATATATATAGTAACGATGGTATACATGATTTCCTAGTTCATGTCCATTATTTGATCAACCAAATATTACACGATGATAAATAGGCGATGATAACCTAATGCCCTAAAATAATCCTTCTCTTGGTCTATGATTCATTTCCCTCTCATTTTCTTTTAAATAACCGAATTTGATTAGTATTTCTAAGAAAGTCTCCCAGATTGTTATATGATATCTTGACTTTATTTAATGGAGTACTGCATTACTTTTCTACTCTATAGAGTATATAGGGTATACCTAATCAGGTAACAGTAATAGCCTCATAATGGCAACATAATATCATATATAATAGCATCACATGTTTACATTGTGCTATTATGCTGCTATTATGTTGTCATTAAAAGTCTATTATGATGCTATTTATTTGTCATGCTATTATGTTGCCATTAAAAGTCTATTATGCTATTATTATGCTGCTATTAATTTTAAAAGTATATTATGCTGCTAGTATGTTGTTATTATGAGGCTATTACTGTTAGCTGGGAATTGGTAAATTATTATTAATAGTAATATGTTTTGTGTAGGTATATTATAGTATATAATAGAAAACAAGCTGTGTTTTCTAATACTTCTTATTTTAAATTATACATGTATATTAATGCATTTATATAAATATTATTAATAATATAATTTATTCGGAACTTTTGAGAACTATAGTTCTAGAACTTTTGTGGACAATTAGAGCCTAAAAGTTATAGAACTATTGTTCTCAAAAGTTCTAAATAATTGTTTGTTGGGTAGTTTTCAATAATTTATAAATTTGAATTATTTAAAATAAGAGATAGGCCTATCCAAATACGTTATATATTAATACCAAAGATTTTGCGAAGTTTAGAAGAATCTTTTTGCATACTAATACACCTAATAGGCTAATACATTTTAATAGGTTTATGTCCTATGTTTAATATTATATATATATATTGTATCTATAGGAAATATGTATGATTAGATACTGCAGTCTTTCCTAAGAGTCTCGATATAAGGCGATATTACGGTAGTATTTCTTCTCTCTCTCTCTCTCTATCACAACTTGTGATTCACAATTCAATAACACCACTATTTGTGATCTTATCATCTATCGAATGCTGTGGCCACAGATCTAGAGAGAAAGTTTCTCTCTAGCTCTGTGGCTGTGGCAGTCAGGGTGCATTCTTCTCTCGGAGATTATATCAGTAAGTTTTCGCAAATCTTTATATACTATTTGTTAGTTAGTTTATTTGTTCACGAGGTATTTGTTTCCATTTTGATCATCGAAGTACTACAGCCATCAATTGTATTCTCAAGTTTGTAATCTAGTGTTTAGCAATTATAATGCTAAACACATTCAAAACTAGCAAATTTTCTCAAATATAACAATATAGTTTCGACAATTAAATTACAATATTTCAATATTTGTTCGTGTATATATATAGTCCTATATATAGTACTATAGTATATATATATATATATATATATATATATATATATATATATATATATATATGTGTGTGTGTGTGTGTAATGCTTCTTATTCGATGTTTTTCAATAACTCATGAGCGTGT
Source organism: Osedax fenrisi (assembly GCA_964019155.1). Classification (NCBI taxonomy): domain Eukaryota; kingdom Metazoa; phylum Annelida; class Polychaeta; order Sabellida; family Siboglinidae; genus Osedax; species Osedax fenrisi. The sequence continues at coordinate 10,940,198 of OZ025241.1, read as the reverse complement.
ATAGTTTCATTAATGATGATAACTGAGATATGTATATTTATGATTGTATACTTGTATACCTATATGTGTATCTTCTGATTGTGCCCTAACGCAGCTGCGTTATCTCAAATCCGAATTAACTTCTTTTTTCTCTATCATCTGCTTCATTGCATAATCTAGAGTGATCATAAATAGAAGGAGAACAAGAATTACAAAACTTAATAAAGCAGATATAGGTTGGGTAACTATTATTGAAGGATAGTTGGCGTATGGTTATGGTTTTTGATCTTTATTATGATTGAGTCAATCTTATTAGAAAATGTTGGGGAAAAATACATCCAAATTGTAATGGAGATATGTTAGTTATAGATGGTAGTAAAGCAAGTTTTGGGGTAGATAACAACTTATTAGCCAGTCTGAAAAATGGTCGTTTATCAGAAGCAGGATAGCTTATACTCAGAGTTTAATATATTGAGTGAGTGTGCATAGGACATTTCTAAATTGTAGATATTACGTTGCCTAGTGATTAAATCACTAGAATATGAATACATATTGTAAGGATAGGCATGTTATTTCATATTTAAGAAGTGATCGTTTACAGAACATAATAGTAGTATTTATTTATACACAAAGATTAATATAAAATTCTACAATGTGTTTTACTGTTTGTCGAACAGTTTACAGGTGTGGGTTCCCGGATGATTTAACGATCATCCGTAAAAATAATATAATAAAATAACATTCTTAAATATAATAATATAATAATATTTAATAACACGATTACATTTCAAATAGGGTTAGATAAGTGGTATTTTAGTGGGGAACGTTTAAATAGCTCCTTTAGTTTATATTTGAAAGTTGTTATTGACATATCTTCTATGCGTATGGATTGGGGAAGTTTATTCCAGAGAGTTGCACCTCTCCAGCTAAATCGTTTGTTACCGTACTTTCGTAATCGTGTAGTCGGTATGTCAAGTCTATATGTTTGTCTCAGTTGTCTGTTAGTGGTTTGTTTGTGAAGTAAAACATGAGGTGGGAAGTAAACTATGGGGTGTCAGGATGGAGAGTTACTGATATGGTTTTTGAATGGCCATATTTATCCAGTAAATGGGATAGTATGGAATTTAATACAACTGTATAATATGGTATTTTAATTTAATACAACTGATATGTGTGTAATACGTGTTTTCTGATTAGGAGTGATAGTAAATTTATTTATAAATGAGTTGAGGAAGTTATCGGAAATTAGATCAATTCTAGAAATAGTATGAGTCTACTCATCGTGAGTTCAGAATGGAGAGAACTGGAGAATACAAGATCAATAATATTACTATTTATACATATATGTGTTGGGAAATATATATGTTGTGATGGGGATAATGAATTTGATAAATTAGTAAAAATATGTTATATAATATGTACATATTGATCTCATAAACTACTGATCTCATAAGTTCGCTCATATACCAACCTATTTCAACTATAATTGGAATGCTACTTCAAATCCAAGTGGAATTAGAGAGAAAAAACACATTAGAGTATACATTTCTTAAAATTAATATAAAACTATGACGTAATAAATATATTGTAATATGTAATACAATTTATTTATTTTATAATATATTATTTATTATGTATAAAATAAATTTGTTTTTAATTTTCATTATTATTATTTCTTAATAATAATATTTATACGTGTATTTATGATATTAATTAATTTAATTTCGCCTGAACATAAAGTTTTTTGTAACTAATGATAATAAAATAAATAAACCTATTTCTACAAGAAATATAATTATTACTTACTTTCTTTACTTTTTACTTTTTTTGGTTTATTGACTGCAAGTGCGTGAGCAATTGGCCGTCCGTGGGAGGGAAATTATTGAGTGGGAGGGAAGGCAAGGGAAAGTAATTAGTCTTGAGGTGGCGTTTAAAGGAGGGAGTTGATGAGTTTATTCGTATGTGTTTGGGTAGGGAGTTCCTGTGGTAAGGGGCAGAGAGGGCAAAGGAGCGTATATTTGAAGAATGGCGTTTGTATAAATGGGGAGTGGTAAGGATAAAGGTGTTGGAGGAACGGGTCAGGAGTGTAGTAATTGGTGTTTGTATATGTAGGAGGGAGGCAAGTTAGTCAGGGGAATTGTGGTGAATAGCTTTGTGGATGGTTAGGGAGAGTTTATACGATAGCGGACTGGCAGCCAGTGTAGTTGTTTTAGGAGTGGAGTAATGGAGTCATGGGAATGTCGGGGAAGTAAATGGACGCAGCGAACTACAGCGTTTTGGAGTCGCTGTAGTTTGATGAGTTTGTAGTCCGGGAGGTTAAAGAGTAGGGAGTTGCAATAGTCGAATAAAGGGATGATGTAGGAGGAGGCAATGGTAATAGAGATGGGGAGGGGACATTATTTATAATATGTGGTATCAATATGGAAGCCAAGGTTTCGGACGTGTTGAAAGTAGGGGAGTGTGGTATTGTCGAGTGAGATGGGGGTGCTTCAGGGAGGGTGGAGGAACGTAGATATTAGATATTAGTATTATATTACTTATATTACATGTACAATATTGTTTAGTCATAGATAAATAATACAATATTATGTTTGATGACTGAATTACTTCAAGACAGTTATATTGATTATTACAGAGTATACAATATAAACATATAGGTTTATACACCTATGTTTTATACGAAATAAAATATATCCCGCCATATGTATTTGTTACATTCACAGTTATATATATATATATATATATATATATATATATATATATATGTAGGGGCGTCGGAACGATATTTGTTATGGGGGGGGGGGCTATTTATTTTTATTTTGTATTATATATCCTATTATTTATTTATTAATATTATTTATAATATAATTACTAATTAATATTTCATTAATATAGGATACCTCTTTGGTCTATGTTAATATTCATTAATAATGTTTAATTTGTATATCAATACTTAAGTAATCTATTATATTAGAAAATAAATATAAAAAATTACAACATGTATTATTATATAAATATAGATTTCCTAAAAGTTTGATCAATTTCATTATGCCGGGAAATATTTTTTGAATTTCAGAAGGTTGTTCCATCATGCATATGTTTGCCTCGTCTATGGTATTAAACATATTGATTTATTTGAACATAGATAATTACATCTTTAATCTGTCAATCGATAAGTATTCATACATTTTTTATATACATCTGTTAAGTGTAGCAAAGAGAGAGAGATCCACATTAATAGGATTAATAAGATTAATCTAAAAAATAAACCGCTTTTTCATAAATTATATTATTTTTTAATAATGATTCTTTTAATTTATAATAATATATAAATGATGTTTACTTAGTATCAAATTTGGTTTTAATTTTCATCATTATGGAATCAAAAAACTCAGTATATTTTCTTATGTAAATATTAATGATACAGAATATAAACATATTAACTGATCATATATAATTACATTATTATATTAACATAACATTAATAATGTTATATTATTTTATTTAGATAATATACATAGTCTATTGAATTTTCATTACTATTCACCTCATACATATTTATAATAATTTATATTATATTTATTATTATTATTCTCTGAATTAGATATACTTAAAATTAAAATAGATATATTTAAAATTAAAATAAATTATTATAATATTTTATTATAAACATTTATTATAAGTTATTTTGTATTATATAATATTTGTATACAATTAGTTAATTAAGCTTGAATCAGTATAAAAAATTGTATATATAAAATATAAAATACTTTTGTTTCTATCTTGAATGAATGTGTGTAAACTATTACTATCATTATTCAATTTAATTAGAATAATCTTTACTGCATTATCTGATCATTTATGTTTATTTATTATTGTTAATTATTATGATTATATATAATTATAATCATGTATGCTTTAAAGTATATATTTATAAATTTTACCTTAAATAGTATTTGTTGTTATCATGAAATATTTCAATATCATATCCAAGCTCTCGTGAAAAGTATTTTTGTGGAAAGTAGAAATGGCAATATTTTAACAGAGGACTCAGAAATAGTCAAAAGATGGACAGCATAGTGAAAATAACTCTATAACTATTCAATAAATCCAGATGAAAATATACTTAATGATAATCGAGGTGCATTCGTAGAAGAGAACTTGCCGATTTTAAAATAATAAGTAGAACATGCAATACGAAGTCTAAAAAAGGAAAATCAACATGTATAGATAATATTCCAAGTGAGATCATTATAAACGGCGGTTCACAAATGGTAATAACAATGACTTTACTTTGCCAGAAAATATGGGTTAAGAAATAATGGCCCTATGAATGGGTCATTATTCAATCTTTAATTATTCCAATAATAAAGAAAGGTGACCCAAGAAGTTCAATAATTATAAAACTATTAGCCTGATATCACTAAACAAGATCATGCCTAGAATTATTTTAAATCGACTCAATCCAATAGAAGAATATATCCTAGCTGAAGAGAAAGCAGGTTTCAGAAAGAAAAGAATCACAATAGAACATATATTAAACGACAGCAACCTCTACGTTAGTTCGCTTAATCACTATATGGAAGAGTCGAAACATATCACTACAGAAAAAAATGCAACTGCACAACTCACTAATATTGTCTATACTACTTTATGGCTGCGAAACTTGGACACTAACAGAAAGACTGAAAATAAGAATTACTGCATTTGAGAATAAAGCCTATATAAGAATCCTGGGGATTACCTACAGAGAAAGAAAAACAAATTATTATGTATACCAAATAATTGTTGAATGCATATATCAAGTTGAGCATCTCCTATCAATAGTAAAGACAAGGACAATATAATATTTTGGCCACACGATGTGTTATGGTAGTCTGAATAAAACTGTGATAGAGGGTTACGTTTTTGGTAAAAGAAGAAGAGGATGATCAAGAAAAAACTGGATGGATAACATAGTGGAATGGGCGGAGTCATAAATGTATCTGACCCAACTACTAGAGGCTACACGGAACCGTGATGGATGGAATAGAACTTGTGTTTCAGCGATTCATATACCCTATTATCAACCGGATAAGGGAATTAGTAAGTAAGTAAATCCAAGCTTTCAAATATCAAACTTGAAATATTCATAGAAAAAATATTTGACTTATTCATATTTTTTAATAATACATTTGCAATATATTTTTGGTCATTGGTAATATAATCTAATTTTTTATATTCTTTCAGTGCATCGATTAAACCTCTATATTGATCTAATTTTGTTTAATGTATGATTTTCGCAGTACATCTTGTTGGGCATATTTATGTCACTGTCTTAACTTTATTATTATTAGTATTGTATACATTCCGGAATTTCATAGTTTGTTCATATACTAATCCCTAATCATGAACCACTCTCAAAGATTTTCTTATATTTATATTATTATCTAATGAATATTCTATTAAGTTTGTGGGATGAGCTCCACAGTGTGTATAAAAAGCTAATGGCTTTCTAGTCACTATTATAGTCTTTACACCATTACATTTACCAGACATATTAGCTGCACCGTCATATGAATGTCCTCTTAATTTAGAAATAGGCCAGTTAAGATGTTTAAGTTCAGATAAAATTAAATTTTCAATACCTTCCCAAGTTTTAGCCTCAGTAATATTGCATATTAGGTTTGCCTACTATGTATATTTCTTTAATTTCTAGTTATGATTTCAAATAACGAACCTCCAAATTATCCTTCTACCACTTCCGTGTATATCTTGAATTCCATCACATTGAATCGAGAAAATACCATTAATATATATATCAATACAATATTTAATAATTCAGTTTTATCTAGTTGAATAATTTCATTCTGAATATCGCCAGATAATAATTATCTCTCATAAATATTATCATATTTCATGGAGGGGGGGGCAAACAATAATTACCCCCCCCCCCCATATTTTTGGTAATATTCTTTAGCAACAATTTGTATTAACAAAGACAATATACTAGATTTAATATATATATATATATATATATACATATACAATTTATTATAACATATTTCATGGGGGGGGGCAAAACATACTTAGCCCCCCCCCCCATATTTTTGAATGGGGGGGGGGGGTCCGATACCCCCCTGTTCCGACGCCCCTATATATGTATTTATACCTATAGGTATTATATATAATATTCCATTTAAATAAAAAAGAATAGTACTACAATATAGACAATTACATTAGCCATAATTTTCAAATTAAGTTATATTTTAATTGTATGTGCTGTATTATTTCAGAATTAATTACTGAATATAGGGGACCTCCTATGTATTGGTCCCCCCCACTTATACCACGTGGTTGTATAACATTTATTTTTATCGGTTAGTCCCCACCCCCACGTACGAATTCGTTCCAGCGCCCCTAGCCTACATGTAGTATGCTGCTGTTTGTGTCACGATACAGCCGAAGGTAGAACTACATATGTAGTAATAGCAAAGATTTTCCGAAGGATGATTCGCAAGATCTTTGGTAATAGTATTTATTTATTTATACTAAATATAGGTAGATAATCGTAGAAACATGTAATCACTAATCTAAACTTAAATATCATACCAACGAAATAATTAAATATAGACAATATATAGATGAACTATACAAAGTTACAACTATTTTACAATCTAACTAATTTAATGTGTATATGCGTCGTACGTCGTTCGTTGATGAAGTTTCATAATAGTTATAGTTTGTGTTCAATAAATCTGCAGTTTTGGCCTTACAGATCTGGGGTTTGGGTTTACATGAGAGAGTGTGCAGTTCGTAGTGACTTCGTTATAACTATATATAGTTAACACTATAGTGTTCATTTCCAACAACAACATATAGGTAGTGTACAAAATATACTGTTATTAATTAAAGTAATTTCACATATTACATACCTATAGGTACTATAGTATTATATTGTTTATTAATGACTACCTATAGGTAGTCATACTATAGTACTATAGTATTTTAAATATAATATTTAATAATTACACTTCTTTTAAGAATATTCTATTTATGTATGTATTATTATTTACAAAAAACTTGTTTATGTTCAGACGAAATTAAATTGTCTAGATAATATCAAGAATACAATTATAAATATAATTATTAAGAAATAATAATAATGTTAATTAAAATAAATATAATTTATATATAGGCCTAATAAATAGGATTATATACAATTAAGATGCTGTAATAAGACATATTACCAAAGCCATTACAAAATGGCTTTGATATTACTATGTATTTGTTACATCATAGTTTTATATTAAATTTCAGACTTTTCCCATGTTAATTATGTAATTATCAAATATATTTAATTATATTCCTACTTCTAGATAATATATTAATAATAATACTTAATTTTAAATTATGTTACTTTTTTAAAGGTGATTCATATAATAAAGTAAAATAACACAAAGAGGCAACCTATAACTATAGTTATATATAACACCTATTTATGAATATACTAGTTTATTTTAGTATTATTTACAAGAAACTTGTTTACATTAAGCGAAATTAAATTTTAAACATAAACGAAATTAAGTATACTTAAGTCCTATAGGACTACATATATTTGAATATTAATCATAATAATTTGATACAATATGTAAATAAACAGTAACATAAAAATATAGTTAGATATATATATATATATATGCATAAGTAAACATATATTTTATACTATTCAGTAAATATTAGTTACCCTATTATCTTAATATAACTTAAATATTCGTATGAATAACGTAATTCATGTTGGATGTATATATATATATATATATATATATATATATATATATATATATATATACCTACATCTATGTACACACATAAACACACATATATCATATAATAATTCCATGAATAATACTAATATTACGCGTTCACGATACTCTCGGAATAGGATGTATGCGCGGGAGAATGATTCGCGCGCTGTGCGTGTTTACTCGGGCGTGACGAGAATGCATTGCGGGCGTCGGGCGGGCGTCAGCGCGTCTATTATTGTTCGCTCACGTGACTTTCCTGCGCGACCACAATAACAAATAGAACCGCGCATACACGCATACGAGCGAATAGTGTGGTTTTAAAACTATAATGTCGACTTTAAACTAGCCGGTACGATTAAAATACCACTACGAAGCCGATAAAAGACACGTAGCCAAGTTAGTCATGCGTAAACGTACCTATATCATCCATTACGTCACTAAATCGGAGAGTATATCTAATTTCGTGGCAGATTGCTTTCTAGGCATTTTAGAATGGCATTGAATTATTGTTTACTTTGAATACTATATAGGGTATTTCAATATAGGAATTATATAATGTATATATATATATATATATATATATATATATATATATATATAATAAAGGGTAATTGTCTCGATAAGCTCTGCTTCTACAATTACCCGGTTGTTAAAACCAAATCTGATAATAATAATAATAAAATAATATATATATATATATATATATATATATATGTATATTACATTAATATTTAATAATAATGTTAATCTATATAATTAAATAGTGTATAATATATACCAAGTAAATGCTCTTTATACATATATCATATTTATTTCCTATACTACTATATACCTTAACATCGTGGTTTATTTATTTATGTAATACATATTTTGCACTGTTATATGTTATGATTTAGCTCAGACACCTCTAGGTATACGTAATATTTAACTTTATATCGCAAAGTCACGGAATATACATATGTATATATACATATGTATATTCCGTATAGCGTATACGCTTGTATTCTATCATGTGGCTATAGCTAATACTAAAGCCCTTTGGTATTAAGAGCTTTGCTAATACGTATTTGATAGGAGGGTATACTTGTTACGCGTTTCTTTGTACATATGTGTACATTGTATACCTAATTATAACGTATATGTGTACATTGTATACCTAATTATAACTTATATGTATATACATATGTGTACATTGTATACCTAATTATAACGTATATGTGTACATTGTATACCTAATTATAACATTGTACATTATACAACTAACTACAACTTGTGTGTATGTAAGTATACTTATGAATTTTAGATCCGACATAACGTATACATATATATGAAGATCTTCTATAACCTCGGGGTTATAGCAGGCATTATATATATATACGTTATATAGAGATATAATGCGGTACACACACTCACACACACACATACACACACACTCTCACACACACACACACACACACACACACATATATATATATATAAGTTTACATATTGTTATACTTATTTACGGAGGACACATTCATAATAAATTAACATATAGTATCAGAGGAGTATCATACGGTGTTAGGTAAGTGTCACGTGTTGTTATCAATGTGTATGACCATATATGGTCTGGCATTATACATAACAACTCACTCGGAATGAGTAAGCTATCACATGGTGTTAGCGGTATATCACATGGTGCATAGTATAACCTATATTCTTAAAACTAACTGTTATTCTAGGAACTATTACAATGATGGTTATTCAAAGATAGCGACTAGTTGATTATTCATAGTAAACAAAAGAACAAATGACTGTGGTATTAACCTATGCAATTTATGTACTGTATATATATATATATATATATATATATATATATATATATATATATGTCTATGTATATATGTCATATGTATATATGCATATGTATATATACATATGCAAGGTACATACTGATCAGTCGATTGTCTACTTCGTGTTTGTATAATAGTGGATATGTTACTTTACGGTAACTACACATACATGTTTATAAGTCGCTATAGGTGATATAAGTATATATATTTACATACGATTAAATACATATTAATTATTGATAATACACATAAAAGATAACAACGCCGATAGTGTCGCGGTGTTAATGCATTCGTGCGCATTGACGTGTGTGCGCAGCTCACTATACAGGTGTGCGAGTGTATGTGTGTGCGCGCACCGGTATGTGCGAGTGTATGTGTGTGCGCGCACCGGTGTGTAGTAGTAGTAGTAGTAAATTGATTTATTCACAAAAATCCAATTTTCAAAGAATTGTTCGGATGTGATATATATATATATATAATATTAATGTTATGGCGACATCCATAATTTAAATAAATTATAATAAATGTAGTAAAGTAAGGTGTGGGACCCACACTGTGGGTGGATAGTAAGTTAGTAATAAAGTTAGTCGGTATGTACATTTAGTAAATAAAGTTAGTTAAGTTCAAGTAAGTGTCTGTGTAGTTTTGTTTTAAATGCAGTTGATAGTTTCTCATTAGTAATAGTTTTGGGGAGTTTATTCCATAATGATGAGTATACTCATACTATAGTTAGTCGAAGAGTTATGTTTCAGGAGGGTACTATTTGATGATCTTAATTTAGTTATTTCTTTAAGTTTAATAGAGTCTCTAATGCATTTAGGAAGATTGTTATATATGGCAGTATGTATAATATTTAAGGTTTTATAGGTGGATCTTTGTTTAAATGTAAGCCAGTTTAGTTTTTTTCGATATAGTGTGAGAGTGTATGTGTGTGCGCTCACGTGTGTGTGCGAGGGAATGTGTGTGCGCGCTCACCGGTGTGTGCGAGTGTATGTGTGTGCGCGTACCGGTGTGTGAGAGTGTATGTGTGCGCGCTCACCGGTATGTGCGAGTGTATGCATGCCGCGCTCGGGTATACCCAATTTAGTAGCATATACGTGTTTATTTACATCTGTAGATTATATTATTTACGCGAACAAGCGCGCCTTCATACGCACATACATACACAGTCGTGTGTATGCTTACAAACACGACGCATTGATATGGTTACCCAGATGAATTATTGATTAAGATCTAGCTTATCTGCGAGATGATTCAGCGGCAACTGCAGCGGGTACAACGGCATCCTATAGAGCGGTACCCTAGCTCGGTATGGGGTCGAGCGGGGTCACCGGCTAAGTAGGGTGGTGGCGGGGTGGGGGTAATGAGCGAACTAGGTAATCAGGCGGGAGTGAGGAAGCTCCCTTGGAGGGTGGATAGTATTCAAACGCACACCAGTGTATATGCGAACATATATACATGCATATATATATATATATATATATATATATATATATATATATATATATATATATATATATTATATACGGAATCACGTAATATTAAGACTGTGTGTTTTTAGCATGCATCCATGGACAATTGGACATATATACCGATGTACATAATAGCATGTTAGCTACGCAATGTGTCAGCTGACCTACTGACCTATTTCCATGCTACAACATCGCACCCTATAGGGTATATGGTATACTTATAGGGTATACCGTATAAGTATATCAGTGATTCCCAACCTTTTTTTCAAATTGCCCACTTTTATATAAAAAAAAAAATGTCGCCCCCCCAACCCTATTATAATTAATAATACATTATTTATAATATATACATTATATATAAGCTAAATAGTATAAACATAATTTATTGTTACAATAATATGATCTAAATATTAATGTGATCCTTGTGGTTGATGATATTTTAAAATTTCTTCTATGTCTGGTTCAATATTTGTTAAGTATAATATCAAATCTCCTCTATTTATTATCTTTAAATGGTTTCTTGATTTTGTTAATATATTCATAACAGCGCTAAAATCTGTAAGTACATAATATTATAATATATTCTTAAAGATAAATAATTCAATAAACCTCTTTCTTCCAAATATGACGTAGGAAATGCCACCAAATACAGCTTTATATATTTAAAATTTCTGGATAAATAATTCAATACTTTACCCAAAATGAAACATAACCAATAGCTTTAAATTCTGCTTTATATTCATCATTACATTGAATTTCTATTATATTATCTTGTATAATTAGAGGAAAATCTGTAATGTCAGAATCTGATGGTGAAAGTAATAATGGTGGTAGGTGTCTAGCTTAATTAAATCTTGGAATCGTGTATTCCTATTCTCTATTAACAAGTTAAGGTGTGAAATGTATTCCAGTTTATCATGTTCGTTGATATCTTGTTCATTATTCATGTCTTGTAATCGGGGACAATGGAGCAATTAATTTCTTCCTAGTTGCTGTTTATAGATTTCAACCTTTTTTTATAAATGTACACATAATACTCTTTACTTTCACGAGAATTAAATCATTATCTATATAAAATGTAATATTGAATTTATATTTCACATAATATAAAACTTAATAATATATATTTAATAATATCCAATTATATTTTAAAATACATAATATGAAATATTATATTATACTATACTATAGTAATTATAGGGATAGATCCACAATATTATATAAATATAATATAATAACCTTGTAAATATGTATTATTGATATTAAAATGTTCGAATATATCATTTACATAAGCCAGATCATATTTGATATTCTTCAGTTCTCCATTCAACCCAACATCGATCGTCTAAACATGTTCCAAAATTGAAGAATACAATTTATGAAACTTGCTAGAAAGTTTCCTTTTGAAAGCCATCGGACTTCAATGTGCAATAGAAGATGATTATATGTCTCGTTATTGTCATCACATAATGTTGAAAACATACTCTCTTATAGGCTACTTCGTTTTATTTTATTTACTGTTCTTATTATTATGTTTAAAAGTATTATGTTAAGAGTGGTTTAATTTAACGCTCAACTCTTTAGCTACAAAATGTTGCCTGTGCACTACACAATGGATTGAGAATAGTGAAGGGTTATCTTTTTTCAGACGAGATACCAATCCACTAGATTTTCCTATCATCGAAGGTGCTCCATCTGTAGCTATAGCTACCAAATGTTCTAGTGGAATACTTTTTAATTCAAAATAATTATTAATTTCTTCATAAACAGTAAGTCCTTTATAATTAATAATTAGCTTGGAAAAAAATAAATCTTCCTTCATCTCTCCATTTTAAATAAACCGAACATAATATAATAATAATGACTCAGAATTTCTCAATGTTGACTCATCAATTTGCATAGAGAATTGGTTTTCTTTTAAATAGTCATATCATTTATTTTCAATATTGTCACTCATTTCATCAATTACATTTATAGTATATATACTTATAGTATATACTTATATAGTAATATTACTTAAAGGAATTTAATTAATAAATTTTTTAGCATTTTCATTTAATTCTGCTGCAATTTCTTTTATTACAGCTTTTATTAAATGTTCACCTATAGTATGAGGTTTGCCTGGTTTTTCTATCAACTTTGCAATTTTATAAGATAATTTTAATCCAGTATTATTGGTATTTGTAACTTTTGAAAAACAATTATTTATTGTATTTCTTTGAAATAAATTATTTTTCAACAGTTCAAAATATTCTATAGGTTTACTAGCCTTATCAGGATGCGCTTTACTGAAATGGTCAATTAATCTAGAAGGCTTCATAGCCTCATTGCTAAACTCTTTATTGCTAAAATAAGACAATACGGTTTAGTTTTGTTCAAAATAGATTCACAGAATCCAAATTTCAAATATTCCACAGAATACTGACGGCACTTCTTCTTGTTAGGCATACTTATTATATAAAATATCTATAATTGATTATTGTATTATTATACGGGGATCTGCGAAGTAGCAAAAAAAATAGAAAACTAAAAAATATGTGACGGGCGAACGTGAGAACTAAAGTAGGATATATGAATGCAAGAGATATTGTGAATTAGTATTATTAGTATTATTGTGTTGCTAATTCATATACAATCCTTATTATATTATTAATATTTCAAACTAACCAAACAATCTATAAAACTTTATGTATAATTAACTTATCATATTCAATTATTTAATTCAAATGAAATGATAAGGTGAAAAAATATGTGGCGGGCGGCGCATGCGTTTCAGAAATTAAATTTCAGTGAACGTGAGAACTAAAGTGGGAAATATGAATGCATGTTATTGTAAATTAATAGTATTATATAATATAGTAATAATTAGCATTATATTATATATGACCTAGTTTTTAATTGTGCACACTGAACAGAGCTATTATTAGTAATAATTTATTACATATCTATACATGTGTAATTTGGGGACAAAAAACAATATATATATACACACAAATCTTCACAAATTGCCCCCCAAACACCCCCCTCCTTGAAATCACCCCCCTACCGCCCTCCGGGGGGGCGGTAGGGACCCCGTTGGGAAACACTGAAGTATATGTATCGCGACGTGTCTCGATGGACATATAACCTATGTCCTCGCTGAATTAGTGGTCGATAATGTATATGCCTCAGCATACTTCTAATATATCGATAAATACTGAATTTTAAGATCTTATTTTTTTGAATTAGCTATAAATCATATAGGTCTAGAATACTGTGATTTCACTATTATATATTACTGAATAATATTAACGATTTATTAGGCTTTAAAAAATGCATATAAAAATGATGAAAATAGGCAATTCAAGGGTAGTTGCCGCTAGTATCAGAATATGCAATAGGTGTCTTGTAATGTACTTTATATTTTTTTATCTATGTAATATTGAATAATTATATATATATATATATATATATATATATATATATATATATATATATATATATATATATAGGATGCTATATATGATGCATACGCACCTTATTTGATTCAATAATTTAATTATATATATATATATATATATATATATATATATATATATATATATATATATATACACTCATACACATAAATAAGTATAGATATATATATAATCATGTTTTTGTCAATATCTGACAACAAAATGATTATGTAATAAATTAGATTAATTAATTAATTATTTAAAAAAATATTTACTTTATATTATAGATATTTTGATTATCTAAATATTGTATATTGAATTTGTTATCCTATTTAGTACCATTTAAGAGTTAATTAAAACGGCCACTCCGTTCTCGGACACTATAGTGTATACCACATTCCGTCCCCTATATATATATATATATATATATACATATATATATATATATATATATATATATATATATTAAGAGTTTATGTTATCTAAACATGTTTAATTATGAATAGTTTATATTAAGACTCCTTCACCCTAACGACTATACCACCTTACTAACTATTCATATTATGCAACTCTATTTTATTTATATAAGTTAAGTTACCCGACGTAATCGTGTATTCATAGATAATAAATAGTTAGGTTTACGTTACTATGTACGTTAATAGGTATACGATATACATTTTAAGTTACATATTAAATATGTCTACGTATTAAATACCTAAATTACTCTCGGATCATCAATTATTATTAATAATAAAAGTTTAGATACTAGTACAACTTTTTACATTCTTAATTTTTTATTTTATTTCAATAACATATTTTATTGTTTGCAAGTATTTCAACGTTATACATTCGCCTATATTTAAATATAAAATTAATATTAATTTTAGCTATCAATATAAATAATGATTTAGTTATATTGATGATTCGGAACACGTTATGTACATTGTTGACGACCTCTTATTCTTTTTCCTCATGTGGGCGTCCAAAGAATTAGATTATGAACCATTTCTTCATTGTGACGTATAAAGTGTCCGGCAAGGTTTAGCATTCTTTCAGAGATTATCTATGTTGCTTTCGGTGATATATTGTGATTACTTTCCATTATATAGTTTTTCGTTGCTGGTTTTGCTTTTCCAGGAGATATTCAGAGTCATACGTAGTAAGCGAGTATAGCATACATCTATTCGTTTTCTCAGCTTACTGCAGTAGACACATCTAATGTATACATACTTTACTACTATATAATAGAACGGTTTCAACAGTAACTTAAAAGCCCTGGATATTTTACTTGTTCCTTGTCCTTGTGTTATATATCCAATTGCGTTGCATTCAATGCATAACCGTCCAATCGAGAGACTTTCTTATTTCGAAGTCTTTTTCATAGTTTTCAATCCATGCTCCTAGATATTTGTAAATTACAAAATAAGTATACAATTACAAATTGTAATTGTATACTTATTTTATTATTTCAACATTTATTGGTAGGATCTACAATTACAATCTATAGATATACAATTGCACACATCCTTGCATTGCGAAAATAAAAAGGAATAATTAAAGGAATTAAAAGACTTGATCTAAATTAAATTATAAATTGTGTTGACTTCAAAAAAGCAACCCATAGTATTTAACGCGGAAAAATGCTAGAAATATTAGCAGCATATGGTATACCATCTACCATAATCATTGCGATTGCACTATTCTATGAAAACACTGAATCGAGAATTATAATACCTGATGGCGAAACATAATTCTTCAAAATTTCACATGGTATGCAACAGGTATAAACTCTAGAACCCTTCTTATTTATCATAACTTCAGACTACGTAATGCGTCAAGTAATTGGATAACATTATTATAATCTCGTTTTCAAGATAACAGAGAGAAGACGCAGCAGAGAATTAGAAGTCGTTCGATTATAACGTTATAACCGATTTAAGCTATGCTAACGATATAGCACTGATATATCAAGAACTATACCAAGTTCAAGGACTGTTACATCGAGTTGAAATATAATCTGGAAAAATAGGTCTCAAGCTAAACACTAGGATAACAGAAGTTATCGGATTAATGTTTTACTTTATACACAAATACATTGCATATCACTAATATATGCAATGACGTAACTTCTTGCGTGGCTGAGTTGGCTGAGGTACCCGGCACCTATGTAGTAGAACAGGAATAATAAAATAGGTATTATAATAATATATAGAAGTGAACTTATATATGTATGTATAGATAAATGATCAGTTCTCGTTAAAACCATGGATTCCTTAACATTAGAGCTACTTCGAAGGGACATTAGAGCCATATATGGTTATCATCTAATTTCCTGGATGGGATGATAGGATTCCACCATATAAAATAACAATAACAATATATATATATATATATATATATATATATATATATATTTATATATGTATGTATGATTATACGACGCACTGCGTTTGTATATACTTATGTATGAGTGTGTGTATGAGTGCGTGTGTGCGCATTTGTTAAGGCGTATATATATATATATATATATATATATATATATATTAAGGGTATACTACACACACCTTATAAGGTATGCTACAGTACGCTTTACGGTACACCTAATCCCCGCCCTATCGCTGGTCAGACTTTCCCGCTGGTAATCTGATCCTCGGCCTAATACCCGCACTAGTAGTAGCAGCACCGGTCAAGCATTCCTTACGTAAACTGTCTGCACCCCGAGTAGTGGCCGGCCATTGTTATAGCGTAATGTATCGCGCGGGCGCGCGTGTGATTACGCGTCGAACGCATTAGTAGTACGCCGCACAGACGTACCTATAGGCGCGCTCCTAGAATGCGTTATTCGCATTGTGATGCCTATAAATGGCGCATAATATAATACGTATATATATAGGTATGTATGTATATATATATATATATATATATATATATATATATATATATATATATATGTATGTATGTATGTATGCAATACAATATAATTAATAATATAAACGATCTGACGTATATACATTAGGTAAATACGCTAAAACAGTGTTGCCTAACAAGTACCTATACTTAGGATATATCTCTATCATCACCGCACGACTACTACCTCCCTCTAAAACCCCTCCTCCCCACCCCTCAGCCTCTCTCACCCACACACCGCCCCACAAACATGGGTAACGGTACCTCTGCCGACGGGACGGATGACCCGGGAGGTCATCGTGACTCCACCACGCGGGTCGGATCGCTAGCCGGAAGTCGTCAGGGTACCGCTAGGGGAGGCGCGGCCGCCTCATTGGTCGGCAGCGAACAGCACCGATACCAGACGAAGACGCTAGCCTCTACCGGGCAGTTGGTGGTGTCCAGACGACCGAGCGACGCTAGCTCCGCCTTCTTACGTCAATCACTGAAGTCCACTTCGCTAGCCCCGCCCCTCAGGAAGATGAGATCCGCAGCCTTAGGTACGTAAGTATGTGTACAACGTATTCTACTATAGCTATAACTATATGTATAATATATACTATAGTATATATAGTATACTATAACTATAACTATATATATAATGAACTATAATATACTATATCTATAATTATGTGGAATGTATTATAATATATCTCTATATTAACGCGTTTATTATATTAATATAATCATAATAATAATAATAAGATTGGTACAGTGTAATATACGAGAGTGAAGGTCACTCAGTGAACCCATATAGGCGATATAAGAATACCTATATAGGCGATATGGCATACCTATATGCATATAGGTAGGCCTATATATTGCAGTTCATTGAACTTATTGAGATATCTTACATAGGTTTATACATATGGGTTTATTTATATTATATTAATAAAATGAACGTATAAACGTGTGTATGTAAAATATAGTTAGTAAGTTAATTGTATGTATTAATGAGTAAGATAACTTTGTTTGTCGCCATAGAAACATGTTCCCGGGCATGCACACTTATTTCCTATAACACACGCCCCTTAATTAACCTATAAACACGCCCCTTTTATGGCGCATAGCTAGGCCGAGTTTTACGACATATTCCGGAAGTAGCATGTTAAAGTACAAGCACCTAACTATAGTTAAGATAGTCTAGACAATAGTGCTTATAAAGTACAATCGCTAGAGTAAAATAAGTAACCCACATATCTGCATTGTTCAGTAGTTTACAATCCATATCATTGAATTTATTTAGTTTGTAGGTATATATATTCTTATTTATAAAAAAAATAAATAAATAATATTAATCATTTCTGCAGAGGTGGATATTGAACTTATATATTGGGGTTATGCTATTGTTATTATTGTCCGTAGGGGAGTCCTTTCATCCTCTCTAGTTATTTAGATGAAGTTTTTACGTATAGAACAAGGCTCTCGTGGTAAGCCATCAAGTTGTAATGAAATGTCAGTTGTTTGTACACACCTATTTATACAAGATAAATTGTAAATATTAGTGCAAGGCTTTTTATGGGTTATGTTATGTTTTACCAGACTGGTAGTATGTTATTATCAGTAGGTATTTATTAACAGTAGGTACCTACAGTAGTACTTGCGTGTCTAATGCATACATTACATTTTTCATTTTTCGGTTTTCGGACTGCGCTTATAAAGCAATCGTCTGTCCATTAGGACTTTACACATATGCATATCCGATATACCAAATGTTTACTTGTATTCGAAATGTGTAGGTAAACAGTATTCGAAATCACGACTTAAATCAAGCAACAACTATATAAGAAAATTACTAGTGTACCCTATATATTTTATATGCAGGTGTTATATTATTATATATGAGCATGATATTCTAATAAGTAACTTAGAATGAAATATATCAACAGAGTAATACATTCAATTAACGTATTACTAAAGTAATACTAATTTGAAATGCAATTTCAAAATGTAAGTATTTTAATATTTAAAAGTAAATCCGATATCCTACTACATTTATCATATAACAATTATATGATTTATTATTTTCAAAAATAAAGTAAGGGTGCAAAGTTAAATTACTGTTATATTACATAACTACATTATTTTGTTAGCTCTTATAGATACCGTAATTATAATTGTATACATAGGGCATTCGGTATACCATATAGGGGTATTTATTTGGGGTCGGGATAATAAGATTTGTCCATAATAAATTAAAGTTCACATAATACCATAATATATGTTATAATTTGTGTTGCATACTTATTATATAATATATTTTAATAAACTACTTTTATATTACGATATTATATTATATTATTATAATTACATATTTATCTTATTACGAACGAATTAGGTGAATGGAAAATTACAAAATATTAAAAAAAAGTATTGAAGTTGTAGGTATATAATAAAATAACAAGATAATAGGCATACATACAATTTGTTTTTCATTAAATTATGAACATTTAACTATGTATTCAAATAGCCATCACCAATAAGTTTGAAAAGTTATTATAATCTCGTACGTTTTGATTGACAGGAAGAAAGATTGCCTGTACAGTTCACATAGATAAGAATGGATTCTCTTTACAGCACATACAAATTTGTCAGGGCCAGGTTATATATTCTTAATTAGTCTAATATATATATAACTTGTGTTGGCAATTACATAACTAAATAATATATACGTATGCATATAATGTATAAGTCATGGTGGTATACATATGTAGTATATTACCTATAGGTACCTATTCAAAATACGTGATTTTTATACTCGATTGTTCGGTGAAATCTTATAATTTACAACATCTTAAACCTTACACGTTATTTAATATAATATATAGGATATATGAGTACATATCTAGAAATCTTACTGGCTATTCGTATGTATCCTTGTATTGTTTTTCTGTGTTCTATAGAAATTAATTAATTATAATTACGATAATAAAAATTACCCACCCCCCCCCCCCTACATAACTAATAATACCTACAGTTAGTCGGTTTCGAATGGAATGAAACACAAGGAAGAGGATTCAATGTAATGCAGGTACATATACCCACTCTATAGGTAGTCACTCCTTATCACGTGTACGCACACGTGTATGTGTGTGTTTCATACATATATAGGTATCGTAATATACTTCATAAATAACTTAGTTGTATTGATTTCCCCCCCCCCCCCCCCGTCACGTATAAATACATCCATATATGGATATATAGTCTATTTAGTCTATAGTATGTAGACTCTATAGACTATATTTAGTCGGATTAAAGTTATGTGATAGACTGGTTACATAACGATATATATATCTATATAAACTTCACCGTGAAAATGTTTAGTTTGTCAGATAAATTGTCGAGGTCAAGTTTTAAGTACGATAGTTCCCTCTAGATAATGATATATAGCTCTATCGGACTATATACGTAATCTAAAGAGATATGCATATCCACATGGACATATCCGGGTATGCGTATACGTATGTCTGCGGCGTACGCCGTACGTTGTATGTCCCTACACGCATGTGTATGCGGTACATCAAGCATACCCGCCGGTACCGTACCGCCTACTTTATATGCATGTACACATAGAGCTAGAGAGTAAGAGTTTACGCTAGAGTTTCTCTCTAGCTCTATACGTGAACACGACGCGGAATGCGATTTGTAACTGTCGCCATTGCATGTTTGACGTATCCACTGATAATGGGCGACACTATATATAGCTACTGTAGCTCTATAGAAGTAGTAGGTAAAGAGGTGAATAGTTCTCCCGCGAAGACAATAGGCATCGCAATTGGGGAGGGGTATTGTTCTCCTGTAACAATAGATTCGTTGTTCTCCCCCTCGCTCGCGCACCTATAGGTGTTCGCCTCACGATGCCATATATGGTATAATGTATATGCATGGGGTCGTACATGGGGTCCGAATTGTAACCGAGGGTAATCGATTATGATGTACGACGTATACGAAGCCTACCAACGTACCCTGGCTGTAGGACATATGTGTAGGGGTAATAGGAATGTCGTTAACAACGCAAATATGCATTATTCTTACAGCACATCGTAAGCATAAGGGGTGTACGCACGGGTAGCGCAGGCGAGCGCATACGTATAAGCATATACTCGATAGCGATGTATGTGGTATAGTATTCGAATTAAGATAAACCCCAGTGAAGATATAGATATAGTTCAAATATTATCTCGATATCGACTCTGTTATTAATGTTGCTGTTTCCAATTTTAATAAATAATATAATATAATATTATCAATATATATATATATATATGTATGTATATATATATATATATATATATATATATATATATATATATATATGTATGTATATATTTAATATATATTCTCATATCTAAAAAACGTGTACTATCATGTAATTTCCACTAAACTCTAACTATTCGCAATACTCAATAACTTATCTACTCAAGAGAATCTTAATATTCTTATGAGGTATTTTTACTATAATGTATAACCCTTACGTTATCGATGAGCATATATCCAACATGTTCTATACTGTATACGAATTACCCACGTATATGCAATTTATAATCGTAAATAATACCTATATAAGTTGTACGAATAAATACACAGTATCGACACCTATAATCAATAAAGGGATATTAAATTACTAAACATACAATGTGGGTCGTAAATCTTTGAAATAAGAATGACCTACATTCCTTGTTCGATATTGCATTTACAACGATATTAAATAGTTTCTAGATATTGTTATTAGTTTAAATCAATATTCACTCGTATATTAAGTATGCAAAGATCGTACAGGTATCGATATCTAGAGATAAATATAGACTATCTGAAATCATATATATATATATATATATATAAGGTAATATGACAGATAAATGATATAATCTCATATTTATAACATGTATGTTTTCTTCTATATTAAAATGTTGACACACTGAGTGCGTATCACTCGTAGCAACCATATATATATATAAGTAATTAATAGTTAGTAACTATTACCTTCTCGAAATATTGAATATATTGAATATATATATTGATGGATATAAATTAATGAAGAGCACTTGTCCATTGTATATTACTATCTTAACTTTCAATGACAAGTGTAGGTCAATGATACCTATGTATATATCATTATTATTATCAGCTTTTTAGGCAATATATCAATATCTACCTGAAACTAACTACCATTGTAGTGGGATACCCCTTACTTTCCGGCAACTTGCCGTACATATAGTAAATTTAAAGGGGGTATCCCACTATAACTTACTAGAAAATCACTTTCTAGCAAACATTTATGGACATTATTTCCGGAAATACTGGTAGTGGGATATCCTCTTTATGCCACAAAAAAATTCGCCCACTACATGAAGTTTAAGACAGTTCCGCACTATTTAGTGCATTTATCGTTTCTATTTTATTTTAAAGTAGGCTATAGCTTACATAGCTTATTGTAGTCAAAGAGTTTGCGAAGCAGCGTTTAACCTTCGGAAACTCTTTGCAATATTAATTATTCTGAAATAAACCGTCTGAAATTAAAAATATCATTTAAATATTATTTAAAGTGCGAGTGCTATTTACCTAGTAACTAGAGAGCTAGTGCGAGTGTAGTTTATCGTTAACAGTTAGCCATCACTACCCACTACAGGTGATGAACGATGGTGCCCAGTACAGACCCGTGATAGGGGGCTACAACAGCGGACCCGTCAGAAAGAAGGGCACCTTTCATCAACAGTTTAACCTGGAAGGAAAGTTCAAATTCGTCAGGTTTTTTAGACGATGTCAATTGTTTCGTACTTGAATGACATATTTACACTATTATATATATATATAATACATTGTTTCAAAAATGTAATCAATCAATGTGAAGATTATAGATAAGTATTCACTGATTCTGAACATGAAAACTATAAGTAACCTATATAAAATAGTACACAATAGTGGTCATAACCTTTAGTATGTGTAATAGGCATTATCAGCTTACGTACAATGTTATACTATATATAGTGTATTATCATTATTATAACAGTAATGTATGTGTAGAATAGAAGAATAGAATACATATATTGAGTTTGTTATTAATGTTTTCTTTCATAATTGTATGTCTTCGTATCATAATAATAATATCTCCTCAAAATGAATAAAATTTAGACTGAGTTTCTATTCATGGTTGACGCCCACTGGGAATTATCGGCCAGGAATATATATATACACATATATATATATATATATATATATATATATAAATATATATATATATATAAATTACAACTTCATGTGTGGTTCAGTTGGCTAAGAAGGTGTCATATACACAATCAGTAGGACGCGAGTTCAAACCTTGTCCGGACCATTAAAATAGGTCTTAAAATAATATTAAAGTGATGGTATATAATTATGTATTATACATAAATTATACATAAATCATCAGCTCTCGTTAAAACCATGGATGTCTTAACATGAGCGTATTTGAAGAGAGTTAGATCACTATATGGTTATAAATGAAAAATGTATCTAAGTTCCTGGTATGGGATGAAAAGACTCCACAAAATTAACAATAACAACAATATTTAATTAATTAAAATATATACTAGGTGATTACAATTTTAATTTTTAACTCGAAATTAATATTTATATATTAAACTTATATTATTAAGAGCAGAAATTATATAATATATTTATATGATTATATAATTAATTGAATTAAAATATTAATTATATTGTTTAATTTAATAATTATATGTTATGTAATTATTAGTTTTATTGATGACAATTTTATTTTTCAATTTTTTTTATAAAAATATTCATCGTCACATATATGTATATAGACCATATATGACCAATAGGTCTAATATACCTTGATATTGTAATATATTACCAACTAGTATACTAGTATATATACAAGAATGCACGATACTTAATAGATATAGTTGTATTACTTCATTATATTTACTATTACAGGCCTACTTATATTTTCAATAGCAACATGATAAATGTGTAACCATAATACGTGCATTTCTAGTTGCCCTTGGCAACCATCTGCATGCGTATCCGTATCTATGTTTGTTTACGTTGTAAATCAATTTATTAATAATTAGTATATTAGGTATATTCGTTTGTAATGGGTTTTAGTTTTATATTCTATTATAAGTAAACCCGATACTTATGTGTATATATAGAATACTTATATTGAGTTAATATACTTAAAAATCATATTTTATACCACTATGTATACATGTATATACATTATACAGTAATGGTGTGTAACATACTGTGTATACACGTCGTTTGTATACCAATAGATACTGACTAGCAATATTAATATATGGGCACATACACGTATACATAAACCTATAGGTTTTATGTTATGTTTTAATTATTATTCTATAATATATGTTTCATTATTTACATATATATAATTTCATAATTAAATGATAATATTTCATAAGTTCTGTTTATTTTAAATATATATATATATATATATATATTCGAGCATTGGGAAGGCTAATTCAAATCAATAAGTGTCGCGCGATATAAAGGACCACGGAATAAATAATGTAATACACGAATTATACATTTATGTACGTATGTTTTGAAGGTGGATAGATATATACAATGTACAATGTACATGCAATGTACATTGTACATGCGTATTAAAATAGGTAACATTTATACACTTATTCGGGTTGCTGTACGACGTATACTTCGTATATAGTGTGTATTCATATATATATATATATATATATATATAGTGTGAGTCATTCAACTCTTTATTAGTCATGAATTTATAGAGCTACGCCTTACGTTCAGCATTCGCCGTTACGCAATGATATTACGTAATTCCTTACGTCAATCACTCGATTTGGGGCGGGGCGTTCGACCATTAGCAATGGACGCGAATTATAGGCAAATAGGTGCCTATAGTCTGTCGTGTGGAATAACATGATCAATAGTCTACGATAACACCTCACGTCGTATACCTATACAGGAGTTATACCTATACCCTAGGCCCTAGGGCCTAGGGTAATAGGTATTCTAATAACTATTATTGCAATAGCTATTAGAGTTATTGCAGGGGATTGTATTAACGAATTATGTATATATATATTTCCAGATTCTATAGAATAACAATTCAAAAGTACAAGTATAGGATCAACTCTACCGAGTGTAGCCGTGTATTATCCATTCACACAGACCACGAGAGATTAAGTTTAATCGGTCACGTGACCACTCTAAACTGTTTCGTAACCACCGCACACTACCTTATTAGGAGTGAATATTTATCGCTCGGTTTATATCGGTTGTTATTGTAGTAGCGGAGGCGGCGATGGTGGTGGTAACGGGTGCAACCTGGCGGCGGGTGAAGTATGCACACGCTTCGCTAGAGGTGCGCACCCCCACCCCACCCCCATTGTCTGCGAATAGTTTATGCCCCGTTGTCGTATCGGTATCGCATTGTATTCGGCGGTACGATATCGTCGGCCTTTGTTCTGTGTATTAAAGAATCACTCGAATCGATAGTATTATAAATATATTATATAATAATGTTATAATATATATATATATATATATATATATATATATATATATATATGTTATGATATATATATATATATATATATATATATATATATATATA